>JAFEMH010003942.1:0-236933 GCA_022495995.1 Adenophora triphylla var. japonica
AACACACAAAAAGTCAAAAAGTTTGAATGTCAATCTAAGACCTCCATCAAGCTACGCACTTTTCAAGAAACACAAGCCCCAGCAGCAAATACCTTGACCAAGTTAAACGACGGCGCGGCAAATATCCAAGGTACAGTAACCGAGGGTCACTTCAAAGCATCAAACGACCGACTTCCGTGTCTCGCTTTCCAAACTGTGGGGCTTCGTCTTCGCCCTCACGCGCTTCAAAATAAAAAGAGCTCGAGCAAGGGCTCACAAAAAAAAAACACAAAAGAAGGAGAGCTCGAGCAAGGGCTCACAAAAAATAATAAAAGAGAGCTCGAGCAAGGGCTCACAAAAAAAAAAAACCAAAAGAAGCTCAAGCAGAAGCTGCAAAAAAGTGGTCAAGAGCCCGACGCCAACAAGAGGCAAGAAAGCTACGAAAAAGACCGTCAAAACGACTTGTCAAGGGAGCATTCAACCTCTCGCCCAAGCACAAAGCCTCAAGAAAGGGGATTGCCGTCAGGGCCTGCATCAAGCTTGGCCCGCAATGCAAATGTAAAAGTCCAAAGATGGACGCCGACAAAGTGCACAAATGTAAGCTAAAGGCAAACAAGAGATCTTGCGCTCGACAAAGCTTTAAAAGTAAATCACAAATCACTAACGGTTACAACATTTCTTGATGAGTTCAAGCACGGTCTACTCTCAAGTTCACAACATGCTAAAAGACAGCTTAATACATTTAACAAATAATGTGTTTGCAATGCAATGAATGGATACTTAGAGGTCATTCCGCGCCATCTCGCGCTGTCCCTCGCCATTCTTTCCTTTCTTCCTCGTCCCCGGCGAGTCTTCTTTCGCTTCACGTGAACCAACTCGCGTCTCTCAGCCCGAGATTCTGGGGTCCTCCCGTAGAGTCAAACAATCCAAAGAGCTCGTGGCTTCATTCGCCCGTGCTTCGGCTCGGATCTCCTCCTCGCGAGTCCCGTAAAGAGGACCTCTCCCCGTCACAGTCAACTCTAGTCTCGTAGTCAAACAAAGTGTCTCCCGTCACATCCAAAGGGTCGACTGTGCTTCGAACTCCTAAGGCAATAGCTACTACGGCAACCGGTCCCGTAATCGCTACACGCCGCTCTCCAAGACCACTGGGACTCGCCCAACACGCCGCTCATACCAAAGCCGTACATCGAGTCGTCAACACGACACTCTCCCGACGTCTAAGGAGTACCACAGAGGGAAAGCGGAATACTTCCATACCCTCGTAAAATACAAGAAGGCACCCGAAGCCGCCATACAAAGAGGAACTACCTCCGCAGCAGCAAAGGTCATCCCACCAACAAAGGCTCCCGCTTCATCCTAAACCGCCGGAAACAAGCGACGGAATATAGAAGGAGGACCAAGACAAACCCTGAACTCGACAACGTAGGACCCTTCCCCGCAAGATCCTCCCTGTCTCAATCCTCCAGTGCGGAACCCACCAGCGGATTCGATGCGTACTAAGCTGTGCCATCCATCTCTCCCAGCGGATCGATCCATATCCAACACAAGAGGTCGCTGAGCAAATGACCACGGGCTAAACGACGTCGGAGCCTCGACATGGCCTCAAGTCTCTCTCGCAGCCACAAGGTGAGCAAAGCGGGGCTTCCTCCTCTCATAAAACGATCCTCAGCCGCGCACGGTCGATACCATGAAGAGTCTCCCCAAAGACCAACGGGACAATATCCTCTCCACTCGCATAGCGTCTCCTACCACATCTAGCAAAGCGCCATCACAAATGCCAAGGGAATCGACCATTTTGCAAAAGCGCCGCCATCACGCACAAGGCAAATACATCCCAAGAGACGTCACTCATCATCAACCATGAACCGCTCCTGGCAGCTCGTAAATGTCGATATGACCCGAATCAAGGATCATGCCCCGCACTTCTTCCAACGAAGCACGAAGAAAGTCCCGCAAGCTTCACGCTCACAAAGCACCACCAATCAAAGGAAGCGAGATGGCCTCCACCTCCTAGCCCTCCAATCAAAGCCCGAAAATCCTCAAAAGTGGGCACCATTTCATTATAGGAGAAACAAGACACGTGCCTCCTAACATCCTGTAACTTCGCAAGCCCCGCAACAAATCCCAATCAGAAACCAACTCCTTAAAAGACCAAACCGAGCAAAGACGAAACCTACCTCGAAAGCCCGTCTCGATGCCTCATACGGCGCCGCATCCACGTTTTCAACTGCTCAAGGAAGTGTGCTTGCCTCTCCTGCGAAAGCCTCGGGCAAAATTCTGTGGACGTACGAAGAATCCATGGCAAAAATGGAGGTTCCTAGAGAAAATGGGGGAAGAAAGCTCAAAATGGCCGCAAATGGGGAAATGAGGAAGAACCAGACACGGAAAGCATTTATGTCCTTCCCAAAAGCAAGGTTGGTCCGCACACCTCTTTTGCATGCTAAGTATGTCCGTACGGACCTCCTTGCAAAATGCAACCCATTTCCTCAAAGCAAACAACAACCACTGTCCTCAAAACCTTGCTCCAAATCGCCCAAACACCGACAAAGCCATTCCCAGAAACAAACACTACCCACAAACACACTCTCACCACGTGGCATGCACAAAATAAAAATAATAATAGCAACAATTTCTAGACAATTCCCTGAATCACAAAAATTGACATTACATCTTAAAATAAAATGTTGTTTGCCGTGCAAATGCAAGTGTTTTATTACAGTACCTATAAATGTCTGTTGCTAAACAAAAAAAAGAGGGATATGAAAAGAGGGAAAGCAAATGAATACTAATCGTACTCCTCAAAGATCATCATCCTCGCCAAGGTCCTCCAGAGAGAAGTCGGGCATCCCAAATAACTCGCCCGTCACATCCTCGTCGCCGAATACCGAGCACCCGCCTGAGGCTCCCACGAAAAGTACTCAAGGATCAAATCCGGCGAAAGGATCAAAGAAAGAAGGCTCTGAGGAACCTCACTCCGTGCGCCATACGCGGAGGCATGAACCGAGATAAAAGGGCCGCTTCCCTCGAAGGCCCCCTTGCAGCCTCGAAGACGTCCCGGCATCCATGCTATGCCGCCCTCTTCAAAGGTCCTCCCGCTGCGGCTCCGGCTCGCTCTAGGCGAGGAACGCCTGCGTAATGCTCGAAGGCATAGCTCGTACGCCGGCACGCGTCGCGAAGACCGGCAAGATATCTTCGAAGCCATCTTCTTTCGCAAACGACCTCATCGCCACGTAACGGCGAGTCAACATATCATAAGCTCTCCCCGGACTCCGCACCAACAAGCGTACCCAAGGAAACGCTGCAAGAATACAGCTTATACTCAACAACAAAAAGAGAAAAATACGTAAAAGATGCCAAGATGGAAAAGGGTAAGCACACTCACCGATCTATCGGGGTCCACTCAGATGCAAAGCAGAGCTCAAGCTCCGGAACGGGCTGCACACACCTCCTCTCGATCCGTCCCCGCGACGTACGTGAAATCCGGTCCCGCATCGAAACCTCTCGGGGAGCCTCGCGGCCAGCCTCTCTCTCCCGCGCTGCACTGCGGCGTCCTCGCCTTCCTCCTCACGAAGGCCCCGTACTCCTCTCCATATAAAATGAACTCCTCGCCGACACCGCCAAGGTACCTCTCGAAATCGAGCACGCCCATGTCCCGGAATCAAGCATCCCAAAGGGAGGGTCCCTGAGCCACGGGAAGCACACCGCCATGCCGCGTAAGACCCGCTCTCCCGCATACATGACATCACAAGTCAAGCCCCGCAGCATCTTCCGCCGCGCTGTCACCTCTGGAGCCCTCAAACTCATCCCCTCATACCGAGCCCACGGGAACAAGACGAACCCCTCCGGGCTACCCTCTCCAGACGCTCCCGCACATCCCCGTAAGCGATGGTGAAGCTTCCCCGCCGGTCCTCCTCTTCCTTGCCGTACGAGCCCAGCCTCAAAGCATAGCAGGGTACGCAAAGAACTCTGGATCTCTATCCCACGGGAAGCACCGGAAAACCTCATAAAACCACACCTCGTGACAAAAACAGAGAAGGCTCACGCAAAGACAATGGAGAAATGACAAGTTGCTAAATCAAAAACAAAGCAATAAACTCATACCTCCGTGAGCAAAGTCAAAACAAAGCCAACGAATCAAGCCACACCTCGCTAAACCGGTCCAAGGAGAAGTAGAGCTCACCCAAGCCTCGCTCGCCCCAAGCAATGTCACAGCACTTATCCAGTCAATCAAACTCTCCAACAGAAAGCAAAGGAGCCGCGGTCGCGTGGTTCGAGAACAAAGTCTCTGACAAGGCATACCACAAAAAGGAGCGCGCTAATCGGCTCCGCTGTCACCCGGCCGGTACTCGGATGTAGGCCCCACATCAAGCCGTGATCTTCGCCCCTCCACGTCGCTATACAACATGCCTGTGCCCCCGCGAGGACGAGGCTCAAAGCCCAGCACTCGGTCAACACATCATCGCCTATCATATCCTCCACCGCACCGGCCCTCCTTTCAAGGAAAGCCCGTGATCGCAAAGCAAAGCCTCGGAGGCGTCACCGCCACCTCTCCCCACTCGTATGGAAGGCGTGGGTGGTATCCCACCGCACTCGTAAAGGCCAAGGAAGACGCTCTTGTTCTTCCTCGTGTCGAAACCCCACTGTGTTCTCAACGAACACACCCTGTGCCGTAAGCATAGACCAGCCTCCGGACTCGGCCTACCGTCCACGGAAATATCGTGCATCCGCCGCCATTACCAACAATGCCTCGAGCGATCCCCGAGTTCATCCTTCGCCTTCCCGCCATAAGCCCCGCATCCCGCAGTAAACACAAAGAAAGGTACGTCAATCACAAGATTTCTAATATAAAGGCACATATAACCCGTCACAAAACACGGCACATATATTGAATATAATTTTCACATACATTATACATATAATTTTTCCATGTAACCCGTCACAAAACACGGCACACATTGCACATATTTTTCACATATATCCCGTCACAACACACGGCACATAATGCACATAATTTTCACATACATTATACATATAATTTTTCCCATGCACCACACAAAACACGGACACACTGTACACATTTTCCCAAAAGAAAAAAGGGGGGGGGGATTAAACCCTACACAACACATTTTCAAAAAAAAAAAAAAAGATCCGTCCCAACACGGCAAAGGCACATATAACCCGTCACAAAAACACGGCACATATTGCACATATTTTCCCACAAAGTCCGTCACCCAAAAACATGGCACACACGGCACGGCACACATATGCATAACACATTTTTCAAAAAACCCGTCCCTACACGGCACACACTTTCACATATAACCCGTCACAAAACACGGCACATGTCACATTTTTTCACAAAAATTATCACTACACGATAATTTTTCTCATAATGTACATTCATAAATAGCATACGGTACAAAACACCAAAGCATGCATTTCATTAGAGAGGCACTTTATTTTCACAAATAAAAGCTAATCTACACATTTTTGCACAAAATACACATACCCACAATTTTTACATGTCCATTTTCAACAATTCATCAAGAATTTCACAAGAAGGCATAAAAATAACAAAAATTCAAAAATGCGAAAACTAAAACCTAGTTCTAGCATTCAAAAATTCGAGCAGGGAATCAAAACGGAGCGGATTTCTTACCTCCCCGACGTTCATAGAGCGACGATTGTGCACCTCCGGATTCGGATACAAGACATCCGGGTTCTTCGAAGATGGAACGAACGAAATCCAATTTCTTTGAAGCTCCATCCGTTGCTCGACCACTTCTTTGGCCGCTGCTGACGACGACTCCTTCGAGATCCTTCACCTATGGCAAGCAATTCAAGCAAAAATTTTTGATTTTGGTTAACAATGGAGGATTTTTTCTCTCTCTCTCGCCTCGGTTCACGAACCGGAAATGAGGAAGAAGGAATGGGGAAGGGCTCGGCATTTAAGCCTGGTCAAAACCTGGGAACTGTAAAAAACAAAGGTGGTCCGTACGGACCTCTTTGCATCCAGGTTGGTCCGTACGGACCTCTTTGCAAGGGGTGGCCAAATTACTTTCCTGCCCTTATAATCTTTGCCCCCGGGCCGTCCTAAGGCCTTTTCCAAGAAATCCAAGTGTAATGGTCCCTAACCCTTCAATTCAACCACCGGCCGTCACCGTAAGACCGGTCCCGCCTACTCCAATGGGTAATTCAACCACCGCCGCCGCCGTAAGACCGGTCCTCGCCTACTTCAACGGCAATTCAACCACCACCGCCCGCTCAACGGTACTCCGAGAAGGAGCCAACACCTCCCAAGACGTAATCCCAAGGCACGAGACGCTCCAAAACGCCCGACGGCAATTCAAGAAGGAGCCAACACCTCCCCAAAGACGTAATCCCAAGGCACGAGACGCCTCCAAAACGCCCGACGGCAATTCAAGAAGGAGCCAACACCTCCCAAAGACGAATCCCAAGGCACGAGACGCTCCAAACGCCCGACGGCCATTCAAGAAGGAGCCAACACCTCCCAAAGACGTAATCCCAAGGCACAAGACGCCCAAACGCTCAACGGCAATTCAACCAACGCCCGCTCAATCGGCATCAAGAAGGAGCTAACACCTCCCAAAGACGAATATCAAGGCACAAGACGCTCCAAACGCTCAACGACAATCTCAACCACTGCCTCAAAAGAGGTCCGGTCATCTTCCCAATGTAAAAGGGCCCCTACAAGGTCACGCATCCCCAACAATTCAAGCACCGGCAAGATGTAAGCCCGAATCTCGCCACTTCAACGGCAACGCAAGCACCGGCCATCAAAGTAAGCCCGAGCTCCTCCCCAACAAGTCAAAAGGAAGTCATACAAGACCGCATATCCTCAAAGACCACCATCATCCTTGCCCACTCAACGGCAAAACAAGCACAAGAAGGAGCCAACACCTCCGAGTACAAGTCCCAAGGCACGAAGCGCTCCAAATGCCAAATGGTGAAGCAATCACCGGCCGTCATCTCGCCCACTTCAACGGCAACGCAAGCACCGGCAAGCCATCGTAAGTCCAACCTTCTACTCAACATGCAAAACACAAAGGCATCTACGCCTCTCGCAATCAAAGCACAAGGCAGCCATGCCTCCACAATCGCGGCTAGAAGACGATTCAAAGTCTCGCGCATTACATCAATCGCGGCTAGAAGACGATTCAAAGTCCTCGCGCATTACATCAATCGCGGCTAGAAGACGATTCAAAGTCTCGCGCATAACATCAACCGCCGCTGTAAGACGATTCAAAGTCCTCTGGCCAGGGCACCAACCGCCGCCAAGACGATTCAAAGTCCTCTCCAGGGCATCAACCGCCGCGTAAGACGATTCAAATCCTCTCACACTGGCACCAACCGCACCGAAGACGATTCAAGTCCTCACTCTATCTCCGGCCCTAAGGCCTTAAACCACCCGATTAGGAAAATCGTAAAATTTCCATCCCAGACGCCACCATGTCCTCACAATTGACCTCGACGGTCACCACATCTTAGACACCACCACGTCTCTACCACCGACCTCGGCGGTCACACAACACTTCAGTGGCACCACCACGCCCGCACTCACAAATTCACGACCTCGAACTACGACTGTGCTTGATTCCCGCCAGGATACGTAGGAATCCTATCACAGTGGTCCACCATCGACTCTATGCGGTCACCCAGACACCACCACGCCCTCACCACCGACCTCGGCGGTCACGCGACACTTCGTGGCACCACCACGCCCACATTCACAAAACACTCACCACACACTCGAACTACGACTGTGCTTGATTCCCGCTGTGATACGTAGGAATCCTATCACAGGTCCAAACATCGACTCCATGCGGTCACCCAGACACCACCACGTCCTCACCACCGACCTCGGCGGTCACGCGACACTTCGTGGCACCACCACGCCCACATTCACAAAACACTCACCCCACACCCGAACTACGACTGTGCTTCGATTCCCGCCAGGGATACGTAGGAATCCTATCACAGGTCCACTTACCGACCTATGCGGTCACACAAAAGGACACCACCACGTCCTCACACCGACCTCCACGGCCACTTCCTCTCCCAAAGACGCGATCCAGACATTAGGACCCTTATCTTATCTGCGACCCCACTTCTTTTCATAAGTGACGCCGTCGAGGCTTCGTAAGTACCCCAACTGATCACACCCTTTCACACACACGGAAACACCGCAGACTCATCAACACAGCCTCGACGACCCTCTCACTCAAAACCCTCTCTAAACCCCCAACCAAACCAAGGGAGGAGCCTTTCGGGATAAAAAGGGACAAAAGGACCTTTCGGGAATTTTCAGAAATTGGGAAAGCAATATTGGTCCGTACGGACCTCTTTGTTGTCATAATTACCGAATCTCCTTAAAGTCCACAATATTCCTCAAATCCCGGGAAAATGATTACTCCCCGCAGAGTTGGTCCGTACGGACCTCTTTGCATGCAAGATGGTCCGTACGGACCTTATTGCTCGTGGGACACCATAATTGCAAATATTCCTCCATCATCACGCATTCCTCAAATCGAGGAAAACCAAAAACTCGGATTACTGTGGAGGTCCGTACGGACCTCTTTTGCACCAAATCTCGGCACTATAAATAGAGGGCTCCTCCTCATTTTCACACACCTCCCACTTCTCTCTTCCTCCCTAGGCCTTCCGGCTTCCCTCTAAGTCCTTTCGAGGCATTCCCGCCCCTTTCGGATCCTTCCGAGGCCTTCCGAGCTCCTCGCGGTGCTCCGAAGCCTCCCCGAGCGCTCCCGAGACGCTCCCGCGCCGCCCCGAGGCACTCTCGAGGTACTCGAGGCCCCTCGTGGTACTCCGAGGCCTCGTCGGTCTTTCCACGCGTGTCCCGGCTCTTTCCGAGTCAAACCGACGATCCCAAACCACGCCGAAACTCCCGCCCGAGTGACTCCACGCCACCGCAACACACGCCGAACCTTCGCCCGAGTGATCCCTGACGATCCCCACGCACGCCGAACCTTCTGCCCGAACGCAGCCTCGCAACCTCAATCTCACGCGAAACTCTCGTCCGCGGACAACCTGCATCTCCCGGGCAATCCCGATCCGTGACCTAACGCTACTCCGACCTCAAACACTATTCCCACGGAAGACAGACACGAACCAACATTGGTAAGGCTTCCTTCCTATACTATTTCAATACATTTCCATACATAGCATACAATGTAGACATCCGATACAAAGATGCATTTTTAAAAAGCACACACACACACACACAACATTTAAAGGATATTGGGTATCCGAAAGACTCGTTTACGAGGCTACTCTGTGAGCTCTAATATTCTAATATTCTCTTCCCGTGGAGTCATCTCGACTCTCCGAACTCAAAATCTCATCACACAAAAACAGCTTTAAAATTATCTTTAAACCGATGCCCTTTTTCAATGTTTTGGGCTTAATAAAAACGGCGTGGCGACTCTACAAAACAAAAACGGCGAGACACATCGCTCCAACGCGAAAGATGCCAGATGCCGGGGCGCGATTGCGCTGCCTCTCGGATCCGGGTAATTTCACTATCCTCGCTCAAAACAGGACTCGTAGGTCGACACAATAATTGGTTGGACGAACTCCCCCTTGCTCTTTGGGCAGTTCGTACAACCACTCGGGGGCCTACGGGGGAAACCCCTTTTGCTCTCACATATGGATCGAGGCCAGCGGCACCCGCCGAGCTCGCATTTCCTATCGCTAGAGTGACTTTCTTCAATCGTGATCGAATGACATCAACCGTATTGATCGACTTGGATCCGATCGACGAGAAGCGAGATACAGCCTACCTTCGAATGGTCAACTACAAGCAGCGAACTAAAAGTTACCACGACAAGAAGGTCAAGTCAAGGTCATTCCAAGTAGGGGACCACGTGTTGAGAAAGATCGAAGCAACGGGTAGAAGGACCCAGCAAAATAAGCTATCTCCTAACTGGGAAGGTCCCTATGTGGTTACTCGAGTCGTCAAGGAAGGAACCTACATGATAGCTCATCCAGGAGGAGACGAGTTGAAACATCCTTGGCATGCTACTCACTTGATCAAGTACTACTTCTAGTTCAGCTTCCTATATTGGAGCTCAAAAAGTTAGTTCGCCGCAACACTTGAAGTTTGTTCTAGTTCTAGTTTCAAATTGATGTAAGCTTGTTCCCTACTTCAATAAAAAGCGCAGCTTTAATCGACCAAATGTTGTGTTACACTAACCCCAACAAGCTCGACTCTTAGTCGCCTTCGTTTTAACAAGCTCGATTCTCAATCGCCTTTGTCTACTTAACGAGTCAGACTCTCGGTCGACTTCGTTCTAACAAGCTCGACTCTTTAGTCGGCTTCGTTTTAACAAGCTCGATTCTTAATCGCCTTTGTATACTTAACGAGTCCGACTTCGCCGACTTCGTTCTAACAAACTCGACTCTTAGTCGCCTGTTCTAACAAGCTCGATTCCTAATCGCCTTCGTTCATTTAAACAAGTTAGACTCTTAAGTCGACTTCGCTCCAATAAACTCGATTCTTAATCGGCTTAGTCCCTTTAACAAGTCCGATCTTAGGTCGACTTCACTACCGCCCGACTGTGGTCGCCTTCGAACTCTTAAAACTAATGTGACTCTACAAGTCTGAGGTCGACTAAGGCATCATAAAGTCAGGACGACCTTAAACTTAAGATGACTCATTTGCCCTACTACATCTAGCTCGACACTTACATCAAAAGCATACAACATGCAATAAATAAAGTCAGCTATGATAGAAGTAAGTCTCCCAAAACGGGCTAAGACTTAGACAAAATTAACTTACAAAAATATTTTGCCTCCCAAAAAACTGGGCTAAGGCATTCGGATAATGTTAAAGCAAAAAAACAAAAATGTTGTTTGGGACTTGTTCATTACAAATCAACTAAACAATTCAAGAGTCTTGGCCGACATCAGTTTGGTCAGTTCGCAGCAGCCGATCCTCCCCATCTCCTTGTTGTCAGGGCCTATGGGTTTACCCGACTCTGAGTAAACCTGCTCATTTTCTTCCTCCATAGTGGCGGCATCCTCAACCTCTTGTAGAACCACATCAAAATTCCTATCGACAACAGAGGGAGCTTCCCACTTCTCACAACTATCTTCTTCATTTTCCTGGGCAATAAAAGCCAAGTCATTCTCAAGATAGGGAACGAGCGAGTGGCCCCGATGAGCTGCCATGTCGCATCGGGACTCGAGTAAAACCAACGAGCTAATTGCTCGATGGTAACCGTAGCCGCTGGATCCACTCAAGAGCTCGACGAGCCATGTGCCTCTTGCCGACTTCAAGAAAGTCCCGGGCCTCGCCACGATGGCATTGTAGTACTCATCCCCCTCCTTAAACTTATCAACCTGCAGCCTCGCAAAGATCTCTTTGGTAGCAATATCAACGGCAGCCTTGAAGGTCTTTTTCCCACTTAACCCTTGCTCGCCGATTGATCTTCATTCAGCCTCGACCAAGAAGGTATCTTTATCCTTCAAAAGCTTGTTAAGCATTGCCGGCATTTCGATCTTGGCGTTCTCGAAGTTCTTTCTTCTCAAAGCATTCTTCTCTCGCCTCAACCTCCCGGGAGCTTGGATTTGGCCGCCTCAAGGTCGACAGGGCCTTAGTCTTCACCGCTTCATTGGCCTCGTACGAATTGTCCGCATCGTTTTACTTCTCCTTCATATCCGCAAGCTCTTTAGCCTTTTTGGAATAATCTCGAAGGGCTTGCCTCTCCCTCTCAATGGAGGCCCTCCAGAGCTCTTAACTTGCTCGACCATGGTGAGATTCGTATTCCGTAGAAATCAAAGAAGTGTTAGCATGTAATTTCGCTGATCGAGTAAAAGAATAAGCGACTAGAAAGAAAGAGAAAAAGGGAAGTTACCTCGCAATGAGCCATCCTGCATCGAGCCGAGAATTCTTCAGCGTTATTCCCTTATCAAGAAAGTGAGCCAAAGATACCCACATCCACAAACCTCTTCTCACTATCACTCCGACTCCAAGTTCATATCCGGATAGCGGCGACTGTGCAATTGACTCCTTCAAGAGGAGGGACATCACTTAACCTCCTCATCCGGTCCTCCGAGACTCTTTGGTGGGGGAGGAGAGACAGAGGAGGCGTTTGACTCGAAGAAATCGACTTCCTTTCTCGTAGCGCAGCCTCTTTCTCGAATTCAAAGGCCGGTCATCTCGCATCGACCTCCATGTTGTCATCCTCAACAATCACAACGTTTAAGGGACTAGCCCTCGCAATCTCGGCCTCCAGAGGTCACAAGATCAACCTCTTGAGGTAGGTCGGAGCTTAAACTTACTCTAGCCGACCTAGCGGACTCGCCGCTCCATCATTGGCGTCCACAGACCGGGTACCACTCCCTAGAGGATCCTCCTCTCAACCCTTCCATCGGCACCATCCCAAGATTGTCCCTTGGAAAGCAGGCCGGTCCTTACCGTGGCCTCCTCTCGCCCGCGAGCTCGAGCATTAGCTTTTCCATGGTCTTTCCTCGCTTTCTTCTTGTCAGAAACGCCAACGATACGACCCATGTTAGCTTCTTGTTCAGGAGTCAGAACTGCAACAAGATTAAAGTGGAAAAGTGTTAAATCGACATACGAGCAAAATTTCTATATACGAGCAAAGGTTCTATATACGAGCAAAAGTTCTATGTACGAGCACATTATAAGCGACTTGATCTTCCTATGAGCGAGTTAACAAGTTACGAGCTAATTATGGATAAGCTGATTATTCTACATGCAGAACGCTATGTATGAACTAGCTATATACGAACTACAGGTCCAACCTATAACTAACTCGCTCTAAACAAATTGATCATTCATACCAGTTATTCAATGAAGGGCAAGTAAAGAAAAGCTGAACAGAGATATCTTACCACCAGCATGCTCCCCATTATTCTTGCAATAGTTCGCGGTCTTCTTGCAGAGTTTACACATATCTCCAAATTTACCCAGGGAATGAGTAACCCAGTCTGGATATACTTGGCCTCTCTAACAGAATAAGTGGGTTCCACCACGCCATCTCCAGACATCATCCCACTGATGAAGTTATACTGGGTGGTGAGCAGACTCTCCCAGAGACGGGCCTCCTCTCAACTAGTCGACATAAAGCCCTATACAAGTTAAGATGCCAGTGTTGGCTCCCAATAGTCCCCTCATCTCGCGGCTTCTGTTTCATCATTGGGCAATGGGAATTCCCATCCTAATCTACTCTCTACCACAACAACATGCGAGTTCCAGCCACTATGCTTACTAGGGAGGTTGGTGAAGAGTTTGGGAGATTTAGGTTTAGAAGGAGTACTGATGCTCGATCCTCCCCACTATACTTAATACCGAAAATTCTTTAAATACCCTCATACAGGTTCATATCCTAAAAATCTACAAACCATAGCAAAGCACACAAGTGACCCTACAAGTATTGGCTCCGAGTCAAGGGGAAGGGCATTGGCACATTCTAAAACTCATTTATAAAGGGATCAAGAGGCAACCCGAGGCCAAGAACAAACCGACCATAAAAGAAGGCGACCCCGGTAGCATCCTTGGTGAAGGACGACCTAAATCAAGCTTTCATGAACTCCTTTTGAGTATGATGGTCACTGGGTAGTCCTCTTTGCCGACTTCACAAAATTCCCGATCACACTATACCTAGAGGGCAAGTTCTTATTGCCATGCAATGGCCCTTGGGGAACATAACCCCTTTCATTTTTCCCGCACAACCGAAGTCATCAAATGCGTTCACAATCCCGGGACTCGAAGAAGTCGAGGCAAGATTTCCTTCTTGAGTTGCCATATCTCGTACAAACAAAAGAGGAAGCAGGGGAGTCACCCTATGATCATGTTCGCCGACCTACCTAAGGACGTACCTAGACTCCCCGGGAAAACCTATTCTATTTCTAAGGAAGGAGGGTTTGTGGACATGCCTAACGTAGAACAAGGTAATATGGTCGAGCAGTTCATGGAATAGATGGAAAGTGACGATATTTGAATCATCAACTACCAGGTTTTCAACGTCCCCTACAATGGGCAAACCTATCTCACTAAAATTCAATTCCCACTTGGTTAAAATGGAGGCACATTCATTCAAGGACAGTTCTCTCCACTCACCGTTCACATTCTTGTATACCCTACTAAGCTAACAAGGCAAGAACCATACCATGCCCCCGGTTCGCTACTAAAGGTCCTAGCCATGGCGTAAATAAAGACAGAAAGCGTAAATTAAAGCCCTAAAGAAAGAATGGGAGAGAAATACCTTTGCAAATGTCGGAATAGGAAGCTGTTGCCGAAGACGGAATCCCAATTTAACTCAACTGCTTCTTCGCTATTTTCGCCGGAGATTCTCAGAATTTGAAGACGGTAAGAATTCGTATCTGAGAAGAATTCTGAGTATTTATATTTTCCTAAATTGGGAAAGGAGAAAAGAAAATCAAAATTGATTTTCCAAAATTAAAAGCCGAAGCGGTTTTCGAGAAGGAGTTCCAAGCGTCAGAGTAGCAATGATGACAAAATCCGGCGCTCCTTCATCTCCGACCGTTCATCGCCGACGTCCAGGATTGTGCCACGTCATCTCAAGTCGACTAAACCTCAGAAACGAGTAGCGACCTGCGAGTAGTAACTATTTTTCATCATTTAACTTTCAAGTCGACAAAGTTAACTCGAAAGTTGGGGGCCACTGAACATACCAAAAGTGTCGAGTTGGGCCAAACAAGTAAAGCCCAATCACGAACAACCTGGACTCTCACATTCTCAATAAAGCTGGCCCAATCAAAGCAGGGCCCAAAGTCTATCTCAAGGATCAGTCGACTAAGCCCATGGTCCGGCCCACCTGGCCCCGACTTAACTTAGTCCGACTTCAGAATCCGTACTACAACTCGGGTACGAACCATGCTCTACTCAGACAATGTCGACCATTCCTCGAATGATGACCTCGACCTAAACAACAAGTGACGACTTGACACTTGCTGGCGTATTTGGTTGAACTATTCTCATAACCACATCCCTACAAATCAGGGGCCGTTATAGACACGTTCCCATTACCAATAACCGCCGCTACAATCACGGAGCACATGTCGCCTCCCCAAAAATACATCACTTTTGTCTATAAATACTCCATCACTACCAAACGGTGTGAGGTAACTGCCATTTTGCTATTGGAATTCATCTATTCAATACATTTTGAGCTTTATATAACTGTATTCTTACTCTCACGCCCGAGGGTCTTCGCCGGAGACACATCCGGCTAGTCGTGGGTTCTGATTTCAGGTCAAGGAGACAGGTGATTCGTCCTGCCGCGTGGAGGAAGATTGATAAGCACAATTCCTGCAGCATCACTTTCAATTACAAATTTATATTCCCTCCGTCCCAGCCGAAGTGTCCCAAGTTTTTTTTTGGGCGTCCCATTTAAAATGTCTCATTTCTAAAAAGGAAAGTTTTTATTATTTTTATATTCTTCCTATCCCACTCATTCTCTCTTCTACTTTACTTTTACATTCACAACATTCTCTCTCCTAACTATTCCTTCCACTCATTCTCTCTTCTATTTAATTTTTCATACTCACAACATTTAATCTTTTTCTCTTTTCTATATTACTTTTCTTAATTCTCATGCAAATGTCCTTTTGGAACACTTCAGTCGAAATGAAGGGAGTATTTCATTAAAGATTTTGATTTTTGTTTAATTTAGTGAGTCAACATAGAGCTTGGGATGGAAAAGGCGCCGTATATACAATTAAAAAAAAAATCTTACAAAATACTCCCTCCGTCCCAGTTTAATTTAGACTTTTTTTTTTTCTTTTTGATTTGTCCCAATCGAATGTAGACTGTCCAAAATGGAAAGAAATCTTTACTATTTTTTTCACTCATTCTTTCTCCTATTTTACTTTTACACTCACAATATCAATCAAATCACTATTCATCCACTCATTCTCTCTCCTATTTAATTTTTTATACTCACAATATTTCCTTTCACTTTTTATCTCTCTTACTTTTTCTTAATCCGTAATCCGTGTGCCAAAAAAATTGATTTCCATTGAACGGGACGGAGGAAGTATATACTTTCTCCTTCGTTCCACCTATATTTACGCCTTTTGTCATATTGGATATTTTAATTAAAATTACACTTTATCAAAATTGATTTTTTTTTAATTTAATGCAAAATTGATTTTTTTTTTTAATTTAATGAGATCCACTAACATACTTAAAACAACTCTTCATTTACGGATCTTGCTTCTGTACAATCCGATGAGCACTCAATTTCATCCATCCGTTTCGATCTTGATGGCCCACAATCAAGGGCCATTTAAGATTATTTTGAACATTATGCTCGATCTTGATGGCCCACAATCAAGGGCCATTTAAGATTATTTTGAACATTATGCTCGACTTGTATATTTCGTTCGTTTTTTCAGATCATTCCGCATCTCATCTGTCCACCTCACCGACTTTATGCAATAAGACCGCCATTATCTTAAATCACTCTATTTACTATTCCATACTCTCTATCTTCTATTTCATTTTTCACATTTACAAATATTTTCAAAATATACATTTAATTTAATTTTGATGCTACACAAAAAATGTGTTGTACAGGAGCTGAACCCACAGCTGCTATGGAGGATACTCCAGCTGGTCTTTTTGGAATGGCTCTCTTTGTCTCCTACACACAAGTAAATAAAGTGAACTAAACCGGGGGTGACTCCGATAAAATCCCTCCGACGTGAGAATAAGTGATTGTAGAGAGAGAACAACAATGGAAGCTAGAGAGAGAGAGAGAGAGAGAGAGAGAGAGAGAGAGCTTAGAGAGAGATAGAAAAAACTCACCAATAATGTGTTCTCTCATGCTTATATACTACCATGCAATCATGTGTCTTGCACATGGGGGACACGTATCAATCATCTATGACATCAAGTCAACCACCCCAAAGTTAGTGGGAATTCACTGTTCACCTCGTCACATCATCATACTCTGATAAGAGTGGTGGGTGTACACGTGGCAGCACTACAATCACTTATCACTCACCAGTCATGATTGTCGTCAGGTGACAACCCCACTGAATGACCATTCTAGTATTGTCGCCTAATCAAACCCCTACACTTGTTGCCTAATGGTTATACTCGTCGAGTCACTTCCCGCCATGGGTACTTCCCGCATAATGCTTATTCTTACGCTTAGACGTATTCTTATCGCCCACTATAATTCTCGCCAGTTAAGGAAGGGTTACCGTTAACATCCATTTTATACTTCTTGCCACCCTTGACATATATGGCTCATCTTGGCCCATTAGGTCCACTAGGCCCAAACCAATATTTCACAATCACATCAGTAGCCCCCAATTTCGAGATCTGGATCATTCATGTTTCAGGCGAGAAATTTAAACTGCTTGTCACTTCCCGCATACATACATCCATTTCGCGAGATGTCATGTAATGATTACACCTGTAAGACACGTGTCACATCCGGGGACCCTTCAACTTTTTGACGGCTGTGATGGGACATATGAAAAGACATTTTAAAATTTGAATTCATTAAATAAGGGGAAATTAAAATTTTGGGGGCCAATTAATTTTAACTGTTCCAATAAATCCTTTGATATTCCCACGGTATAAATACTCCTCCTCCCCCTTCCTTTACACTTTTTCGTCTGCCTGCTCTCAAAACCCTCTAGCGAATTCCGGCGAACAGCGAGATTTTTCGACGAACTTGTTTCCAACCATTTCAGTCCTTCCTAGTCTTATTAGTAACTCAATCCTTGTTCCCCCTTTAGATCCGGCCACAAATACTCCCTTTTCAAGCTGATTCATCCGTTCAATCATCCTGGAAACCAACCCCTTCAACCGTCTATTGAACATTCCGGCAAACCTTCAACCACTACTTGACTTTCTCAACGATCCTTTCTATTTTCCAAGTAATCATTTTAATCTCTAAATTCTTTATTTTCCTTCCACTTCTTGTTTGTCGCCTATGGCTAGATGTAAGAATTGCATTAGGCAAGATAGGTATGGTCAATGTCAGAAATCTGGGGGTATATACTACTTAACTAGGGGCATTTGGGCGAGAATCCCACGGGATGATTTAGTTAACTGTTTAAGTGCTCATAGGGTAGATCCCGCCATCATTGCCGCCATTGAAGTTAGGGGTAGATGCTTTCTCCACTCTTCAGCCCCCATGTCTAAAAAAAAAATTTAACTCCCGCGAACTCTGCGACCACCTTTGTCGCTTCTATGGATCTCCCATAGATTCTGACAGCTCTGACACTGACTTTCTCGCCGCGAGATCTTTAGCTAATAGGAATCGTTATAAACAAGTTCTTTCTTCTTCTGATTCAGGCGAGATGTCCAACTTTGGAGCCCCCGACGCTTCAACCTCAACTGGCGGGAATTCCAACTTAGCAAATAACCCTTCTACCTCTGCTGCAGCGGGAACTGGCTCTTCCCAGAATCTTTTATAACTCCTTACCACACCAAATACAAAATTGATCACCTTAACTACCAAATCGCCAACTATGATGGCGAGATGTCCCTTTCAGTTATTAGACATAGGCAGGACGACATCGTCGTCTTCCCGTCCCAACTTGAGGCAGGGCTTAAAATTCCCGTTGACCCTTTCATTTCTCTCGTCCTCTTCAAAGCTCAAGCGGCAATAGCTGAGCTTCATCCAAATGCCATAAGAGTCTTGACTTGCTTTACGGTCATTTGTCGCGCCCGTAGGCGGGAACCCACAAGTCACCTTCTCATGGACCTCTTCACCGGCTATCAACAAAAAGATAGGCAGACCAACGAACTTCGAATGTCGCTGCAATACAAGAGACCCAAAATTCTAACTCCTCTCCCTTCCAAAGTCCACAATTGGCATAACGACCCTCTATTTATTACTTCCCGCGTTGGCTGGGCTCTTCCTACGGACTTGCAAGGAATATACCCTAAGATTGATAAGAAGTGGGCCTTGGATGAAGATGAGAAGCATTTAGAGAGAAAAATGCTCCAACTTCTCGCCGACGCCAGCACCGCGGATCCCTCACCTGCTTTATTTTCATGCCAACAAATTCTCACAGACCATTCCATTCTAAGCCAAGTAGGGCTTTCGTATGACTTCTCGCCTACGCCTCCGCGCGTCGCCGTTCATCATACTGAATCCTGGCCTGGATGGGAGCTCCACACAGGCGCCAAATTAAGTTCAGAGTGCACGGTCTGCGGGAATGGCCAGAACCTGTGTCTTGCCATGCAGATAGTACAATGTATGGTTCCCGTAATTTCTTTCTTTCTCTTGCTTACAACTTTAACTTTTTATTGTCGCTAACGTTCTTCCTTGTTCTCGCAGTGCATAGAACCATGAGCATGAATCAGAAACGATTGGCTCAGGTCAGCTGCAAACAACAGACCAAACGCCTGGCCATGGCGAGAAATGCCAGCCTGTTGGCTCAGCCTATTGACCTCACCATTCCTATTGCGCCCACTGGGGTTGATGAGAGGATTGTGACTAAAAATCCTCGCAAGAGGGCTCCTTCAACCACTCCCCAACAACCCAAGCGACATCGCACCTCCGCCCCTGCTCAAACCCAAGGGGGCCAACCCGAGGCCCTAAACTTGGAGGACGAAGAAGAAGAAAATGAGCCCCAACATGATGCTGAGGCTGACGCTCCTCTTGAGGATCAGGAGGTTGAGAATGATGGGGTTCAAAGAGAGGATCCTACGGGAACTAACATCCCACCCCATCTCCTCCCGCCAATGAACCTGGCCCTACTGCTTCTCCAACTCATCCCTCGACTTTTCGCTCTACTCCTCGCCGCCGTGCTAGCTGGCTTGAGGAAGGCTTCCAGATTCTCGCAGATGAGGCGGGCATGAAGGCTCTCTGCCAGGGGGCCAACAGCATCCCCAGGCTCAAAGGGCTGATAACTGAAAGGCTGGAGCCAGTTTCATTAACCCCCCTCATATCTTCAGGCCTCCAAGCAAAAACATCCAAATTCTCCTTAAAAAATTCAATCAAGCATTCCCGTTCATCCCGCGACAACTGCTTACCAATCTTTATCTTCTGCTCAGGAAAATAACAATTAACTTCTACCTCCTCCAACTCTTCTTCCGCCTGAATATCAGGCTCATCTCGTACTTGTAAGGTTTCAACCTCTATTCCCTTCCTCTTCTTTCCCTTGGCGACAATTTCCTTCCTGGGATCAGCAAAGACATTCCCAGTAGGCCGCCCTTGTGGATCCTCCACCTCAATAGTTTCACAATCACTATCAGACTCATCCCCAAACTCTCCAACATCCTCCTCAACAACTTATTCAATCCTGGGCTCCTCCATATGCACGAGTCTCACAACTCTCGCACAACTAAAATTATGGACCACCTCCACTATCTCCATTGAAAAATTATTCTCTCCGTCGTCATCATTCCGCTCAGCCATATCAGGCTCAAATTCCCGCAACTCCACTACATCAACTTCCTGATTAGGAGCATCGTCCTCAGGTTCTTGCCACACAACTACTTCAGTCATTGATTCTCGCAAAACAACCACATCAGATTCTCGCTCTTCCATCACCTCCATTTCCTGCATATCTCCAATTCCCACTGTCACCAACTCTGGAACTTCCCTGGCCACTGCAACTACCATAGCCGTGCTATTTCTCATACTATCTGTCACAATCCAGTCATCATCATCCTTCTCCATTTCCACAATCTCAACCACATTTATCTTCAAATGATTGGACACAGGCTTGGTAGTCATAAAATTCGTACTTTCAACCTTTCCCTTATGCATTTCCTTTTTCTTCCTCATCACAGTGATCACCTCGCTCTTCAAACATCCAATCCCATTAGGAGTGGGATATTTCATCCTTTGGTGGGGAATTGACAGGACCATTTCAAAGCTCAACATGAATGGAATTCCCACTATCGCATTGTAAGGGGAAATGAGATCAATCACCATGAACTCAACATTCTCGCTTCTCGCCAACCTCCCTTTGCCAATATCCACATCCAACATAATCGTCCCCTTCACCTCGACAACATGATTGGTAAACCATTCCAAATAACCCGTATGCGGCACTAAATTGGCCTCAGTATAATTCATCCTTTTAAAAGCATCATAATAAAGCACATTCCTGCTCGCCCAGAGTCTGCCATAACTCGCTGCACAATATTGTTGACTGGATACATTGTGATAATAATAGGCTGACTTCCATGACTTTTAGTAATAGCTAATTCTCGCCTGGAGAAGCTGATTACCCTATCTTGGCTGGTGGGAAACTGAGGAACATCAAAGGTGTGCGACAACGTCATGATTTGATTGTTCAACTGGGCCACGCTGGGCAATGGTTCTTGAATCACATATACCAAATTTCTCTCGGGTCTTCGCTGATCATCCCGCCCAACGTTTTCATCCAAATATTCCTTCAAACCACCCCTATCAATCTGCACCTGAATCACTCGCCTCAAATTGTAACAATCATCAGTTCTGTGCCCCCTAACTTTATGATACTCACAATAACTACTTTGATCCATAGCTCCCTCAGATCCTGGCCTAATGTCATATGGCTCAGGTAGATTTACCCTCTTCAAGATCTCGCTAAGGGGAGTGTTCAATCTGTTGTATTTAACGATTTTTCTAGTCTAATCATTCTGGCCACCATAACGGTCATACCCACGACCTCCCCCACGGCCTCCACTACCTCCTGCCTGATTTCTGCCTCGATTGCCGCCAGGTCTCCCCCTGTCATCCGGCACTACTTCCACCATTTCCTACACCCCTTTCTTTGCCGTAGAACTTGCTGTATGAGTCCCCTTAACCTTCTCCTTCGCACCACCACAAAATCCCCTAACTCTCTCATACAATTTCCCAATAGTTTTTGGTAATCTCATACCCAACTCTTGCTTAAAGTGACCTGGATGCAAACTGGTATTGTACAACATGATTATCTCGCCCTAGCTGATATCAGCAATTTGATTTGCCACTCCCATGAATCTGTCTGTGAAGCTTGCAACCCCCTCTCCCTCCTTTTGCTTGAGGCTGCACAACTCCGTCTTCTGCACCGGTTGCGACCCTGATGCACTGAATCTCGCTAAAAATTTCTCCCTGAAATCCTGATAACCAGATATTGACTCTTCGGGCTGTGCTAAAAACCACTCCAGAGCATGATCTGCCAAGGTGCTCACCAAAGCTCGACATAAAATCGCCTCATTTTCAGTCAACAGAGACATTGTCGCTTCAAACCCACCTACATGGGTTATCGCTCTAGCCTTTCCAGAGTAACTCGACAAATTTTGCATGCGAAAACTCGGATCCGGGGCTACACTCTTGATACTCTTAACAAATGGAGACAAAAAAGATTTCTTCTCTTCAACCTTCTTCGTTCTCGCCTCTAATTCCTTTATCTTCTTGGCCATCTCTGCCATCTCATTCTTTAATTTCTCCTCTTCCTTCTTCTTTGCCTTTTTAAGCAGTCCTAGCCAATTCTGCAACTTTCAATGCCTCAGCAACTTTCTTGGCCTCTTCAGCTTTGGCCGCTTCAGCGTCTCTCCTTTCCTTTTCTTTCTCATACTCTCTATCCTTCCTCTCTTGTTGCCGGCGATCTCTATCGCGCGGCGACCTTTTCTCTCGATGGGCTCCATCAGAATGCCTCGATCGGTGCGACCTTTCCTCCATATGGGTCCTATCACCCGAATACTTTGTGCGATTAGGTTGATAATCCCTATCTACCGTTGACCCCTCATCACTTTCATACTCATTGTAATACGACTCTTCACGCGAGTTTCCCGAAATATAATAAATCTTCTTCCTTCTTCCCTCATCATGATCTCGATGTTTTCTCTTCATCACCACGCCCTCTGATCTTGCCTTGATCACATCTCGCCCAGGCTCCCTGGCCTTATCTTTAGGTGGCGGCATGTTTCTCGCCTGCCTTGGCTCATTGGAAACACTAACACTAGCCTCTCGCTCCCGCTCACCAACTAGGGCCCTTGCCTGTAACGACTCTAGCCCTAGACACTATTTTAGTACCATATTATATGCTTTTATATTATTGTTGACTTTATGTGCTCATTTTATGTCCTTGATTTCCTATGTTAAGATGAGATGGTTGTGAAATAATTCTAAGGCTTTAGGATTAAATGAAAATAAGTTAAAGTATTTTGTTAAAGGATAGCAATTGAAAATAAATAAAATATGAGTAGTTAGGTTGTCCTTGTGTAGAGGAGTGAAGTAGAGGGTTTAATTTTATTCTTTAAACCTTTAGGGGCTTAAGTGGTGAAAATTGAAAGTTCTCATTTAATTGGCATGGGGGGCCATACTCCTTCTTTTTCTCTCCTCACCTCTTTAGTCAAATTCCCCCATACTTCCTCCATCATCCTCCTTCACCTCCTCAATTAAAAATCCCCATGGAAGCTCTTTCCTAAAATCTCTCCTTCCAAATTCTTAGCAAATTCAATCTATCTCCATTTTTCAATCCGGTTGTACTTTCATGTTCGGGGCAATGAGGGGAGCACATCAAGCTAAGAAAATCCTTGTTCCATCTCATATTGCTAAAGTGAGTTATTAAGATTTTCCTTCCCTTAAATGTTCATGAACTATTTGATGTTGTTATTGTTTATTATAATTGTTGGTTGATGCTTTGGAACCCTTCTTGGAGTTGAGGAATGGGTTAATGATATAGAATAATGTTGTTGTTCATGGAAGTGATAAAGAGTGTAAGAAAATGGGTTGAGTTAGATTAATAAGGTTAAACTTGAAATGCGGTAGTGAAATGGCCACAGGTTGGGGTTATAGCACCTGTATTGAGCCAAAAGCCTTACAGAGTTGCTACTATCTTATATGGTTCCCTGAAAAACGGGTCTTATAAGAAGTGAATAATGCTCAAGCAGTTCACTAATTAGTGGAGTTTTATCTCCAATGTTGTACGACTATTGTTCAGACGGGAAAAGGTAAATCGAGGTAATGTAAGATGTTTACAGTTTTTCCAACGTGTTATATGCACCTTGTTATGTGTTGCATCTTACTTGGCATATTGCTGCATTCATAATAGCTTGCTGAGATTTATTCTCACCCCTCTCCCTTTAATGTTTTTAGATCCCGAAACAGGCGGACCGGCCAAGTAAGGACGGAGAGGAGTTTGGAAGTGATATTTTGGGGATTGTCGGGGTATGTATAGGTTGGCGTAGAAAGTGTATTTTGGTATAATTCCTTTATGGAGTTGTGTCTATAAAAACTTAGTTTCTGCGTTATAACCGAAATCTTTTATAACTAAAACAGGTTGTTACTTTCAAAGTTGTTCAACTCTTCCTCCAATGTGGAGAGGAGTGGAGTTATTTTGAAATGGTTATGTTAATTGTGTTTAAGTATGTAAGTTAAATCAAAGTTTTAAAAATTTAGAAAGTTTGGAGTTAGTTTGAGGACGCTCCAGCTCGGGACACGTGTTAGGTTCCGGCCTGGGTCCTCACAGCTGTATCGAGCTCGGTTAGAGTTCTCGGGTAGAGTCTAGCTGAGTGAGAGTGTGCGATAACTGATGTCAAAGTTTTAATGCAGGGGTTTGTTCTAATGGCGGGAAATGATGGCGATCAGGATCGGGCTTTGGGAAATGTTGATAATCCGAATGCAGAAATGATGGACATGTTCCGAGTATTTCTTCAGAATATGGCAAATCAGAATCAAGGTAGGGCTCAACAGCAACCGGAAGGTAGACAAGTGCATGGACTAGAGAAATTTGTGAAGATGTCTCCCCCTAGTTTCAATGGAGATCCGGATCCGGTGAAGGCGGAGAGATGGCTTGAAGCTATGAATAAGATTTTCGCAGCAATGGAGAGTCCGGATGCAGAAAAGGTGAGATGCGCTGTCTTCAAGTTAGAAGGACCCGCCGAGCATTGGTGGCAAGTAGTGAAGGACGGCCGGGATCGAGACCTTACACCGTTGCATACGGGAGAACTTCACACGCAAGTTCCGAGATCATTTCATTCCAATGGTTACAAGGGATAAGAAGGAAGTCGAGTTCTTGAAATTGGAGCAAGGGACAATGACCATAGCACATTATTCTGCCAAGTTTACAGAGTTAGCCCGATATTGTCCTCATTTGGTGCCGGAAGAAGAGAGGCGGATCTACCGGTTCGTGAAAGGTTTAAGGGTGGAGTTCCGAAAATAGTTATTGATGCATGACTTCATCAACTACCAAGCGGCCGTGAATATGGCATACCGGATTGAGAATGATATAGAATAGCATCGCAGTAAATCTAAAGGTAGAAGTAGGAATAGATTCCAAGGTCAAGGTTCTGGGCAGAATAGAGGGCAGCCAAGGACATCAGCTCCGGGAGCAGGTAGAGGAGGAAATGTGGCGGCTCCAACAAACCGTCCGACTCCAGGTCAGTTTGGGACATTGTGTGGATATTGCAAGAAGCCAGGACATTCAGAGGATAAGTGTTGGAGCAAGCAAGGCAAATGTTTAGAGTGTGGGGCAACAGGCCATTTCCTAAGAATTGTCCTGTGTGGCAAAGGAAGCAAGCTTCGGGTAGAGGACAAGGGGGACAAGGTGGTGGTGTGAAAAGAGATATCGAAGGGAAACCCAAGGATAGAGTGCAAGGTCGAGTGTTCGCCTTGGGTAGAGGAGAGGTCGATCCTAATGATGTCATTAGAGGTATAGTTCCTGTCTCAGGAGTTAAGGCCCGCATTCTTATAGATCCCGGGTCTTCCCATTCATTTGTGGCATCTCATTTTTCATTTGCATTACATAAATTGCCTGAATCTATACCTTATGTGTTGGAGGTCTCTACTCCTATGGGAGAGTGCCTCGCATCTTCTTTGATATATCATATGATTGTGATGTGACTATATGTGGGAATGTGTTGCCAGTGGATTTGATAGAGTTACCAATCCGTGACTTTGATGTGATCCTTGGGATGGTTTGGTTGAGTCAGTGTCATGCTTTGGTAGAATGTCGTAGAAAGCGAGTCTCATTTGCTATGCCTGATGTGCCTACTTTTATATTTGATGCGGACAAATCTATGTTCGGTTTACATGTTATTTCTGCTTTAAAGACTAGAAAATTTCTATCTAAGGGGTGTGCGGGGTACTTGACTTATGTGGTAGATTTAAGTAAGAAGTCCCCCGAATTAGCTCATGTCCCGATTGTTAATGAATTTAGTGATGTGTTTTCAAGTGAGTACTCTATGCCTCCGGATTGTGAGGTAGAGTTTTGTATTGACCTAGTACCCGGTACCACACCTATTTCTAAAGCACCCTATAGAATGGCTCCGGCTGAATTAAAAGAGTTGAAGGTTTAGTTGCAAGAATTGTTAGATCGGGGTTTTATTCGCCCAAGTGTGTCACCGTGGGGAGCATCGATTTTATTTATTCAAAAGAAGGATGGTACCTTAAGATTGTGTATCGATTACCGTTTGTTGAACCAAGCAACCATAAAGAATAAATACCCTCTTCCGCACATAGATGATTTGTTTGACCAACTTCAAGGTTCCGTTATCTACTCTAAACTTGATTTGAGAAGCGGATACCATCAGTTGAAGATTAGACCGGATGATATTGCAAAGACAGCTTTCAAAACGAGATATGGTCATTATGAGTTTGTTGTGATGCCTTTCGGGTTGACTAATGCTCCGGCCGTATTCATGGATATGATGAACCGTATCTTCAAGCCGTATCTTGACAGCTTTGTAGTGGTATTCATAGATGACATCCTTGTTTATTCTAAGTCCCGAGAGGAGCATGAAAATCATTTAAGGTCTTATCAGTTCTTCGTGAGAAGCAGTTGTACGCCAAGTTCAGCAAGTGCGAGTTTTGGCTTGAGCAGATCTCTTTCTTGGGGCACGTGGTGTCTAGTTCGGGAATTTTCGTGGATCCTTCAAAAATCGAAGCCGTAGTTAATTGGAAGCAACCTTCAATTGTGACTGAGGTTCGTAGCTTTCTTGGTTTAGCGGGGTATTACCGAAGGTTCATTGAGGGTTTTTCTCGAATTGCGACTCCGTTGACAAGGTTAACTCGGAAAGATGTATCTTTTGTATGGGATTCTAAGTGTGAAGCAAGTTTCAATGAGTTGAAGAAGAGGTTGGCAACGACTCCTATTCTTACCCTTCTGGATGGTTGTGAGAATTTTGCTATTTATAGTGATGCCTCGAAGGCGGGATTGGGATGTGTACTAATGCAAAATGGGAAAGTAATTGCGTATGCCTCTAGGAAGTTATCACCGGCTGGACAGAATTACCCTACTCATGACATGGAATTGGCGGCGATTGTGTTTGCATTGCATAAATGGAAACATTACCTTTATGGGGCGAGATTTGAGATTTTTAACGACCATAAGAGTTTGAAATATTTGTTTACCCAAAAGGAGTTGAATAACCGACAAAGAAGGTGGCTAGAGTTCTAGAAGGATTTTGATTGTGTAATTTCCTATCATCCGGGGAAGGCAAATGTTGTAGCGGATGCGATTAGCCGAAAGGCTTATGTGACACTTTTGAGTACCCAAGAGTTGAGGAGTGAAGTAATAATTGCGAATGTGCGAACCTTTCCTACCTTGTATGGGGATTTGAAGGAAGCTCAACAAAGTAATCCGGAGTTGAAGAAAATTTTAAATCAAGTGCAAGATGGAAAAGTCGGGGAATTCGCGTTGAATAGAGATGGGATTTTAACCTTCCAAGGAAGAATTTGTGTTCCTTCATCACCGGAAATCAAGAGGCGTGTTCTAGAGGATGGTCATAAGTCCAAGTTTGCGATTCATCCGGCTAGTACGAAAATGTATCAAGACTTGTAACGTGGATATTGGTGGAATGGGAAGAAAAGGGAAATTGTGGATTATGTTTCTAAGTGTTTAACTTGTCAACAAATCAAGGCCGAGCATCAGAGACCGGCGGGACTACTTCAACCATTAGATATTCCGGAGTGGAAATGGGAAGGGATTTCGATGGATTTTGTTTCGGGTTTGCCTCTTACCGCGAAGAAGATGGATGCTATCTGGGTTATCGTGGATAGATTGACAAAGTCGGCTCATTTTCTTCCGGTGTCAACCAAGTTCTCGATGGAGAAGTTAGCTCAGTTGTATATGTAGGAGATTGTTAGACTTCACGGGGTTCCGGTTAGTATTGTTTCCGACAGAGATCCGAGATTCACTTCTAGATTTTGGAGAGCATTGCATGAAGCCTTGGGTTCTAAACTATGTTTTAGTACGGCGTTTCATCCTCAAACCGACGGTCAGTCCGAGAGAACCATTCAGATACTTGAGGATATGTTACGGGCTTGTGTGATGGATTTTCAATTGTCTTGGGAAGATCACCTACCGTTAGTTGAGTTTGCTTACAACAACAGTTATCAGTCTAGTATTGAGATGGCTCCGTATGAGGTGTTGTATGGTAGAAAGTGTAGATCTCCGATGTGTTGGGACGAGGTTGGTGAAGCAAGGCTTTGGGGCCCGGATTTGGTTAGAGATTCGACGGAGAAAATCAAGGTGATTCGTGATAGATTGAAGACGGCTCAGAGTAGACAGAAAAGCTACGCCGACAATAGAAGACGGGACTTATCTTTTCAAGTGGGTGACTTCGTGTTCTTGAAGGTCTCTCCGAGGACGGGAATTAAAAGGTTTGGTAATAAGGGTAAATTGGCTCCGAGGTTCGTTGGTCCGTTTGAGATTCTAGAAAAGATTGGGAATTTGGCTTACCGGTTAGCGTTACCTCCATCCTTTTCTTTGCTTCATGATGTGTTTCATGTTTCAATGTTGAGAAAGTATTGTCATGACCCCTCCCATATATTGAGTTCTCCTCCCGATGAGATTCAAGCGGATATGTCTTATGTTGAAGAACCATTGAGAGTCTTGGAGTTTCAGGTTAAGGAGTTGAGAACTAAGAGCATCCCGATAGTGAAGATCCTATGGAAGAATCATACCATTGAGGAAGCAACGTGGGAGCTAGAGTCGGAAATGAGAGCGAAATACCCTTGGTTGTTTGAGCATCCAAGTAAGTCCTTTTAAAATTCGGGGCGAATTTTCTTTAAGGGGGAGTGAGTGTAACGACCCTAGCCCTAGGCACTATTTTAGTACCATATTATATGCTTTTATATTATTGTTGACTTTATGTGCTCATTTTATGTCTTTGATTTCCTATGTTAAGATGAGATGGTTGTGAAATAATTCTAAGGCTTTAGGATTAAATGGAAATAAGTTAAAGTATTTTGTTAAAGGATAGTAATTGAAATAAATAAAATATGAGTAGTTAGGTTATCCTTGTGTAGAGGAGTGAAGTAGAGGGTTTAATTTCATTCTTTAAACCTTTAGGGGCTTAAGTGGTGAAAATGGAAAGTTCTCATTTAATTGGCATGGGGGGCCATACTCCTTCTTTTTCTCTCCTCACCACTTTAGTCAAATTCCCCCATACTTCCTCCATCATCCTCCTTCACCTCCTCAATCAAAAATCCCCATGGAAGCTCTTTCCTAAAATCTCTCCTTCCAAATTCTTAGCAAATTCAATCTATCTTCATTTTTCAATCCGGTTGTACTTTCGTGTTCGGGGCAACTAGGGGAGCACATCAAGCTAAGAAAATTCTTGTTCCATCTCATATTGCTAAAGTGAGTTATTATAACTTTCCTTCCCTTAAATGTTCATGAACTATTTGATGTTGTTATTGTTTATTATAATTGTTGGTTGATGCTTTGGAACCCTTCTTGGAGTTGAGGAATGGGTTAATGATATAGAATAATGTTGTTGTTCATGGAAGTGATAAAGAGTGTAAGAAAATGGGTTGAGTTAGATTAAGAAGGTTAAACTTGAAATGTGTTAGTGAAATGAGTAGGAAATCAAGTTGTAAATGATCTAGGTTTATATTATTTTTGGTTTAAATGATTTAGTATGAGAAGTATAAAGTTTAGTAAGCCCTTCTAGGTTCACAAAACAGGGGAAACGTGGGTTGGGACAATTTGGTATAGCTGCTGAGGGATTTCTAGCTCTGTTCTGAATTCTGGGCTCAGGTCACGAGTCGTGCCCTGTGGCACGAGTCGTGCCTGAGGATGGGACGAGTCGTGATCAATGATAAGCTGAAGTCGTGCCTTGCTAGGGACGCCTGAATCTGGGGAAGGTCAAATGGGCACGAGTCGTGCCCTGGCCTGGTGACACTGAACCAATTTTTGAGCTGTTTAAACCTATTCAAACTAGAACCAAAATGAATCCTCTTTAACTTAGATTAAAGTAGAATACTTTGGCTACACAATGACATCTTATTTGATCAAAATGGAATTATGGAAGTACTTTAAATATTGCTCGAAAAACACTTGGCAGCCTTATTTGGCAACTTAACCAATGTGACTCCAACTTGGTAAATTGAGCTTGGGTCTTTATAGAGGCCATGTATTGTTGTATATTGACTATGTAGGGTTGGTTAATGACACCTTGTTACCTTAATTGTATACAAATTCATTGATTGTGCTATGCATAGTGTATTAAATAAATATTGCACTATGATATTATTGAACATGAGTATAAATTACCATGTGGTTATATTTCTTATCCCTTTTGTGAATTTTTTTTCAAGTAACTATTATGTGCTTGAACTTGTGTTAATCAGCTGATGATTGGGGGTATAGCATAATACGATCAATTATGGAAGTGTGACCTAATGTGATCGGATTATGTTATACCTGTGACCGTCCCCTCCTGTGGCCACAGGTTGGGGTTATAGCATCTGTATTGAGCCAAAAGCCTTACAGAGTTGCTACTATCTTATATGGTTCCCTAAAAAATGGGTCTTATAAGAAGTGAATAATGCTCAAGCAGTTCACTAATTAGTGGAGTTTTATCTCCAATGTTGTACGACTATTGTTCAGACGGTAAAAGGTAAACCGAGGTAATGTAAGGTGTTTACAGTTTTTCCAACGTGTTATATGCACCTTGTTATGTGTTGCATCTTACTTGGCATATTGCTGCATTCATAATAGCTTGCTGAGATTTATTCTCACCCCTCTCCCTTTAATGTTTTTAGATCCCGAGACAGGCGGACCGGCCAAGTAAGGACGGAGAGGAGTTTGGAAGTGATATTTTGGGGATTGTCGGGGTATGTATAGGTTGGCTTAGAAAGTGTATTTTGGTATAATTCCTTTATGGAGTTGTGTATATAAAAACTTAGTTTTTGCGTTATAACCGAAATCTTTTATAACTAAAACAGGTTGTTACTTTCAAAGTTGTTCAGCTCTTCCTCCAATGTGGAGAGGAGTGGAGTTATTTTGAAATGGTTATGTTAATTGTGTTTAAGTATGTAAGTTAAATCAAAGTTTTAAAAATTTAGGAAGTTTGGAGTTAGTTTGAGGACGCTCCAGCTCGGGACACGTGTTAGGTTCCGGGTCGGGGTCCTCACATTGCCGCCTCGCCGGCCAACAACTCCTGAGGAACACGAGAAGGCTCCATATTCAATTCCCTCAACTGCTGATTATTGGCGGGAACTCGCAGCAACATTTCATTATCTGTCCTCAATCTATCCACCTTAGCTCTCGCCTCTGCACCCTTTGATTTAGCGAGAATTTGCCCTTTAGCCACTGCCTTGACCTTTTCAATTCTCGCTCTTTCATCTCGCTCTTTAGCTCGCCTTACACTAGAGTCAGTCTGAGATGTATGGGCCTCCAAATCTCTGTCAGATCCCGCCCCCGCACGAGCTTCCTTGGCATTGGGGGTTGCCAACGTCAGGTTTTAGGCCACCTTGGAGGGGGTAGCTTTATCTTGTCCCATCCCTACAACTTGAAATCAAACAAACAAGTATTCCCAACAAGCACTTTAAGCCAAACAACTCCTTTTACAAACAGAACCACAACCCTGAAAACTTTAGAAATATCCTTTCTGACAACAAATCACCTTTACACACTCTATCAATCTACCAGAAAGCTTCAACAACAAAAACAACCTTCCCACACCAAGAAATAAGAACACTGACAGCCACTAAACCAAGCTTCTGACAAGGAACACCTCACACGAACTGCAAATCCCTATCAAACTTCAAAATAAATGACTTCACACCAACAACAAAACTGAGAATAACAACTACTGACAACAAGGATTTTCTGGGCTCCACCAAAGAACAAGAACAGTACGCCACCGTCAAACTCTCCACCAAACAGCCACCAGCGACCTCCAAACTCCACCAAACCACCCAACGAAGAACGCTCAGTCCCGGCAACGGAACCAGCTGACGCTACACGAAAAAATGTGTTGCACAGGAGCTGAACCCACATCTGCTATGGAGGATACTCCGGCTGGTCTTCTTAGAATGGTTCTCTTCGTCTTCTACACACAAGTAAATAAAGTGAACTAAACCGGGGGTGACTCCGGTAAAACCCCTCCGGCGTGAGAATAAGTGACTGTAGAGAGAGAACAACAATGGAAGCTAGAGAGAGAGAGAGAGCTTAGAGAGAGATAGAAAAAACTCACCAATAGTATGTCCTCTCATGCTTATATACTACCATGCAACCATGTGCCTTGCACATGGGGGACACATGCCAATCATCCATGACATCAAACCAACCACCCCAAAGTTAGTGAAAATTCACTGTTCACCTCGTCAAATCACCATACTCTGACAATAGTAGTTGGTGTACACGTGGCAGCACCATAATCACTTATCACTCACCAGTCATGATTGTCGCCAGGTGACAACCCCACTGAATGACCATTCTAGTATTGTCGCCTAATTCAACCCCTACACTTGTTGCCTAATGGTTATACTTGTCGAGTCACTTTCCACCATGGATACTTCTCGCATAATGCTTATTCTTACGCTTAGACGTATTCTTATCGCCCACTATAATTCTCGCCAGTTAAGAAAGGGTTACCGTTAACATCAATTTTATACTTCTTGCCACCCTTGACATATACTCCCTCTGTCCCGCTACAAACTACACACTTTCTATTTTGGGCGTCCCATTACAAACCGCACACTTCCTAAAATGGCAAAGAATCTTTACTATTCCCTCCATTCATTCTCTCTCCTACATTATTTTAATACTCACAACACCATTATAATTTACTATTCACTCCACTCATTCTCTCTCCTATTTTACTTTTACACTCACAACATTTATATCATTATTTTTTTCCTTAATCTCCGCGCAAACAGTAACAGTGCGATTACTAGCGGGACGGAGGGAGTATGGCTCATCTTGGCCCATTAGGTCCACCAAGCCCACTAGATCCAAATCAATACTCCCTCCGTCCCACCTCACTTGACACCCTTGAGGTGGGCATGAGAACTAAGAAAAAAGAATAAAATAAAAAAAATGTGTGGTAGAAAATGAAGAGAGAGAATGAGTGAGATAAATAGTAGTGTTGGTTGAATAAATTGAGTGGTGGAAAATGAAGAGAGAGAATGAGTGATAGGATAGAGTAAATATAAAATTATAAAAAGTAGGCTATTTTGAGAAGTGTCAAGTGAGCTGGGACGGTTCAAAATGAAAATAAGTGTCAAGTAAGATGGGACGGAGGAGGGAGTATTTCACAATTGCATCAAATTTGGATGTTAAAACAAAAGTATAAATTTAGATGTGAGACTTTATACATAAAATGGTGTACAAACAAAATATCTTTATGCATTTCCTATGCTCCCTCCGTTCCACCAATTACTTCACCCTTTTTCTTCAGCATGGGAATTATGGTAATGGGAGAGAAAAAAAATGTTGTGAGTGTAATTTGAAAATAGGAGAGAGAATTAGTGGAGGGAATAGTAAATTATAATGGTGTTATGAGTATTAAAATAATGTAGGAAAGAGAATGAGTGAAGAAAATAGTAAAGATTCTTTGCCAAAAAAAAAGGTGAAGCTTCTAACGAAACGCTCTTTTGGATAATTAATGAAGCTTTTATTGGGGCGGAGGGATTATATAAATCGGCAATTATATTTTTGGTTATAAATTATTTTTAACAAAAATAAAATAAAACACATGCGATAAAAGATGAGAGTGAGTGATGTTAATGAGCCATTATGAGGGTGATTTTATTCACCCAAAACACCAACAACAAGACAAAAAGTTAAATAAATAAAATAAAAAGAAAATGGTCATCATCTTCTTGACTCCAACCCCTTCTCTCTCTCTCTCTCACACACACACACACACACAGAGACTCACATCTCTTTCTTCATCCAAGAAGTCGTTAATGGAGTTTATATAATGCAAACCTAACCAATTATTTCTCATTCCTCTCACACACGCAACACACACTTTCTCTCTCTGTACAGACGGATTTGGATTCGGCAATCAAGAATCAAGAATGCCTGTAATGGTTGCAGAGAGCTCAACAATTTCTGAAAACAATAACAACAATCGATACATGAGAAAACCACCCAAAATCCAACAACCCATTTCTGAATTAGATCTAAATCCCCCTCAAATCCGCTCCAAACCCATCATTTCTTCCCTCCTACTCTCTACTTTAACCCCAACCACCGACGGCGGAAGTGCCGGTGCCGGTGGAAGTGGAATTGCAAGTGTCAGCACCACCAAGAAGAAGAAATTTACATCCACGACGTTTAGGGGGCTGGGATGTACAGCGTCGTCTCAGGTGTCGGTGCCGGCGGCGATTCGGACGTCGGCTAATTGGGAAGGGAAGAAGGTTAGGAAGAAGAAGCAGAAGAAATTGGCAAAAGAGGTGGGTCCCAATCAAGGTGGAGTTCCGATGTTGAATTCCACAACAAGTAATAACCCACAATCAGCAGCTCCTTGTTCATCATCATCATCTTGTTTGGTTGTTCCAGATGTATGGTGTGGACCCGGGAGTGGATTCACTACTGATGCTGCCTCTGTTGATTGTGTTGTTTCAAGAAGACCTGTTTCTGCTAGAGGCAAAGTTGATTCTGATAGGATTCATCCCCGGGAGGTATATATACATTCATGGCTTCTTCACTGTGTGTATCTGTGTGTTTTTGAATATATTCCTACATTGAATATATAGGAATGTATTCAGCTATATGAAGTTATTGAATAAGCGTGTTTATCTTCCTATGATTTTCTTGTTTTCAGCTATATTGGGGGTCTTTTTTGTTGTTGATCTTTTGTGTGTGTGTGTGTGTGTGTGTGGATGTTTAATTAGAAAACTTAATGTTTGATTTCGATTTAATTTAGTTCTTGGATTCCCTTTCGTTGATTTGAAATTTTGATTCCATTCAAGCATTCTATGGACTATATTGATCTGGCAAGGTTTCGCAAACTGTAGCTGTTTGAAACTGTGTTCTATTGTGTTGGCAGAGATCCTTATGTACTGCAAGGAGGATGGTGAATCCCGACGAGTTTTCCTTCTTTGATACTGATACCGATCCTGATACATCACACCCTCGGATGGATGTATTTGGATCCCGGCATCATCGCCATGCAAGACATCGCTCCCCTGATGGTCTTGCTGAGGTTTGTCCATTTATCGAGTACCTCTTCTCATGGGGTCATTTGCTTTCAACATCATATTCCTTCAAACAAAGTTATGTTCTTAATTATTTTTAGTCTGAAGATAAATTTGCCTTGGATTATGATCCTACTCTTGCTTGTATAGGCATGTTTCTGTCTATATATAAATTTTAACTCACTTCACATCACATATTATTTGTTATTTATAGTAGGAGTGTCTTAATACAATTGATTAATAGGCCTCTTTAGACCATCTCCAGCACTGCGCCAAATCCTTGCGCCAACGCCAAATTGACGGAAAATGGAGCTCCAGCAACGACGCCATCTTCCACGCCATTTTAGCGTTGCCCCTTTCCTGCGCCAAATTTGGCGCACCAAAATTGTTTGCGCCATCCCAATTTTCTTTCTTTCTTTTTTTTTTTTAATTACCCACGAAATCTGGAATTAGAAGGGGAAGGGGAAGGGGAAGGAGAAGGAGATTACCTTGATTTTGGTGGTGGCGGTGGCGTTGGCTATGGCGGCGGCGGAGAAGCAATGGATTCGCCGTCTCTTTCTCTCTTTTTCTCTGTTTCTCTCTCTTGCCGTGGATAAATTGATGAGGAAAGAAGTGGTAGTATATTTTAGAATTTGTATCATTATTTTTAAGCATTTTGTTTTAATTATCTATTTTAATGTTTCTTTTAATAAATTTTTATTTTTATCTTCAATTTATTTATTTATAGTTATTAATTGTCTAATTTAATTTAAGTTTTATGGCATACTATTTAATATAATGTAATTTGAATAATATTAAATAAGATTAATGAAAAAATCTTTTAATTAAATGAAATAACAAGCATATACTGAAAAGATTCTTATTTGGTGCAAAATTTGGAGTAAGCTGCTGGAGATGGTGTGAGATATTTGGTGCTGAAATTGCACCAATTTGGTGTTTTGGAGTAAAATTTGGAGTAAACTGCTGGAGATGGTCTTAATGCTAAGCAACTGTACTGTATTTGATCATAGGATTCCCTGCCCTCTACTATGAAAGATGGTCAAGGACCCCTGTCGAGTAGTTGAAGCCTTCAAGGTGGTCCGTGTAGGAGATAGCGATTAAAAAGTTAATGGTAGATTATGACCTCAATTTGCAAATGCTAGGCATTAATTTCTTTGCTGGATTTTGTAGTTTGATGATGTAAAGGGATATGGGGAAAGTACAGTTTTATCCAGTAAGAAGGGTACTCATCAGTATTGCAAAAGATTATGTATGATGTATCTAGTATCTACCCTCTTTATTAGAAAGCACGCTTAATATTTTTGGATGTTCTGATATTTAGTCCAAGTGAACGAAACCACCTGCAAAGAAGAAATGGTGAAGGAAGAAGAAAGAATAAAAGACGTGAAAGAGAATAAGGAAGAGAGAGAGAGACGGAATAATCTTTGGAAACCCGAATCAGTATTCCATTGTGATGTTTCAATATTAATAGGGCTGTACAAACATTAAACTAGGAAGGATATTCTTTCCACTAATTTAGCCTAATCACCAACCTATTTACAAGGTAACCAAATATGAGATAACATTACAAAATTCAACAAACTATGTACAAGAATAGCTAACTGTGGTGATCTGGCAGAATAGGAGCAAGTGAGTCTTGAGACTCACGGTATTGTCTTTCACCAAGCCCTGTAAGATATTGAACTCCAGAATTGATTGATTGAATCATAGAGATCTTGTATGCCTTTAAACATGCACACATATCTTTGAATGACTGGTGTAATCATGGACTGTGCGTCATAATGGTTTTCTTTGTGGATGTGTTTTGTATGGCACACACCTGATTTGCATTTAGGAATCTTGCAATAAAATCAATAGAAATGCCGGAGTTTAGTTAGGAATGTTAATAAAAAATTACTGAAGAACAAGGTTGTAATTTTTGGTGATTAGTTACTCCCTCCGTCCCATAAAGATGTTCTCGTTTGCCATTTTTGTTTGTCCCAACAAGATAGTCCCATTTCCATAATTGTTAAAATCGTTGAACTTCCTTAATTACCAATCAAGGAAGAAGAGGTTGAGAGGAGAGGATGAGAGCCAACCAAGGATGAAGAGCGAGTAATGAAGTACTCGCTGAACTTCCCATAAAGTAGTAAGTAAACCTCAGGTTAGTGATGGAATCGAAAATAGGTTGTTAAAATGTTTGAATTGGTCAAATGGGATTATGATTATGGTACGGAGGGAGTAGTTAATATTGAATGCGTGATTCATCTTTGACAAATATCTTCTTATATTTCTTAAAGAGACATTGTGTCTTCGTACTCTTTTTCAAGGATTTGAAATGGACCACGCTTGTAGAATGAATAAAAAGATCAAGATTTGTTCAACAGCTATCGTATGGAAAATGGTAGAATTATTCTCAAGCGGTTCTTTCCTTCCCCATCTGATCCATTCTTAAGTTGTTTAGAAATCATTTAAAAAGGTTAACTTCGTAAGTAATCCTTATCTGTGGGCGAGCGTGCTCGGGTCCTTTAGGATAATCTGTTTGGGGTGGTTGGGGACACAAGGAAGCTAGGTTTATCAGTGAAGATTTGCCTGTATAAAGTGTCGAGTATTGTGAATACCATACAAAACAAGAAATCCTTGGTTTATATAACATCAAACATATAAAACTTCCTTTGAAGTTTGGTGCCTAGTACTTCTCGATGCAGTTGCTTCTTGAAACAAGTTGGTTCAGTATTTGGTTTCATTGTACTTTAATCTGGTGCCTAATCTTGGACCTTAAATAGAATTACTGTCTAGTAGATAAAGTAACTTAGTGCTTGGCCTCAGTTTGCTAATCTTTGGACCCAATGGTAATACAACTCTTTCACTGATTTCAGTTGTCTTAGTTAAACTACAAGAAACACCTGATGTCCGATAATCCTGAAAGTTATGGAGCTTGACTATTACTAGTATACTCCCTTCGTTCCATTATAAATGTCACACTTTCCATTTTGGTTTGTCCCAAATAAATGTCGCATGTCTAAATGAGGAAAGTGCCTTAGTGCAATTTTACCATTGTACAAGCAATGTGCGAACACGTAAAGCACAATCCTTGAAAACGTTGACAAGTCAAATGCGACATTTGTTAAGGGACGTAGGGAGTATTAAGCAGTTGTGAGCTGCAAACTGTGAACCATGCAAACGAGTATTAGTCCTGAGCCACTCTTGCTGTCTTTGGACTGCATTCCAAAGACAGTAATATTTTGCATGTACTCCTAGTTAGTTCAATAATCTTAACTTCATTTTTTTTTTGTAATATCTCATCAACTAACATTATTCTATGTTCGGACTAATGCTAAATATTCTACTTCAGTTCTTACCTTTTTATGAGCTAAATTTCTAAATGGCCATCCTTGCTTTCTTTTTCAAAGTTACTTTATGCAATCTAATGCTCCCTCACGGTGCAGATTGTGATGCTCCAAAGTAATTTGATGATGGGTAGTGGAAGAAGGTCATTTGGACTTGACAGATACAGAGACTGGAGACTTGACGTAGATAGCATGTCATATGAGGTTTGTTTAATTAACTTCTAAACAAAAATATCCTTGGACACCAAATAAAATGTCATTGACGGAGTGCCATTCCCTTTTCAATTCTTATCTGATCTGCATTTTTATACTATTGACTTTTATTTCAACAGGAACTGCTGGAGCTTGGTGAGAAAATAGGATACGTGAGTACGGGATTGAGAGAAGATGAGATTATCCGCTGTCTTAGGAAAACAAAGCTCTCAACACAGATGCAGTGGAAATGCAGTATCTGTCAGGTTGGTCATTATAAATCGTTTTCGACATCCCGATCTCTGGGAAAATGCCATTTTTCTTTTTCTTATTTCCCCCCTAAACATGATGCAGGAAGAATACGAAACTGAAGAAGAGATGGGCAAGCTGGACTGTGAACATTTATTTCATGTCAACTGCATAAAACAATGGCTTGCACACAAGAAAACTTGCCCCATTTGTAAAACATCGGCTGTCTCCCCGAAATAGACTATTTTTTTTTAGTTAGTCCATATCTTTTGTTTTGTTCTGGACTCCCTTCTTGGCTTCCCTGTGTACAGATTTTGCTTTGACTACATGTGAGATATCATTCTTTACTCTGGACATCTACTTGTGGGATTTTAGCGATTCACAATGTACTTCGGTTTGAACTATGTTTTGGAACTTTTCTTTAGTTGCATTGAAAAAGGAAGAAAAAAAGAACCACTTTTGTTTGCAAAGATACATACATTGCTTGTAAATTCCACATAAATACGCTATACTAAATCAACTCAGTTAGCAGTAATAATACAAATATTTGTGTTTTCTTTTATACATTTTCGCGTGGAAACAAATACTCCGTAATGCACCATCAATAGAGCTAATACAAATATTTGTGTTTCAAATTCTTAATTCCTGAGGGAAGGAGTTAATCTCTGTGTGCTTTGGCTGGGTATCCAAAGGTGTTATTCACGCTCGTAATCCATGTGAGTAGATGAAAATGCAAATATTACGACTAAATTTTCACTTCAAGGGATGAATTCCCATACACTATAGCTTCTACGTTGAGGTTGACATTTCCAATAAAGAAAGGATGTGTTGAGCAATCTCTGCAGCAGCACTTGGCTTTGCTGCTTTTAGAGCCCTCTCAGACATCTCTGCCATCAGCTTCTCATTCTCTTCACATAAACATAATTGATAAATTAACATCAACAATAAAAATAAATAAAAATGATATTGTGACGTATTTGAAATTGTTTAGTGGAACAGAATTGAATAAACCTCCGAGACAGGTAACACGTAGAGTTTTGCAGCAAGAGGGGAGTGAGGCTACACACTAACAAAGTATAATGAACTATGATTTTATTTTATTTTTTGAAAAAAATAAATATCATTTAGGGATAGTTTTTAAGGAAAAGTTTCAAAAGGTCATTTTCAATTTGGGACGGAGGGAGTAAGAAAAATTTCAACTTCCCATGTATGACTGTAGCAAAGAGAATCAATATACCCTCTAATTCTTTACATACCTTGAAAGGTAAGCTCAGGAGCTCCAATAGGAATATGATATGCTTGACCTCTTTTAAGTTGTAATGCAAAATAGCGTTTAATTCAAAACCAATGTTTGGGCAAGTTCACTAAACGAACGCTACTCAAACAGCTTACCTTGTATTTTATGTTCTGCTGCCCACGCAGTGGAATAAGACACAATTGGAAGAAAAGGATATACTCCCCCCCCCCCCCAAAAAAAAAAAAAAAAAAAAAAAAAAAAAAAAAAAAAATCCTCATTTCCTTTTAGGGTTGTCCCAAAAGACATCCTTTTTCAATATACAACACCCTATTAATCATACTTTTTCAGTTATATCTACTTTTAATCTCCTCCAGCTTAATTTCTTCATATCCCACCAAAATCTTTGATGTAATATGAAAAACAATTATTAAATTCTACAATGGGTGTATTTCTACAAAGTTAAGTAATCACTACATCTTTATTTAGAAGGGTAAATCTGGGAACAGAAAGATTCTTCAATAACGTGCCCAAACAAAAGAGGACGTTTAATTTGGGACGGAGTATAATATTATCTTCTTATAAATGGTACTGATATCAGATGTTCAGACCATATCCACATTCATTTGCTAGTTCTTTCCACATTAGATTATTGGAAACTTATCATGCCACAAGAAGAATGCATATCTGGAGTTAAACTTAGTCCAGAATACTTAAAATACGAGTAGATCACATAAGAAAAGCTACTTAGCCAATGGATTCATGTCTAGCTGACATTATGATGATTATAACCAAAGACATATTTCCATACCTAAAATTTCTTCTATGGCAGTTCGAAGAGTTGTTGAATCAAGTTCATCTTCAGTTATAATCCTTGAATCAGCCAAGTCTGCCATTAAAGAAGCATTGTTCAATTGATGTCCTTCAGCAACATCTGGGGATGGTATCTGCAAAGAAGAATAACAAAAATCAAGGACCATAATTATAAAGAGGAAGAGAATACAACTTATGCACCATAATTATCAAGAGGAAGAAGATACTCCCTTTGTCCTGGAAAGTTGGTCCCTTTATTGTTGTTGTTAGTCTGAATGAATTTTGAGCAATAATTTAGGTTTGTTCTAATTATCCTAATGAAAATCTAAAACTTAATATTGATACACCATTATAAATTTTATAAGTAATAATTTTAAAAATTCTCATCAGGATAATTAAAAGTAAACGAATCATTCCCCAAAGTTCATTCAAATTAACAATGAAAAAAGAGGAACTGGCTTTCTGGGACTATGAGAGTACTAATTATGAAACATAAAAGGGAAAGGACTGAAGAATGAGAGAGAGTAAAGAAGGGAGATGGGGGAGGGGGAAACTGGTTGGCATGCACGGGCATCCCTATTACATTCAAAATGAATAAAAATCATAAAGATTCTGATTGCTAAAACCTTCCTACAGCACTAATGCAGTACTATGCCTAATGCAGTACTCAAAACATGCTTCAAAGCCATACAGACTTTTATAAGGAACTCCATAGCCTTTGCCAGCAAGTTATTGGAAAGCTAAGATGATTGTCTGTTTAATGGAATGCATGCTATCTTCCATTTTCATTTCATTCCGAGAAGAGTCCGTCAACTTGCCTAGGTTTTTGTAAGCACAAGCTAGAACGGGTATAATAAAATTTGATCTGTTGTGAGATTCAACAAAACCGTAGATTCAAAAATGAATCTTGGTTCTTGGTCTAAGCAGGTATGGATTATCATCAAACACTATTGTGGTCCCAAACTCTCAATCAGTAAATACAGATAGGCTAGAAATGTAGTGAGAATTAACTTTGGATAAACCTTAGGAAACATGTCTTGAAAGTGTGAAACATAAGCTGAATATCACGGCTGAGATTCCTCATGTAGACATTCTGTTCTCAGATAAACTGAATACATTCAAATCAGATTTTTTGGTCATATGTTATTTTTCAAAATTTATCCTCATACGACCTGTAGTCTCATCTAACCTGTCTTGAAAAAAAAAATCGTTAATTAGTTTACTCCCGTCGGAAATATTATCTATGATGAAATAACGATCGGACTTTCTGATGAAAACTGGATATCTAAAAAAATTATCAATGAAAAACGTGTCGGTAATTTGTCTTTTCTGCTAGTGAATATCACGAATTAATTAATGAAACAGAAAACAAATTATTTAACGAAACAGAAAAAAACAAGTTATAATCATGAAGATCCCATGAACAAGAAATGCAATCCATCTGAAGTATGCCTCTATTTTGATATACTATGACCAGCATTTAAATATGAATATAGTCTCACCTAACCTGCAATCCACCAATATTAAGTTCCTGGATGCCGGATGGGTATGCATTGGGAAAGGACTGACAAATGAAAGCAGGAAAGTAGAGAGAGAACTAGATAACGGGGAACAGTAAAATGAACCCATCCTTGTCACTTAGGGTTCTTAAGGTGGTACCGTCAGCATAGACGTAACAAAGTGTGGCTGCCCTGATATACTTTTTTGCATAAACAAATAGATGTCAGAGGGAGCTGTCAATCACTTAGAAATGAAACCTCAAAACTAATTCCTCTCTCTGCTTCATTTATATTGTCACGTTTCCTTTTTTTTTCAGTCTCTATTTTTGGCTACTTAGGAACCTAATGCACATTAATGATTACCTATCCAATTACATCCCTACCTAAATTAATGGATTAACAACCTTTTACATTCACAAGAGATAATTAAATTAAGGGTATATATGGGGAACAATAAATTAACATTTATTATGCACACTTAAACAACGAGCTTGTCTAGTGGCCAAAAAAGTGAGACGGAAGGAGTAATAAGAAGAAAACTTGAGGTGAGTTTGATAAAAGTTTTTGGGTCAAAGAAAATAGTTGAACTCTTCAATCCGTAGAGTTGAGGAAACAATTATAGTTGTGCAACCAGTATTTTTAGTATAAGTGAAGGGATAACTAAGTGAACAATTACAAGAATCAGTAAATACAAAAAATTGTCAGTAGCATCCTTAAATAAAACCCAACATAAAAGAGCGGATGCAGCCATGCTTTGTGGAGCATGGGCAATGGAACCACCCCTGATACGAAGTTCAAAATATCAATATCCTTTGTGAGAAAGAGCGTCGGACAACTAACAGGAAAGAGTGGACATGTAATGTTCATACAAACATTTGCCTAATTTTGGTTAATAATGATAGATTCAGAGACTGCCAAAGTAAATTAACTGGTATAAGCGATAGAGATAACGGTCTTAGAAGATTCAGATAGTAATAATGAACTCTAGCTTCCAAATTAAAGAGTTCTATGATTACTACCAACACTACTACTTTAAACTTTTTATCTTTTATTTAATTAGATTTTTGGAAGAGTTGAATTGATTGAACGTGGGAAAGGAAGATAACTTGTGGTTAATAGAAGGTATTTACAATAAACGCTTAATTGCATGATTCAAAAATTTAGACTCACTATACTATACCTTTACGGATTTGAAAACACTGCTTTTATAATGTTTCTAGTTGGGGAACATGGACATGGTCATTGAAATTTAAACCATTTTGGGGCCAATTTTGTGGAGATCTAAGAGCCGTAATAGTTAAAACCATTTTCATTATAATGGAACTTAGGCAGACGAAAACCCTCGCTTTCCTCTCAATATACAAAACTGTCTTCAGGCATGGTTTGTCCAACCTAAGTAGCCCGGGCTATAGAAGTATCACCCACAAAATATACCCAACAAGACTTACTGAAAACTGAAAAGCAACATTTATAAAATGATATGCTCGTCAACGAACCCAAATAGTGAGGGATCCATTTTTTCATTGATTCAACACTTTTTCCATCTTAACATTAGCAAACATAGTAAAGTTGCATACCAGTACAGCAGGCTTCCCAGTGGCCAAGATCTCACCACAAGTCATTGCTCCAGCTCTCGAAACAATAAGGTCTGCAGCTGCATATGCCAAATCCATTGAATGCAAGAACCTTCATAAAATTGGAACAAATCAAACTAAAACGAAAAACTTAAGTCCCCATAAATCAACTAAATCATGAAGAGAAGGACTATAAATAGTACATCCACAGTAAATGAAAATAAACCACAAGATAATACATTTGTTACGGTTATCGTTTTGTGGTTCTAAAGTAAAAGCATCACACACAAAATATCATCTATAAAATGTTCATTGTACATTCTCCAGTGCATATAACAATATTAGGTACTCCCTCCGTCCCAAAAATGAATCCAAAAAAATTTCATAAATTATCAAATTTGCTGTTGATCAAGAGCAAATTTGATTTTTTGTGGACATTCATTTTAGGAGGGAGGGAGTACTTAATAATCTTAATCAGATATCAACCTGGTTATAACACATTCTGATGTGCACTTCAATGATCCCAAACAAAAAAATGCAATCAACAAGCAAGGAATCATGACAGACAATGTACATTCGCAACACTTGCTACTAACCTTAGTTAACGTATATTGGGTTAAGTAATAAAAATGTGTAGTAAGACGGTGCATCAAACCAGTGACAGTAAGCATTAATTTAACGTTGTTGAAGCGTATTTTTATCCCGCATCCTTGGTTCTTTAGATGTTTCTAATGTACTTCCATTTTCCTTTGATAAGTGTTCCACAGGATTTTGCTTGGTAAACAGCTGACTCTAAGCCTCTAAGAGAAATCCATATAGTAGTACTTCCTCCGTCCTTAAATGAATGTCAAAAAAAGTTTCAAATTTGCTCTTGATCAAGAGCAAATTTGAATTTTTTTTTCCCGACATTCATTTAGGGACAGAGGGAGTACTGCTTTCAGCTACAAAAGTAAACTTCCAATTATAAGTTAAATGATTAATAATTTAATCAAAATATTGGTAAATAACTAATCAACAATCATTTTCCATATTTCTTTCTTTCTTTGCACAAACAGCAGGATTGCTTTTGGCAGGAATAGAAAGTTCACATCAATCGATAGAGATGGATCAAATGAGGTAAAACTCACAAAAATCTCACATTTTTGGCAGCATATATAATTCAAACAAGACATGTTCGAACAGACTTTCTTGTCCCGTACAAGGATAAATAAACAAAACATGTCATACACTGTAGGGTAAAGCAACACTCACGGAGTAAGTATCAACCGCGGGTGACTTCTCACAAGACTCTCCATCTCATCAAAAGCTTGTACACCCGTCTGCCAAATTATATACAAATCTCTACGATCCAAGAACAACCGAGAATATAAATTCAATAGAGCAATGTTAATGGAATTGGCACCAAAAGACCCTCCAAGAACCAACACCACATTCGCCTCCATATCCCCTCCCTTCCTTGACCTCGGAAAAAAATGTTTCATAGCCACTGCTTTAGATACATACTGCCTCAACAAGGATCTAACTGGAATCCCAGACACCAAACATTTCTTCTTAGTAGAAGCTGGGAAACACTCAACAGTTGAATTGAAAGCAACAAATATTTTCTCAGCTAATACAGAAAGAATCCAATTAGCCGTTCCAGGAACGGAATTCTGTTCCTGAATCACTAGCTTTGCACCTTTAACTGCAGCAGCAAGGCAAATAGGAAAAGAAACATACCCACCAGTTCCAACTACAATTTGGGGGTTGAATTCATACAATTGGCGCCAACTCTGAATTAGGGCTTTAACAAGATTGTACGGCAATAGGAAGAAATTTGGAGGGTTGGCGGTAGCGGAGGAGATAGAGGCAAAAGGGTACCCGGCGGCAGGAACGGCGGTGCTTTCCATTCCATTTGGGGTTCCGAGGAAGAGTATTTGGGTATCGGGGTTTATTGATTTGAGCTCGTCAGCAATGGCGATCGCCGGGTAGATATGTCCGCCGGTGCCGCCGGCAGCGAACACCACTCGAAGGGCTTCCGCAGCGTGTGTGCCGGAATCGGCAGTGACATTTCGATTGCTTGTTTGATCAATGGATAGACAACTGACGATCCTCAAGAACCTGTGATGAAATTATTAACATTCAGCGAGTTTGATTGTGAAAGTGCAGCAATTAAATAGGATTTTGAGTATGAATTTTACCTGAGTCTGGAAGGGGTATGGAGAAGAGTGTAGGTGGGAAACTGAGAGTGGGTTTGTGAGAATGGGAAGTTTATAGAGAGTGAGGACCGATAAAGGGCGGCCATTACAGGTGAAGAAGCTTTGGGAGATTGTACATTTTTGGGGGTGCTTTTTAGCGAGGTTAGTTCAACAGAGCAGGTAGGGAGCTTTTTACTGTCAGAAATGATGAGAGCTTTTCAATGGTTGAAAGTTGGTGCTTGGACTTTAGTCAAAGAGAATTGTTATAGGCACCTAAATTTTTTTAGTAAACCCGTAATTTTCAAACTTCAATTATACCATGAATCTATTATCTCTAAATTTATACACTCATTACCCAATATTATATACACACATAACATTTAAATTAAAATATGCCTTCATTATTATACGCCCCCGTAACATTAACTCAAATCTACTTTCCTCATCAATTTTTCACCTTCCACACATTCTCCCATATTTCACCATTAAATCAATTCAAAAATCACCCACTTCATTTTATTTTTACATCAAAAAATTACTACCTCCCTTTTCCTCCTACTATCATTTCTCAAACAAAAATAAATAAATTACATACATATTTGTTCAAAATATTCAGCAGAATCATGAATAAAATGACTCTACAATCGAATGTCAGTGTAAGTTTTCTTCACTTTCTAACCATATAAATGTGTTAAACTATTATTTTTGTTTTCGTTGCAAAATTTCGGCCAGCAGTGGCCGAAATTCAACTCAGGTTCGGTCAAACCCAGCCGAAAAACTTGAAAAAGTTCGGCCACACCCGACCAAATATTTGAAAAAGTTCGGCCCTGTCTTGCCGATTCTGGGTTGTTTTTCGGCCACACCCAGCCAAATTTTTAAATTTTTTAGCCACACCCTGCCGAATTTTAAAAAAATTTCGGCCACACCCGGCCGAATTTTCTAAAATATTTCGCCCACACCCGCGGCCACCACTGGCCGAACTTTTGTTTTTCTTCGTATCCCTTTCTTATTTTTTTTATTGAATTGTTGCAGTATTCACTGGGTGACAACAAATATTACCCGATTGATTTTGAAAGTGTTTTGCGAGACTACACCGCATAATTCACAATGCCTTTGTATTTTAGAAATGGTCAAATAATGTTTTAATGGGCGCGTAAAAAGGGGGAAGAGCATGGATTTATCATCGTCAACGGTCGGTCAGATAACGGAAGCCGTAATTTCGCTTCTCGAATGACGCTTGTTTGTAAACGTTGGGGGACATACAAGGAAAAGTCAGTCTCTCTTTTCTCTCAAGAATCTGTCAACAATGAAATTTTGGGAAAAAAAGAACAATAGAGAAAGCGTAACAAAGAAATGCGAATGTAAGTTTTAGTTGAACGTCAAACAAGTCACCGTTGATGGTCAATGACAATTAAAACTGATATGTGGCGTTCACAATTATCCGATTTGTCAATCCATGTTGGATCACTCTTATGTTGGTAGATTACAGAAACGATAGAAGGAGTACGTGATAGAAATGTCACATGCAAATAGTCGGCCAAAGGATATTTTATATGGTTTAAAAGAGAAATCTTCGAAAAACAAGTCATTAATACGTACTATTTATAATGCGCGCGTGAATAGCAGGGCAACTGAGCATGCGGGTCGTTCTCAAATCCAACAACTCATGTTTAAATTGAATGATCATGATTATCATTTCGAATATTGGCAATGCGACCTCATTAAGGAGATATTATTTACTCATCCGAAAAGCATTGAATTGCTGAAAGCATTTTTATACGCCTTATTCATTTATTATACTTACAAGACAAATAGGTACAACTTACCTTCGCTTGAGATTGTGGATGTTACATCAACAAAAATGACCTTTTTAATTGCTGATGTATACTTAGAGACTGAGAAAAAAGCAAACTACTGGATGGCTATCCTATTATCAAGAACGATTAATACAAGTACCTGATACATCAAATCATTTAATTGATATTAAATAATTTTATTTATGATAAGATTTGTTTTATTACATTTCTTTAGGCAATTTTTATTTATTAGTAACTTTCATTTTAAATTATATAATAATTTCATAAATTAACCTTAAATTTATAAAATTTAACTAACATAAATTAACTTTTTTAATTAGTTAAAACACATTGTTACGTCCCAACTTAATAAACAGAAAAAAAAAATACATTCAACGTTGGTTCGGCAGGCAGTAGTGGCCGAAAAGAATGAAATATTTCGATCATTACTGCCGAATTCCTTTGAAAAGTTCGGCCAGTACTGGCCGAACCATTGTAAATAGAGCAAAAATAAAATAAAATAACTTTGGCATATTATTTGGGTACATAACAATATTTTTTTCATGAGTTTTTTTTAAAAAAAATGCTTAATATGGCATTCGGCCAGTAGTGGCCGAACAGAAGACGTGGATATTGAGTACGGATACCTTCATATGGCATCCAAATCACATACGAATAAAACATAAAAAATATTAATATGGTTTCATTTAAGAAAACAAAAATACATGTGAGAAATACTACATAAATAATACTTACCTCTGTGTCCTTGATTATGTCAATATGTTACCTCTTAACTTGCACGGAGACAACTGTCGCTGGTTGAGCCCTCGGTGGTAGCCACTTCAATGTGAGCGGCAAATTGGGTAGATAAGAGATGTTGAAACCGTTCATAAACACAGGGAACCTCTCATAAACCCATGCCTCCAACAAAGTTAAGTACCCAGAAATCTGATGGCAGTTCCACCTCGATCCTTTTCCTAGTTGCCGGTACAGATAAGCTAATGCTCCGGCTCCCCAAGCATAATCCCCAATTTCCCCCTCATCTCTAAATAAATCTAGGTAGCTCGCACTGACACACGTCCCGATTTTATTCGAAAAAATTGTGCACCCCAATAAATATAACAGGTATGCCTTAGCAGCACAGGCATCTTTTTGGGGGTCTGAGGAGTACAAATTAGGGGAGAACTTTGTTATCAGCCATTCTAGATTCATCAATGCCCCTTTGGAAGGTATTCCATCTTTAGTCATTTTTTTTGGGACTCTCAAAACCTCAACGACTTTATCAAGAGGTGGCTGGCTAGAATAACCAGGACTCTCAAACAATGGCTGACCTACAAACGGAAGCCCCGTAAGACAAGACATATCCTATAGAGTGATGGTTATATCCCTAAATGGCATATGTAAACTATTAGTTTCCGGGTGCCGTCGTTCAACGAAAGCGTTAACCAAAGTTTTATCCACGTTGTCATACGCTCCACTCAGTAAGCACAAAAGTTTGGAATTGCCAATAATATTTTGAACCGACTCAGACAGATTATCAATATCCAACTTCCATTTTTTCAACTTCCCGAAATGATTAATACATTTTAATGTACGATTATCTTTACCCTCCCATATATGTTTTGCAATATGCGTTTCATAGGAAATGAGTAAAGATTTGTACCTCGGCCACAGGGAAAAGAGATTTCAACCTCCCTCGATGTCATCCTCATTTTTCGGCTCATCTTCCGGGTCACTATAATTCTGAGCCTCAGGAACATTCATATGAGGTGAGGTTTCCATATTATCCTCATCCTCATTGTACACTGAATATCTTTGACCTTCATACTCTTCATGGTACACTGAATATCTTTGACCCTCATCCTCATCCCCAACTTGCTCGGTATCAAGGTTTTGCGTAGATTGCCCTTGATTACATGAGTCTTCGTGATGCTTCCTAACGGAAGCAGTTGGACGTATTCTTGTAAACATTTACTTAACTGCAAATAGTCAAAAAAATTTGGCCGGGGGTGGCTGAAAAATGTGAAGAAATTCGGCCGGGTGTGGTTGAAACTACTCAAAAAGTTCGGCCAGGTGTCACATCCGAGGTTCAACCCCATGTCAATCCTTTGATTCTTTCACTCACACTTCTCGATTCATCCTTGGATGGATCAAAGCCACTGTTACATCTGAGGTTCAACCCCATGTCAATCCATGTAACACCGCCCCAGAAGCATGTGATCTTCTTGCTAATGTGTTTGGGGTGGTTCCATCATACATATACAAAAGCTCCAAGAGGAACTTCATGATCTTACCCTCTCCCCCTGTATGACAATTCAAGCTCACATCCTCCATGATAAAACACTTTCTCATTCCCTTGCTCGTGTTGGTGAGGCGGTGTCAATTCAAACTCTTCGTAGTAGAATTTTAGGGGTTAGGTCACACTTACAAAGAGTTTATCACCACCAAAAATTCTAGGGGTGATACTACAATTGAAGACCTTAAGGCTTACTCTTTCAAAAGGAAGCCCTTCAAAAAAGGTTTTCCAACCAAACTCTTCCTAACCTAAGTGCCTTAGCAGCCACTGAAGAGCTGGTCAAACCTCAACCTACTCACTTCCCTCCCACTGGAAATTCTCCTAGTTCTCAAGGTCACTTTCGGCCCACTGGACACTCTAATCTAGGGGGTTATTTTTTTGTTCCAAATCAGCCTAAGGGTAATATGGGCACCGTTATTCAAATCGGAACAAGGGTAAGACAAATAACAAGGGGATCCTTCCACTTCCCCCCACAATTTTACTCTTCTCCTCAATTTTGTCCCACTGCTCCTAGAGTCACTGTACCATACACTCCTCCTAACCCTTTCATGAGCCCGGATCCTACTATTGTCAATTGCCAGATGTGCAAGAAAAATGGTCATGAGGCTACAACCTGTTATCAAAGGGGTAACTTTGCCTACAATGCTCAATACTATCCTGGTGGGGGCTCTCCCTACAATGGCTCAGCACACATGCCTCTGTCTCATTTGTACTTGGTTTCAGAGCGACTAATCACATGATAACCAATCCGGATGTAATTATATCATTCTGCATATAGTTGACTTTGTTACCGATTTTTTTTGGAAGGGGTCATGAGTTTTAAAGCACGGAAATAAATAATAAAGCTAAGTATTGATGTTTCTTACTACCATTCTTGTTTCTATATATGTTACAGAATGCTTGGCAGTTGGGATTCCAGCATTCATGGCATTTTTGCTATCTCCCTGGCAAGTGGTTCATGATTATTGCTTCATTTAAGTAGAATGCAGCTTCTTTTTCCTGCAAGCGAAGCAATTTCTTTCTTTCCTTTTTCATTGTGAAGGAAAGCAATGTCCAGGAAAACCCCAAGAATATGAGTTCTGGACCTTATCGTTTGTCAAATAAACTACTTTACGTTATTCCTTGACTGGATTACTGACCATCTCTTTATTTAATTAATTTGTTTTGCAGTGTGTTACTCAGTTGGTGGCATCAAAGGGTCGAATATAGGATCGATATGCAGTCCTGTTCTCAATAGTAATAGTTGGTACATGGTTTTATGCATGTGTCCTCACTTGGGGTGGTGCTTATAGGAATTCTAGAGATATCTTGAAAACCTGCCGCACTGATCGTTCTGGATTCATTTCTGCAGCTCCTTGGTGAGATTTATAGAACTTATAATCAAGAATCAGCAATAACAGATTTTTAAATGAGCGACTACAATGTGAAAAACGTATAGAATCAGTAATAAAATCTGAATCTTTTTCGTTCGTTGCAGGATATATGTCCCATTGCCATTCCAATGGGGGCCTCTCACATTTGACGCAACAGAAGCTTTAGCCATGACAGTCGCTTCTTTTGTTGCTTCAATGGAGGTGCACTTTCAGTATTGAGCTTCTAATATTATTGATTACTCGCTGCTTTATGCTTATTACATTAATGGTTATCATAAAGTATTTTTTTTCAATGCAGTCTACAGGTACATTTCTTGCAACAGCAAGATATGGGAGTGCCACACCTGTCCCATCTTCTGTTCTTAGCCGTGGGATTGGCTGGAATATATATATATCGAGACATGCACTTTTTGAAGAAAGTCACATTTATTATATGTCCAAGAATTTTTCTAGCGCCCTACCTGCTATGGATGTACATGATTGGAACATTGGACAACATTTGCAGGGTGTTGCCATTTCCTCTTCACCTGGGTCCGTGCCCCTAACTGAACTTGCTCCTGATAGACTTGACCCAACCGAGTACACAGACCCATTTCCCATTGCATCCATGCCGAATGGGGCGCCACACACTTCGGCCCCTTTTCTCTCCACAACTTCCGCACCTACCTGGGTCAAGCCGGTTGAGCCCGTTCAGCACAATCCTTCTTCTAACAGCACTGGATCATTTTTCCAGCCTTCTCCTATAATTTCTGGGCCAAGTTAAGATCAACCTCTTGCTTCTGTCCATGATATTTCTTCTTCAGCAGGGCTTCCCCCAATTGGCACGCATCATATGATCACCAGAGCAAAGGATGGTATTTTTTGTCCCAAACATTATTTTTCTCTCAGTGCAACTGATAACACATCTCCTCTGTTTGAACCACGCACATTCTGCCAGACCGCTCCCTTGGCACAATGGCAACATGCCATACAAGATGAACTTCTATCACTTCACAAAAATGGCACGTGGTCACTTGTTCTGCCTTCTATTAATCACAACATCATGGGTAGTAAATGGATCTATAAAATGGAATGTCATGCTGATGGTTCAACTGAGCAGTACAAGGCTCACTTGGTTACTCAAGGTTACACCCAACAGGAGGAAGTGGACTATAACGAGAGTTTTAGTCCCGTGCTCAAACCGGCCACCATCCGTACCATTCTCTCTCTTGCACACTCCCGATATTGGTCGATTGAGCAATTAGATGTACGTAATGCCTTCCTTAATGGTATTCTTTTTGAAGAGGTGTATTGATGCGATCATGGAAAATGGATTGGGCCCAATCTCGAGGGTCAGGCCCAATAGCTAGGCATGGGCCGGGCCCACATGGTCCGAACCGGGCAAATGGGGCCGTGACATTGGTGCGGCATTGGAAGTCGAGGCGGCATAGGCCGATTGGGCGGCAAAGGTAAGATGTCGCGTGGGAGTAATACCAATTAAGAAGGGTTATGCGAGAAACGGGGTACTATGTCAATAGGGCATTGCGATTAGGTACCGGAGGGGGAGCCCGCCCCCTATGGGGTGTCGGGATTAGAGCGACACGTAGAATGTCGCCTATTCCCCCTTTCGTGGTCGCCTATTTCCCCATGGTTGTCGCCTTCGCGACAAGGGTGATTGGGCATTTTCCTAGGACGGGCTTCGGTTGGCGCTTGTGTGCCTAACCCTAGACGCCCCTGATGGATAAGTGATGTGACAAGGTAAATAGTGAAATTCCACTAACTTGGAGTTGGTTGGGGACCCCTTTTGGATGATTGACAAGTGTCCCCCCATGTGCAAGGCACATGGAGGCTTGGGAGTATAAAATAGGTGAATAGTTTATTTGCATGATAAGTCTCTCTCTCTCTACTCTTTAAGCTCTCTCTCTCTAGGGTTTCCATTGCTATTGCCATTTTTGATAACCAGCCACCTTACTCTTACGCCGAAGGGGTTTTGCCGGAGCCACCCCCGGCCTAGTTCACGTGTTTTCTTGTGTGTAGGAAACCTAGCAAGGAAAGAACCAGCCGAAGTATCCTTTGCTCTTCAGTTCCTGTGCAACCGTCATTTTGGATGGCAGCATCAGTTGGTTTCGTTGCCGGGACCTGAAATTCTTTCTTTGCTGCGTTGACGAAAATTTGTTGTTGATTTTGGAGGCTCGTTTTTCAGTGGCTGTGGGTTTTGGTTTGGTGTTCTTGAGGTTTGTGTTCTTGATAAGTTGCCTGGAAAGTGGTTGTTGGTGTAGGGTTGGTTATGTTTTCAGTTTATAGTTGTTTGTGAGTCCAGAAAGTGATCAGAATGGTCCAAGACAAGAGTGCTCAAGCGAAGGTTACCCAGAATCCGGCGGCGGAGACCCCCAACCCGAAGGATACCCGCAAGGCCAGATCGGGAACTGCGCGGGAAGGCGAGGTGCACACTTGTGAGACTGATTCGGCAGTCAGGAGTGCCTGGAGGCGAGAGGATAGGGAGCGAGCTGAAAGGAATAAGGGAAAGACTGGTGAGCAGAATCCCGCTCCTTCGAAGACAGACGAAGCAAGAGCAAAGGCCGACCAGTTGAGGAAGGATAATGAATTGATGTTGAAGGTTCTCGCAAATAATCAGAGGTTGAGAGAAATGGGTCAGGACCCCACTGAGATCCCGCCTGAGATGTCGGGTGGGATGGCAGGGCGAGATCGTGAGGGGGATAGAGAAGTTAGTCAAAGCGTCGCCAAGAGGGATGGCAGGCGGGCGAGGGATATGCCGCCTCCTAACGATAAGAGCAAAGATCATGGGCGGCGAGATGTTAACAAGGCGAGATCTGAATGTAGTGTTTCAGCTTTCCCACTACCCAGACCAGGCCTGCGCAAGTCTTTTCACAAGCAGAGTAATTGAGTTCGCTCCCCTGAAGCTTTCTGCTTACGAAATAGATGGCGTTTTCGACCTTAGAATCTTTCTTCTCTTGAGCTAACATAGCCCCAATTGCCGTATCCGTGACAGTTATATATAGCAACAGTGGCTTTTGCTGATGTGGCGGGCAAAGAATCAGGGGATTCACAAGGTATTCTTTGATCTCTTCAAAAGCGAGCTGGCATTCTGGAGTCCATTCTGTGTAGGCACTTTTCCTCATCAGCTTGAAGATTGGCTCGCAGATCGAGGTCAGCTGATTTACAAAATGGCTTATGTATTGCAGTCTTCCCATGAAGGATTTTACTTCTGTCAGCTTCCGGGGTGGTTTCATCTCGACTATGGCCTTGATTTTCTGGGGGTCCACTTCAATTCCCCGTTCCGTTACCATATATCCTAGCAGCTTGCATCGTCTTACACCGAAGGTGCATTTGGCTGGATTCAGTCTCATGTTGTGGTCTCGGAGGCCATCGAAGAATTTTCTTAGGTCAACAAAGTGCTGGCCATCTGACCCTTTGGAGTGTATTATCATGTCGTCCACATAGACCTCAATTTCTTTGTGGATCATGTCATGGAATAGGGCTGTAGCTGCCCTCTGGTATGTAGCCCCAGCATTCTTTAGTCCGAATGGCATGACCGTGTAGCAGTATGTGCCCCAAGGGGTTGTGAAGGCTGTCTTGGCTTGATCTTCTTCCGCCATTTTGATTTGGTTATAACCGGCAAAACCGTCAACGAAGGATTTAACCTCATGGTTGGCCGTGGAATCCACCAGGATGTCGATGTTTGGCAGGGGGAAATCATCTTTTGGACTAGCTTTGTTCAAGTCTCTGAAATCTACGCAAAGATCGATTTTCCCGTTGGCCTTGGTCACCGTTACTATGTTGGAAAGCCATGTAGGATATTCAATGACCCTGATGAACCCTGCTCTGAGCATCTTTTCGATTTCCTCTTTCACCTGCAGAGACCACTCGGGCTTAGTTCTTCTCAACTTTTGCTTTACTGGCTTGACTTCTGGGTCGAGCGGTATTCGGTATTCAACTATGGAAGGGTCGAGGCCTGGTATATCTTTATAGGACCATGCAAACACATCCACAAATTCTCTTAGCAGCTCAATCAGAGCATCCTTTTCAGTTCCCTCGAAGAAACTACCAATCTGCGTCTCTTTAGGCTCTTCCGCAGTTCCCAGATTCACACTTGTCAAAACCTCTTCGGCAGCTTGGGCTCGATTTTCCTCTTTCCGAACAACCTGCTTAAAGATTTCTTTGATATATTGTTCGTTTAATGTGTCTGCTTCTTTATCTAGTGAATCGTTATTAACTGTTTTTAAGTTATTAGTTAATTTATCATTAGTTAAAGTGGCAATCAGGGGATACTCAGAAAGGTCCATCATTTCATTGAGAACAAAGGGAAATACAGCATTGGCTACAATTTCGTAGTCTTCAGGCGTGAGGCCATCGGACGACTCTAGCGACTCAAATTCAACGATGAGAGACTCGGATGACTTTACATAGGTTGACACAAAGGGACGGGGGACTAATCCAAGCTTGGTGATCATTTCCTCTTTGGTCGCGGACGGGCCTGAGAGAGTTTCCCAATTCTTCAATAGCATTCTTTGTCGGTGGTCTCATGACTCGGGAATTGTGCTGTTTCTGACCTCCTTTCTCAATCATTGCTATCATCTCTTTGACTGAACCAAAGTCGATCAGATCGGGGCTGGTACCATCCTCAAAACTGAGCATATGAATGTAAGGATCTGCTTGCGGATACGCCGCATCCTCGACCCTGGAGAGTCCTGATTTGTTGTCGTCTGATTGCTCAATCCAGACATAAGGACATCTTGAACCTTGCTGTGCTGCTGGAGCTGCTAAGAAAACCTCATGCCCCATACTCGAGAGGAAGGGTTTGGTGGGTAATTCCTCTTGTAAGACATCCCACACAACTGTCATGCATTCAATACGAGTATGACGGTACTTGTCGACCTTTACCACAAAGATTTCCTTATATGGCAGGGCCGGAGAGTTGACTTGAAGAATGCTGACAAATCTTTGATTGGAGACCGGGGGTTTATGTGCCCGCATCATGGCGATGCTCAGTGTTTCTTTCCAGTCTGCCTCCAAATGTTGGAAGTTGCAATTGAACTTGACGTATCGGAGTATTTCAGGATCTACCTCCTCGAGTAAGCTGACATAGTTAGCATCGCTGAACTCTGAAGGATTCTGATGAGACTTGCCTCGATAGTCCCTTGATCGATTTGAGGGATGTAGCCCCGATGTCTGGCTGCGAGCACGCTTGGCTACTGTCTCGGCTTCGTTCCCTATGAGGAAACTATCCCCTCGGATGACTTCAAGATCTCCCTGCCGATTAATGAATTTGACACATTGATGGAGGGTGGAAGCTATGGCTTTCATGTGATGTAGCCGGGGGCGTCCTAACAGAGCTGTGAATTCGGACTGAATGTTCATTACGTGGAATTTTGCTGGCACCATTTGGGTTTCGAACCAGAGCTCCAGAGTCACCATCCCCAAGATGGGACGAGACGTGCCGTCGTAGGCCTTGATAGTCCGGGTAAATGGGATCACGTACCTTTCATTGATGCGTAGGGCCCGCATCATGCTGAGAGGAAGGACGTTAACGGCTGATCCGTTGTCCACCAATACTCCGGGGAGTGATACGGTGTTGAGCCGAAGAGTGATGTACAGGCTTCGTTGTGTCAGGAGGCATCTCTTGGCGTGTCTTCGTCGCGAAGGTGATCATACTACCATACGATCGGGGATCGTAGATTTGGTCTTTATCTCCGGAGAAAGAGAGCCATCAAACCATCTCGTTTCTTGTCTTTCTTTTGCGAGGTAAAGCTTTTCTTTGAAGCCTCGTGGTCAGTATCGAGGTCATTTGTAGCGGTTGCCACCCTTGGTCAGCATATTGATTGAGTGTGAGCGCCAAACTGGTTTTGATCTTTCTTTGCCGGTACGTGTTTGGAAGCTGGACAAATTGAACCTTAGCTGATCCCGCAGGGGATTAGGCTTCTGACTGGCAGTAAAATTTCCCAGATCCGAGGTACTCTGGTGTCCCAAGGTCTGAACTTTGTTGTTAGCAGGACTTTTCGGTTTTCCCACCTTTGTTTGCTCGGAAGTGGCATGGTCTGAAGGAAGGGAGGACTGGCTGGAGTAGAGTACGTAGTAATCGAACCCTCCGGATGGCTCTCCGAGTGTACCTACACTGGTATCACCGGCTTCAAACCTTTCTTTCAATTTTTGCTGGGAGGAAGCTTTCTTCTTCTTAGGAGGACGGTCCTCGCTTGTCCAATCCTGGTAGTCCCTTTCAAGACAGTCGAGGCAGTCACAGACATCCCACCAAATGTGCTCAACAACTGGCGGCGGGTTTGGGACCTCGGTTTGAGCTGTGCTAGAATAACTCTGAGTTGGACTAGTCTAGGAGACTGGCTGTTGGGCTCACTGGGGAGCAAAGGGTCAGACTCTGCCGAGTAACGAGAGGCATTAGGAGCCGGGAAAACAGGCACATATTTGTCCTTCAGGGGAACCCCAGTTAGTTGGGGGATTGCTAATGTTCCGAAATGACGTGTGGCCTCTTCGATCCAGGCCTGCTATTTATTCTGACGTTCTTCAAGAGCCCTGATGGCTAACCATATTTCCTCCGTTGTTTCCCAATCTCCGTTCCCCTTACTGATTTCTGCGGTATCGGTATCACTCTGAGAGGGGACACCTGACGGCATGCCGAACTGTTTCATCCCTAACTGCTGTTGGAATGGCGGTACTTTGAATTGCTGCTTGGGGGCTAGCTGGCCTGTCAATCGACGGGCAGGAGTTCCGGCGGTGGATATATAGGAATCTGGTGGAGGCATCTTGACATATCCGGGACTATTGAGAGTGGGGGGAGGATTTTCTTCCTTCTTTATGGTAAAAGTGCCATCGGGATTGGGACTGGCGACCAAACCGTGGATCCTAAAGGCCTCCAGAAGGTTGTCGATTTGAGCTTCATAAGGAGTCTCATCTGCTCTATCAACCGGACCCAATGCTGGTCTGTCTGAGGGATTCCAGGAGGCGGAGTAGTGTTGTCCCCATCATTACCAACTGATGCAGACATTCTGAAACCCGGAGTCGGAACAAATGGTGAAGCTGACGATGCGCTTGAGTCTTCCCAACTGATCAAATGATGACCCGACGCCCGAAACCAAGATTTGTACGGAGCTGCGGGGGGAAAGACACGAGGGTTCAGATGTCTGGGAATGAAGGAGGGTAGGTGTTTGGGCTTTGGGCTCATGCAACATGCAGTTATTTGTTCTTGTTTACTTAAAACATGTTTTATTAACCTAATCGGTTGGAAAAGATTGCTCTTCTTTTTCGCAAACTACTCTGGATCCTGGATCAGTGGGCCCCATCACTACGTCTATAAGCCCCTCGTATTCCACCTGTATTTCGACTTCCCAGGGCGGACAGCCCCGGGCGAGGGTCCTATAGGGCAAGCGGGTCCCACCGACCGAAAAGAAAAACGATCCTAAAAGTCTGGCGGGTAATCGAGTCTTAACGAGCATTCGATGTAAATTACGGACAAAGCTGACGTCAAAGGTCAAGATCATGTCCAAGGGATCGACAAGAAGTCGGCATGATTTGGACTGATAAATGTCTGCAATTGATCTTGACCCGTCGTCATTTAGGCCGTAATTAGGCATGGAATGATCGTTAATTCTTGATGACTCAGTGTCATGATGGGAGTCAGTGTATAATTTGTGCCGGTCAGAGTCAAAGTCAAGGCGCCAGCCAATATCTGGTCAAAGTCCGTGATGGAAAACCGGCAGGACTTCGACTGATTAGGGTCCCCGAAAGATATTGACTTGGTATGCCGACTAAGGCTTGAAAGGAAAGGTCTATACACAGACAGGGCATGACACAGACCAGACTAAAAACCAACCGGGTCTCGAACAAAGTGTGTCACGAACAAGTGCAGGGTCGACACGAGGCTCCATGGGATGTTTGGGTAGTCCCATGCTCGCACCGAGAGGCGTAATAAGGCCAAACGGGCTGCTACTGGGATTTCCCCGGGTTAAGGACGTAGTGTGCAGTGTAAGGCCAAGTGCGCGTAGTGTGCAAGCAGTCTATCTTCTTTTTCTGAGTAAAATAGGAATTTTCATGTGTCTTAAAAAGTATGATGCATGCACAAAATGATTTTTTTTTTGAAAGCCTCTTTTTTTTTTTGAAAATCTTTTTTTTTTTTGGAAATCTTTTTTTTTGGATTTTTTTTTTTTGAAAGTAAATGAGCACATAAGCACATAATTCAAAATTCGAGGAAACGGGTCCGATGGTCAAAATTTTGACTTTTCCGAGGCGACCAAAACAACACGAAAATGTGAAAAATCAACACACACACAACAAACGATTTCAAATGCCGGGACGGAAGCTTGACCCACAAAAGCTTTTCTCTTTTTTTTTTGAAAATAATGATACCAGTACGCGGGATTGTTAAACTACAATTTATCCCCGACTCGTGTTAGGAGGTGTTAACGGGAAGTTTAATGGTTTCCACCTATATACCAAATACCATTTCTTTTTAATTTTTTTTTAAAAGATAAAGCTTATTTTTTCGTCCCCAGCAGAGTCGCCACTGTGATGAATGTCCACCCGATTTTTCCTTTCTTTTTTTGAAAATCAAAACGGAGACGGAGTCGCCACGCCATTTTTGTTTTAAGGGCCAAAATTTTGAAAAATGCCCGAGATTAGATATTTGGGTTCGGAGGTCACGTTACACGCTGGGAAGAACGTTAGGGTTTCACCCGGAATGCCTCGTAAAACGAGTCTTCCAAGCTTAAAAACCATTTGTGTGTGTGTGTGTGTGTTTCTTTGGCCAAAATAAATTCAAGCTGAGAAAACTAAAAATTGGGAACTCTTTATAAGGCATTAAACTAGTCCCATGATTTTTGGTACTCAAAAGATTTCTTGAAGTTGAAAATCAATTCTGCCAGAATGAAAAAGGCAGTGGACACTTGATTTTAAAATGGATTTAAGAGCTTTAAAACTTCAAAATCTTGGAAAAGTCCGAGAATGAAAGTTGTTCAAAACATCTTAAATAAGGTGACTGCAAAAGACTTTTTCATTTGGAAATGATTTGATGGACCAAAACCTTCTGGAAATCTCAGATATGAAATCTGGATTTCCAGAGACTGTTGAACTGACCTTTGGAAAATAATTTGAAAAAGGGAGTTAGACTCACGTAAAAAATAAAGTAAAAATATTTATGGAAATATATGGATGTTGGCTACAAAAAGTATTTTGTAGTCAACACCCAATTCTAAGTTCTGCTATGTCAAAAAAATTAGACAATGGACTAAGGTCTTAGAACAATGCTACTGGACAGCAAGATGTTCTTGAAGGAAAATGTGATTTTAAAAGGGGTTTTGCATCCATGCTTGTCCCCATTTTCTTAGGCTTTGATTAGTGATCACTAAAAATTTTAGTGGTGATCTACTATATCAAGCCATCCTTAGGGTACATTAGGACTTGAAGCATTTCATTTGCTTGGGAAGGGGAGATTTAACTTTGAAATCAAGATTTTATGTATGAAAATGATTTTGGAAAACACTTTTAAGTGAATGATTTTGAGGAAAAACACTTTTAAGTGAGTAAGAAGGGATTTGGACCTTTTAAATGGTCATCCATGGAAATTTATTCCAAGGTGACTACATTTTTAGGTCAAGCAAGTATGAACAACAAGTTGATGAACAAACTACATTTTTGAAGTTTGAAATGCATGCATGGATGAAGGAAGTTTAGGATAAGGAGAAGGATGGTTTACCAATCTTCTTTGTGTTTGTGTTTGAGGCTTGAATTTGAGAGTGATTAGTGAGTGAGATTTGGGAAAATGATTGAGAAAAAGGTGGCAATTCAAGGGAATTCCCACTGTTTTCTACAAAATTTTCGCCAAGGTGCTGTGAGTGAGTTGTTCTTTTTTTTTTTTTTATGAGACTGAAGGGCTCAATTTATAGGCCTCTGGAGATTACATTTTCGTCCGCGCGGACGAGGTTGAAGGCGTGCCTGGTGCATTAAATGCTGCTCCAGGCTTTGGACACAAGGAATATTTTCAAAAATATTCAAACTGGCTATGTTTTTCAGCTTGCCAATTCGGGTTTTTACAATTTCTTTTCTTTTGTGAGATTCTTTTCTTGGTTTAACTTTAAATAGCAATGCCTACTTTACCCTTGCTTTGTTAGAAAAGTTAGGATTTGTTAGAAGTGTTAGGAATGTTAGGGCTTTCGTTAATTTTCTAACGAAAATACTAACAACTCAAATTGGAGCACTTACAAACGGTCAAGGGCTCAACTGGAGAAACTGCTTTCCCCCTTACTTACGGATCGGAGGCAATGGCGCCTACTGAGATGGCATTGCCGACTTACCGAGTGACCTATTATGATGAGGCGAGAAACGGGCAAAGGCGATGCAATTTCCTGGACCTGATTGATGAGAAGAGGATGTATGCGAGAATGAGGATGATTAATTACAAGCAAAGGATGAAAGCCCAGCACTACAAGCGTGTTAACAAAAGATCTTTTGATGTCGGAGATTGGGTTTTGAGGAGTGTGGAGGTAACTGGGGCTAAGCCGGGGTATACCAAGCTGAACGAGAAATGGGAAGGCCCGTTCTTGGTATCAAGTGTCGTGCGAGAAGGGACGTATCAGTTGAGAAAGCAGGATGGGGAAGAATTGAGGAATGCTTGGAGTGTTGATCATCTTAAGCAGTTCTACCAATGAAGCCGCTGTGACCTCGTTTCCCCTTTTGATTGTTTATCCTAGGCAGCAAAAGTTATATAACTTTTTCTTGTAAATTGTTCTTTTGATTATCGCGTTTGAGGAAAAAGTTATGTAAAATTTGATGATCTGGTGACATGTAATTTGCATATATGATAGAAATAGCGGCGAGATGTTCTTCCGACATGATTGTAGCATGAATGTTTACCTGTAAAATGCTGACGATATTATTTTTTGTTGTTTCATGGATGGACGGACGATCTGGCGAGGACCGTCGATGAAGCTTGAAGATGGAGGCCAAGAGGTGGTTGCCGCTGAAGCTTGAAGATGGCGGCCAAAAGGTGGTTGCCACTAAAGCTTGAAGATGGCGGCCAAGAGGTGGTTGCCGCTGAAGCTTGAAGATGGCGGCCAAGAGGTGGTTGCCGCTGAAGCTTGAAGATGGCGGCCAAGAGGTGGTTGCCGCTGAAGCCTGAAGATGGCGGCCAAAAGGTGGTTGCCGCTAAAGCTTGAAGATGGGGCGTCGTCATGGAGATAGTGGTTCCAGGCGCCAAACCCAGCGGCTTAGAGATAGTGGTTCCAACCGCGGCATCCTGGAGATAGTGGTTCCAGGTGCCAAACCTTGCGACCTGGAGATAGTGGTTCCAAGCGCGGCGTCCTGGAGATAGTGGTTCCAGACGTCTAGAAAGCTCAGCTTTTTAACGGGCGAGATCAGGGGCAGCGTCCTGGAGATAGTGGTTCCAGGCGCCAAACCTTGCGGCTTGGAGATAGTGGTTCCAGCCGCGGCTTCCTGGAGATAGTGGTTCCAGGCACCAAACCTTGCGACCTGGAGATAGTGGTTCCAGGCGCGGCATCCTGGAGATAGTGGTTCCAGGCGTCTAGAAAGTCCCGACTTTTTTACGGGCGAGATCAGGGGCAGCGTCCTGGAGATAGTGGTTCCAGGCGCCAAACCTTGTGGCTTGGAGATAGTGGTTCCAGCCGCGGCTTCCTGGAGATAGTGGTTCCAAGCGCCAAACCCTGCGACTTGGAGATAGTGATTCCAGCCGCGGCGTCCTAGAGATAGTGGTTCCAGGCACCAAACCCTGCGGCTTGGAGATAGTGGTTCCAGCCGCGGCGTCCTGGAGATAGTGGTTCCAGGCGCCAAACCTTGCGACCTGGAGATAGTGGTTCCAGGCACGGCATCCTGGAGATAGTGGTTCCAGGCGTCTAGAAAGTCCAGAATTATTTACGGGCGAGATCAGGGGCGGCGTCCTGGAGATAGTGGTTCCAGGCGCCAAACCTTGCGACCTGGAGATATTGGTTCCAGGCGCGGCAACCTGGGAATATTGGTCTCAGGCTCCAAGAAAGTCCCGGACTTACTTTTTACGGGCGAAAGTAGGCGCGGCGACATGGGGACATTGATGCCCAGGCACCGCGACCAAGAAGAAAGTGATTGCCGCCAGCTAGAAGTAAGCCGGTGTCGGCTTATGCGAGTTATATGAGAGGCGATTGCCGCCAGCTAGGAATCGTTGCATTTTGTTGTGGTTGTCACGTTTTAAGTTAGCGCGTTTGTAATTAGCGCGTTTTAAGGCTTTGATAAGTGTGGTTCGGCTAAAAGAGTTTGGGCGTACAATGTATGTCGCGTATGACCCTAACAATGGAGTAAGGCTGCCTAAAGACAAGCCTCACTTTTTTGAAGGGAGTAGTATGTATATAGATAAGTTAAGGGAAAGGAGTCTTCGATAAACTATCGAAACAAAAATGATGGCACATTAAAGGTAGAATTTAAAACAAATTACAGCAAGCATAGTGATAGAGTAACATTGGAGAAAGATAAAACATATGGTTGAAGTTGCATCGCGACATGTAGATAGCCAAGGCGGGCATCTAAGGAACATTTTTCGAAAGAAAGTTAAAGTCAACGCAAAGTCGCTAATCGCGACATTTTAAAATTGTAGCAGTGTAAGAATTAAAGAAACCATGCAGAGGCGGAAAATAAAGTTAAGAACAGGTCGCAAACCACGACATTGACATTTGAAAGAAAACAGCATGCATAAACCGCACATTGTGGGTTCCCCAAAAAGTGTTTAAAGTTAAGTCGCAAACCGCGACATCCAAAAATGGCAGACCAAAGTTTAAGAGCAGAAAAGTAAATTGTTTAGTACAAACCAGAACTAAGATTGTTTTAAAGAGAAATCAATGTCATCAAGAGGCAGAGGCTTGATTCCCGCCAGCAGCGGCTTTAGCAGCGCGAATAGATTCACGGGTAGCATCTTTGGCATCTTTGAGAGCTTTAGCCTTCTCGCCGATTAAATCCACCCACATGGTCAAGGCGTCATTGGCGGCTATTGGGGGAGGCACCCAAACTGGCTTGCCTAAAAGTTTGTCTTCTAAAGCCAAGGCGCGAAGCTCGCCCTCCTCATATGGAACAAGAGAGTGGCCTCGGCGGCAGAAGTCGCTATAAATCTGTTTAGACCCCCACTTTGCGAGAAGCTCAGCCGTAATGGCTGGAATTTCATCAGAACTCACCGCTGCCGCCCGCATAGCATGAAGTAAGGCCTTGTCGTACATATCCATGGCATCAGTCTCCGCCTTCTCTTTGTTTACAGCAATCTCCTTGACCAAGTTAGCATTTGAAGTCGCCTTATCTAGGTTCTCAGCCTTTAGGGCTTTGATCTTCTCTTCTGTGCGCAGCTTTAAAGCTGAGAGCTCGTCGCGCAACTCCTTCTCTTTGTTCTCGCGAATCTTGAGCGCCTCAGCCATTTTTAATTTTTCCGCCTGAAAAGCCGAAAAATCTTTTTCCATCTTAACAAACTTACTCTTGTATTTGTATTTGTCTCCTAGAGCCCGCTTGCGAGCTTTCTCTAGTTTTTCAGATTCACGAGCCAAACGATTGTATTTGTTCCTCAGTCCATGCAAAGTACTTGTAATCTGTAGAGATTGCGAGAAGAAAATCAGTGACATAATAAGATTGAAAAGCTTAAATAAAATAAGAAGCGACAATCTTTACCCCGCAGAGTTGAAGGCCGGAAAAGTTCAGAGACAGGTCAATATCCTGTTCCACAACTTCAGCTATGGCCGCCTTGTCACCCGCGCGTTCGATGATGCCGGTACCAATTATGCTATAATTAGGGTCACGAGAATGGATGTCAAAGCCTGTCAGGTGGGGAACAGAGGCAATCTCCACGCTTAAATCGTATAGGCCATCTTTATCGGAAGGCATCTCGAACCCTTCTCGAAGCCAACTGACAAGTTGGGCCTCTGCTTAAGTGGAAGTCTCCTCGATCATGACTGCCTCAGGGTCATCCTTAGTACGGCCTCACTTGTGGGGGCGGGAACCAGTTGGCTTGGGGGAAATGATAGGCGGGATTGATTCCATGTCCTCAGCGGCTGAAATTACCCGGGATCCGGCTCGCGCGCGGAGGGGGCCCCGTGCATCTCGCATTTTTGTTTTGCGTCGCGTTTCGGGAATGTCGCCCGAATCCGAGAGGCAGCGCGTTCGCGCCCCGACATCTGGCTTATTTCGCTTTTCGCGTTAGTTGGGAGGTGCCTCGCCGTGTTTTTTCTTGTAGAGTCGCCACGCCGTTTTTATTAAGCCCAAAACATTGAAAAAGGGCATCAGTTTAAAAATAAACTATTTTTGTGTGATGAGATTTTGAGTTCGGAGGTCAGATGACTCCTCGGGAAGAGAATATTAGAATCTTAGAGCTCACCCGAGTCGCCTCGTAAAAACGAGTCTTTCGGATACCCCTAATATTTTTTAACTGTTGTGTGTGTGTGTATGTGCTTTTTTGAAAATGCATGCTGTATCGGATGTCTACATTGTAGACTGCTTTATTGAAATGTATTAAAATAGTGTAGGAAGGAAGCCTTACCAATGTTGGTTCGTGTCTGTCTTCCGCAGGGGAATAGTGTTTGAGGACGGAATAGTGTTCTGATACGGACCGGGATTGCTTCAGAAAAGGGGCCGGTTGTCTGCGGACAGAGTTTCGGCGTGCGTTGGGATCGCAGGGATCACTCGGGCAGAGGTTCGGCATGCATTGGAATCGTTGGTTGGATTCGGGCAGAGGTTCGGCGTGGTTTTGGATCGCCGGTTTGACTCGGGCAGAGGTTCGGCGTGGTTTGGGATCGCCGGTTTGACTCAAAAAGAGCCGGGACGCCTCGGGAAAGACCAGGCAAGGCCTCGGAGTACCACGAGGGGCCTCAGAGTACCTCGAGAGTGCCTCGGGGCAGCACGGGAGCATCGCGGGAGCGCTTGGGGAGGCTTCGGAGCACCGCGAGGGGGCTCGGAAGGCCTCAGAAGGATACGAAAGGGGCCGGGAGTGCCCCAAAGGGTCTTAGAGGGGAGCCTGAAGGCTGGGGGGAGAGGAGAGAAGAGGGAATTGTGTGAAAATGAGGGAGGGGGAGCCCTCTATTTATAGTGCCAGAAAATTGCAAAGAGGTCCGTACGGACCTCCTAGGTAATCCAATTTTTTGATTTTCCTCGATTTGAGGGAATATGTGATGATGAAGAAGATTCAGCCATGATGGCTTTTAGATGCAATAAGGTCCGTACGGACCATCTCAGCATGTAAAGAGGTCCGTACAGACCAACCATGCAGGGGGGGTAATGATGTTCTTCGGGATTTGAGGGAATATTGTGGACTTTAAGGGGATTTAGTAATCATTGAAACAAAGAGGTCCGTACGGACCTTAATTGCTTTTCTGATTTCCTAAAAATTCCCAAGAGGTCCTTTTGTTCCTTTTTATCCCAGAAAAGATCCTCCCTTGGTTTGGCTGAGGGTTTTTTGAGGGTTTTGAGTGCCAGAGGTCTTCGTGACTGCGTTTGTGAGTCTGCGGTGTTTCCTGTGTACTCGGGAGAGGGTGATCCAGATTGGGGTACTTACAGAAGCCCCTCGGCGACGTCACTTACGGAGGAAGTGGGGTCGTCGATAAGATAAGGGTCCTGATCTGGATCGCGTGCTGAGAGAGGAAGTGACCATGTAAGTCGGCGGGAGGACGTGGCGGTGTCCTGTTGTGTGACCGTTTAGGTCAATTGGCTGGACCCTGTGATAGGTGTCGATGTGGGTTTTTGGGCATTCTGTCCCGTCAAACTTTTCCATTTCCGGCATCCTGAATTTCGGAGGGAGCGGGACTACTTTGCTTGGATCAGTGGGCAGGAGGGAGTCCTTCCGAGAACTGGCTAGCTTGCCTTGCATGTCCTTCATTTGCTCGATCAGCCAAGCCATGTGGGGATTGGCAGGTTGAGGTGGGTTACCATTTTCGGGGACGGAAACCGAAGATGGAGGTGGATTGGCTGATGGTATTGCCATTCGGGAGTCTTGGGGAGGTAGTTGAGTGTATACCAACCCATACCCTGGAGTGCTGAAGTTAGGGACGTGATTGCCAGGTCCGCTAAGGGTTGTGTTTGGAAATTGGGGAAATGATTCGTTAGCCCCAAGTGGCAGACTAGCAGGTGGCAAGCTTGAAATGTCGGGATATCCGCTCGGGATGCCTGTCCCAGGTAAGCATGGGGACTTCTGATTGTGGCTGCGAGGCTCGTATAGAGGCGAGAGGATTGAATCTGGGGATACCGAGATGCATTGGGATCCAGCGGAGCGAGCACGTATGTGTCTTTGTTGGTGCGAGCTTGATGTGCGCAGCCGGAAAACCGACCGTGGCCGAGGCGGGCATGTCGGAGCCGCTGACCGACGCCCGAGGGGAGCTTTGAGCGAGAGCCGCTGCGTTCGGGATCTCGTAGCTTGGCGGAGGCGGGACTTCCGGTAGCTTTGAGAAACCGGGGGAGCCGGTATTTCTTCGTCTTCTATGAGAACAAAGGTTCCATCAGGTTGGGGAACTGCAACGGTTCCTCGAAGACGCAGGGTGTCTACGATCTAGGCTTGCTGCTCTTCTTGGCGCTTCTTGATGGTTTCGAAGGCTCGCAACACCTCCTCCATTGTCTGGAGGTTCCTTAGTGGCGGGGTTCCGGTTCCTTCACTGTTATCTGTTGATCTTGTCATGGGGAGTAGCGGACGGTGCGGACCGTTGAAGCTGGAAGGGCTGTCGGACCTTGTGACCTCGATGCGAAAAGGCGGCTCCCGGGTATTCTCAACCACTCTCGGTTCGCTGGAGGGGGTGACGGGAAAGGTTTAGACACGGGAAGGCCTTTCGGGATAAGAGGGGGAAAGCTCACGTGACATGCGGTTTCCGTTTTTTTTTATTATTTGTTTTAATTTACTTAAAAACGTGTTTTCTCAGAGTCCTAGGTAGGTTGGAAAAGATTGCTCTTCTTTTCGCAACTATGCTAGATCCCGGGTCGATGGAGACCATCTGTGCGGCTATAAGCCCCTCGTTTTGCACCTGTATTTCGACATCCCAGGGTGGACATCCCCGAGCGAGGGTCCTATAGGGCAAGCGGTTTCCACCGGCCTAAAAGAAAAAAACCGAACCTAAGGACCGAGCCTGTCATGTTCGTTTTAATGCGTTAGCCATGTGAATAGTGAACCGAGCCGGCCACTGAGTCAAGATCAGGTCAAGAGTTCGGCATGACCTCTCTTTACCTTGCTTGCTCAAGGGAGCTATGACGTTAGGCGTTGGCTGGGTCGTATCGTCATGGCTGACGTATTAAAGGCTTGATGACATGGTGTCATGTGAGCATGGATGTATATCCAGGACGGAACATCGTGCAGGTGTAGCTTCGAAAAATCAAGATCGTGTCAAGATTTTAGCATGACCTTTCATCGCTTTGCTTGCGCAAGGGATCTTGAGTTATGAGCTTTGACTCGTAAAATGGCCGGCATGGTATATGTATCCAGGCGTATGAGATAGATCAGGTAAAAACCAACCGAGTCTGGACAGAGTGTGACTCAAGACTCAAACGTGCGGGGTTGACGCTTGCTAGGATGGGATGTTTGGAATGATCCCGCGCGCGTCCGAGAGGCGTAGGAAGGCCAAACGAATCGCAACCGAGACCACCCGGGTTAAGGGTTGTAGTGTGCAGTGTATCCGAGGCAGCAGTGCGCGTAGCGTGCGGTGTAACCGAGGCAACAGTGTGAGTAGTGTGCGGTGTACCGAGGCAGCAGTGCTCGTAGTGTGCGGTCTTTAAAATTCGTTTTCTGAGTAAAACAGAAGTTTTTGCAGAATTTTAAATGTATGCACAGATGTATATTGATGCATTTTTTGTATTTTTATTTTATTTTTTTAAAAAATAAAATAAAAAGTAAAGCACATGCACACACATAACAGTTAAAGAAAGGGGTAAAATGAAAGTTTGACCCTCATCATCGTTTTAAAAATCTTTTGTTTTTTGTTTAAAAAAGATTTTAAAACAAAACGTCCCCAGCAGAGTCGCCAACTGAAATAACTCGGGATCCGGCTCGCGCGCGGACGGGGCCCCGTGCATCTCGCATTTTCGTTTTGCGTCGCGTTTCGGGAATGTCGCTCGGATTCGAGAGGCAGCGCGTTCGCGCTCCGGCATCTGGCTTATTCCGCTTTTCGCGTTAGTTGGGAGGTGTCTCGCCGTGTTTTTGCTTGTAGAGTCGCCACGCCGTTTTTATTAAGCCCAAAACATTGAAAAAGGGCATCAGTTTAAAAATAAACTGTTTTTGTGTGATGAGATTTTGAGTTCGGAGGTCAGATGACTCCTCGGGAAGAGAATATTAGAATCTTAGAGCTCACCCGAGTCGCCTCGTAAAAACGAGTCTTTCGAATACCCCTAATATTCTTTAACTGTTGTGTGTGTGTGTATGTGCTTTTTTAAAAATGCATGCTGTATCGGATGTCTACATTGTAGACTGCTTTATTGAAATGTATTGAAATAGTGTAGGAAGGAAGCCTTACCAATGTTGGTTCGTGTCTGTCTTCCGCAGGGGAATAGTGTTTGAGGACGGAATAGTGTTCCTGCATCGGACCGGGATTGCTTCAGAAAAGGGGCCGGTTGTCTGCGGACAGAGTTTCGGCGTGCGTTGGGATCGCAGGGATCACTCGGGCAGAGGTTCGGCGTGCGTTGGAATCGTTGGTTGGATTCGGGCAGAGGTTCGGCGTGGTTTTGGATCGCCGGTTTGACTCGGGCAGAGGTTCGGCGTGGTTTTGGATCGCCGGTTTGACTCGGAAAGAGCCGGGATGCCTCGGGAAAGACCAGGCAAGGCCTCGGAGTACCACGAGGGGCCTCAGAGTACCTCGAGAGTGCCTCGGGGCAGCGCGGGAGCATCGCAGGTGCGCTCGGGGAGGCTTAGGAGCACCGCGAGGGGGCTCGGAAGGCCTCGAAAGGATCCGAAAGGGGCCGGGAGTGCCCCGAAGGGTCTTAGAGGGGAGCCTGAAGGCTGGGGGGAGAGGAGAGAAGAGGGAATTGTGTGAAAATGAGGGAGGGGGAGCCCTCTATTTATAGTGCCAGAAAATTGCAAAGAGGTCCGTATGGACCTCCTAGGTAATCCAATTTTTTGGTTTTCCTCGATTTGAGGGAATATGTGATGATGAAGAAGATTCAGCCATGATGGCTTTTAGATGCAATAAGGTCCGTACGGACCATCTCAGCATGTAAAGAGGTCCGTACGAACCAACCATGCAGGGGGGGGTTAATGATGTTCTCCGGGATTTGAGGGAATATTGTGGACTTTAAGGGGATTTAGTAATCATTGAAACAAAGAGGTCCGTACGGACCTTAATTGCTTTTCTGATTTCCTGAAAATTCCCAAGAGGTCCTTTTGTTCCTTTTTATCCCAGAAAAGTTCCTCCCTTGGTTTGGCTGAGGGTTTTTTGAGGGTTTTGAGTGCCAGAGGTCTTCGAGACTGCGTTTGTGAGTCTGCGGTGTTTCCTATGTACTCGGGAGAGGGTGATCCAGATTGGGGTACTTACAGCGGCGACATCAGTTTCCTTCTAAAATTTTCTCCTTCAACCACATCTTCATCCCTCAAGGCAAGGGTGGAAGGCCTCATCGGAGTTTTTGCTCGGCTTGATTTCTTGGCATGGCCGGCGGCCTTCTCCGCGGCAATAGCAGCCTTCTCGCGGGCGATGGCCTCGAAGTCATCTCCGTGAAGGGAAATTGTGATTTCCAATTCAGTAGTCTGTAGCAAGGCGGTTTGACAAGAATCAGTAAGTCGCTTACGGCGACTATCAGAACCTGCGGCTGCAGCTCGCCTGTCCGACACATCCATGAGTCTGAATTCTGAATCAAAAACAACAAAGAAATTAGAGGAAAGAAAGCAAAGAAAAATAGAATATGCAATAAAGATAGAGGCGAGAAACATACTTAGGACATCATACACTAGTACATATGCCCGTGTCCGAGGACACGGGTCTTTTTTTTAATTTAAGATACACAATAAAAATTGTTTACAAAAAGATAAGACATAAATTAACATCTAATTAACATATAGATTTTTAACCATTATAATTACAAAATGATAATTAATTTAAGATACACAATAAAAGTTGTTTACAAAAAGATAAGACATAAATTAACATCTAATTAACATATAGATTTTTAACCATTATAGTTACAAAATGATAATTAATTTAAGATACACAATAAAAGTTGTTTACAAAAAGATAAGACATAAATTAACATCTAATTAACATATAGATTTTTAACCAGTTGAAGTAAAGATGTTGTCTCAATCGAAACAGACATTGGCCAGGTACGTTTACGTAAAAGCACATGAAATAAATAAAAAATGAAATCAATATATTTTTGTTAAATTAACAATATAATAATTAAAAAAAAATAATAATTACCTTATTATGCCCATTCCAAGTCCTTGTCGTAGGTTTGTACAATATAATAATTAAAAAAAATAATCTTCCTTTACCAAGGATACGAGTGTTTATTAAAAAACTTTTTTTTTATAGCTTCTTATAGAGGGAGCAATAAAAAGAGTGGAAATAAAGTAATTTTCCATAATCCCCAAATGCGTTGCCCCCTCCACAAAACCCTAACTCGCTTCCTTTCCCTCCATTCACTCGCTCTCAACTTGGTTCGAACCATGAGCCCTGGGTCAACTCAGCACATGTTCCAGCTCAAGCTCGACCCACTCACCGGAAACTCGGAATGGGCCGTCATCGAAGAAGACGATGCGCCGAAAAATTCTTTCAAACCCTTATTGGCCAACACTTCTTACCTCGATATGCTCAATGACACTCCCAGGAACAGAGCTTATCGCAGAGCAATCGAGAAGAATTTGACGAATCCTTGCCATGTTCTTGATATTGGGTACAACACTTCTTACCTCGATATGCTCAATGACACTCCCAAGAACAGAGCTTATCGCAGAGCAATCGAGAAGACTTTGACGAAGCCTTGCCATGTTCTTGATATTGGGTAACTAATTCTGTTCTGTATTTTCGTTATCGAAAATCAATTTGAATTGAGATTGAGTCTATGCTTTTTTAAATTAATTTTTTTTAAGGGCAAAATGGGAAAGGGAGTGAATAGTGAGGGCAAAATGGTCATTTCTTGGACGGCACTATTCATACTACTGTAGAAGACACCGGTTACATTTATACTATAGATAGTTTTACAGCAATGGTCTTTCAATTGGCAAGGCCCACACTCGGCGGCAAAACAGTTTCCCGAATGGAGGTCCCAGCCAGGATAAGGATCGGGTTGGATAATGGACAGGCGAGGTTCACTGTCAGGGCAGGTAAAATCGGGAAGACCAACTTGTCTGAGTAATGAAGGGTGGGATAAGATATCTCGCCACGAGAATAATGCTAGGCCTGTATCAGTGGCGTCGGCAAGAACTTTAAAGATTTTGTCTTTCAACCTAGTGTCGCCAGAAATTAAGGCTTAGCGGGTTTCAATTTTTGGATTGATGTCTCCAAGGTCGCATGGATGGGTCCAGCCCACGCGAGATGTAACAAAAAGAGGATTGGATTGCCAGTTATGAACTTTTCGGGGTAAAGGAGTCAAGAGTTTGGGTTTTTTATATTTGATAGAAAGGCGATTTTCGATGACGCCTTCTCGCTGAGATACAGCTGTATAACCATCGAATAAATGGACAAGTAAGGGGACAGAGGGCTCCTGTCTTAAGGCCCTACAGATCACTAAATAGCTAGTGAGAACCCTAATTGCGTTGGGATGAAGATCAACGATGGCGGCATGGGCTTTGAACATGACGACGACAATAAAAGGGTCAATGGGAATCCGTAGGCCAGCTTCCAGTTGGGAGGGATAGACAATGATGCCATCTGTTCTTTGTCGCATGGCGGCAAGAGTTAAGTCGCCTATGTATGGCTCTATATGGTAAAGGTCAGGGTTAATCCCATACTTGACATGGTAATGTGTTTGGAAGTCCATGGAAGAGGAGCTACTGGCTACATCAGGGTTAGAGGAACCCTGCGATATGGGTGGCCGCAACGAAGTCTCAGCCGCTAAAGTGTCCGACACGTCATGAGTTGATGTTGAATTGGAGGAAGACATGTCGCTCCTATCGCCGGAGCTTGATAGCACCTGTTTATAGAAGTGACGACTATGTAAATTGGGGGCTGCGAGATAGTCAGTGTCAGAAAATTCCGTTTCAGAGAAAGGGAGGTAGAAGTCGCAGATATGAGCACAAAGTTCATTAGTTGTGAAAAAAGTTTTCATATGAGCGGATTTGTTCAAGAAAGGGGGACCTCTAATTTCTAAGGCATTTAGTATGGCGACATCCGCTCCATGTCGCATAAGCATAAAGTTGAGATCCTCGCGCGAGATCCGAGCCCATACCCCCATATCTTTTCTGTAAAACCCCCCGCTTATCTCACTTTGGCCAAACCTAACTGTCTTGGAACAGGACTTGGTCCTAGCCAGAGTGTGCAAGATAGAAAATGCGAGAATGTAAGCGAGAATTCAAGGGTTCATGAACTGGTACCTGGGAATTTGCAGGAAAAGTGAAAACTTGAAGATCGGCCAGAGAACGGTCGGAAAGTCTTGCAAATTGCTGTTTCCTTCAGAAAACATCCCAAAACAGCCGAAGATTGAAATGAAAACACTAACGGAACAAGAGGAATCCCAAATGAAGCAAAAGGAACGGTTGAAATGGACGGAATGAAAGAAAAATGTTCGCCGGAAAATGGGTCGCCGGTAGTCTCTAGGAAGTAAAAGAACAAATGAGCAAAGGATTGGGGAATAAAACTGATAGAGAGATTTTCGTTGCCAAGTCACGGAAGGGGAAAGGTTTTTGGGGAGTTTCCAAGGTGTATTTAAGAGAGTTTGAATTTTGAAATTCCCCCCATTATCGCTGGTATTAATTGGAAAAGATGACACGAATTCCTAGGAGGTTGTACGGAGCTGCCTAACTGCCCAACCCATTCAACCCCGAGCTGACACGTATTACGCAGGTGTCACTTGAGCCCTGCTTCTCGCCAACACGGGCGTAGAACGGCGGAAACCGTAGAGTGACCGAGAAATTTCTCTCTCTCTAGGGTTTCAATTCCTATTTCCCCATGGTTGTCGCCTTCACGACAAGGGTGATTGGGCATTTTCCTAGGACGGGCTTCGGTTGGCGCTTGTGTGCCTAACCCTAGCCACCCCTAATGGATAAGTGATGTGACAAGGTGAATAGTGAAATCCCACTAACTTGGAGTTGGTTGGGGACCCCTTTTGGATGATTGACAAGTGTCCCCCCATGTGCAAGGCACATGGTGGCTTGGGAGTATAAAATAGGTAAATAGTTTATTTGCATGGTAAGTCTCTCTCTCTCTCTACTCTTTAAGCTCTCTCTCTAGGGTTTCAATTCCTATTGCCATTTTTGATAACCAGCCACCTTACTCTCACGCCGGAGGGGTTTTGCCGGAGTCACCCCCGACCTAGTTCACGTGTTTTCTTGTGTGTAGGTGACCTAGCAAGGAAAGAACCAGCCGGAGTATCCTTTTCTCTTCAGTTCCTGTGCAACCATCATTTTGGATGGCAGCATCATGTATATGGTTCAACCTCCAGGTTTTGTTGACCCGACCCGTCCAGATTATGTGTTTCGTATTCATCGTGCTCTTAACGGCCTCAAACAATCTCCACATGCTTGGTTCACTCGTCTTCATGAATTTCTGCTCTCCTTGGGTTTCTTTAATACTCACGCCGACTCATCCCTGTTCATTCGACATCATGAAGGAACAATCACTATTATCCTTATTTATGTGGATGATATTCTGGTGACGGGGTCTACTTCCGCCTTGGTTCTATTAGCCGAATTTAATGATTAGATAATTATTATGTAAAGTTGATAGAGTTGTATAAGTTTTGGGTTATCATTTACAAGACAATGATAGTTTAGGAAAGAGTTATACATATATTAGGAGTAGGATAACACAGCTTGTATATATTGTGTAGTCATTCATTAAAACGATTCATCAAGGAAATTATTCTCCAAAATGTGTTTTCTGTTCACCTCTGCCTAAACCTCATATGGTATCAGATCGACATTCTATCACTTGGCCATACCTTTTTTTTATTCTTCTTCCTCTTCTTCTTCATCCCTTCCATGGACATGTTCCCAGGATCTGGTTCATCCAACATGACGAACCCTATTACCTCGGCCAATCCTCTTTCGATCTTATACAATCCCACTGCCATCATGGGGAAAACTAACCTCACCAAAGAAAATTACGTCAATTGGAGTACCTTGTTCAAAACTCTCCTTCGAACCCATAATCTCTTATTCGTTATAGACCCCCAACAACCAGCCGCTACTCTTGCCGATGGTAAGGATAATCCGCAACATGCCATCTGGAAGAATGGTAGAGATCTCATTTGTGGCTGGATTAAGGGCACTGTCACCCCTGCCGTTCAGCCTTATCTTAATTCTTATGTAATGGCGCCAGAGGCTTGCGCCATTTTGGCAAAACGATTCGGAGCTACTTCTAAACTTCAGATCGAAACCCTAAAAGAAAAATTACACGATCTGAAGAAGGCTCCTGACATCTCAATTGCCGATTATCTTCTTCGTGCATCTCAGATTGCCGACGCATTAACAGCCGTCGGTGACCCAATTGATGACGCTGTCCTCATTCAGTGTATTTGTGGCGGTTAGGGTTAGGAATACAAAGAATTCCTCACTGCAGTTGCTGCAATTCATCCCTGTAATCCGCTCACCATGGATGTGTTGGTGTTATGCCCTAGACCGTTGATAATTACGACTAATCAATGCCTTTATGTAATCGTCTTTATCATTTATTATAGAGAAAGTTTATATTTTGTTCATTATATGTTTTACATGTTTATTATATTGAACTGCGTCCCTAGTTGTTGTGAACAACTAGTATAAGTTGGTAATAGATAATCATGGAGATGATTATATGCACGTGATGCACATTACACTTATGGATACTTGCTAGAGAACAGGTATTGGACATGACCTACCGATGAGATTTATGACATGGTCAATAGTCATATGTGTCATGATTAAATCTCATGATAGTAGTTTCATTGAATCCTTTGTTCCTGAGATTATCATCGTCTTGCACATGATGAATGTCGTGTTTGATGTAGTCTAACACTATCTTTAATAGGATAGCAATAAGGTCTATGTTGGCACGATTGGATTCATGTAGGGAAGAATGATAAGTCAAGATGGGATTTGTCCCTCTCTGTGTGAGAAAGATGTTTGCTTGGGCCCCTCGATGAATAGTATTGATGAAATGTATGGCCATACTCAAGTGATTTGATAGAGATCAAATGCATTTGAATTATCAACATATTCGAAATCGAGAAAGCATTGAACGGTATGAGTTGACACGGACCATGACTCATGTTTAATTGGACATCGTGGACAAAGGGATTGTGACATTTGATCTATCGGGAAAATCAAGCTTTGATGTTATATTAATTTGGTGGATATAATGGTTTGCTAGAAACCACCTATATCTTATGAGGTCGATGTTTTGACTCACTACCAACATAAATATAATTCCTATTTGGGTCACACACAAAGAGCGAATTTGATTCTGGCTGAAAATTGGGAATTGAAGTTTTGGCTAAGTATGTAGCGCGACATAGTTTGCCATTGGCTAAGTATGTAGCGCGACATAGTTTTCCATTGGCACGACTCGTGACCACGAGCACGACTAGTGATCACGACTCGTGACATTAAGAACGACTCGTGACAAAAATTAGCACGACTGTATTTTTGGTCACGAATCGTGGTACGATTGATTTAGGCTTGGGCACGACTCGTGCTCTTGGGCAAGACTCGTGCTAGGGACCAAAATTCAGTCCGTACGCCATCTCCTTGTTTGGAAAGGTTTTTGGTTTGGACTTGGTTTCTCCATAAGAGTTAGGAATTTATATTTGATATAAATATAACTCATTGTGCAGCCAAAAACATCTCTAAGCCTAGGGTTTATGAAACTCTAAGTTTTGATCTAGATTATGAATCAATGATCAAAAACACTCCAAGTAAATTCCATATTATTAGCCATTGATTATTGAAAGGTGTTTCAATAATCAGAAGGATCATCTAGCAATCCAACAAGAAGCGTTATTGGTTCGTTCGCTTGTGGATCACCATTAGAGGGAGGTTACTTTATCTCCTAAAGCTTGAAGACCTCCATTGTTGATTCATCACCAAGGTAGAACAAGGAAGAAGAAGATCCAAGTTTCATCAATGGCTCAAACGTTCGAAGGTTGTTCATCGATTCAAATAAGATTTGAATCTAAGATCCGTTTTGAAAGATCGACATAATCGCATTAAGGTATGTAAATTCTATTTCATGGTTTTAACTATTCATGTTAGACGGATTAAAGGGCTAGGGTTTTGCTTGTTATTTCTAAGTCTTCCGCTGCGTTTGTAACCCCAAAATCCAACAGTGGTATCAGAGCCGCGTCTTATCATGATTAGGTTAAAATTGGCATGCTAGATTTAATGTGATTAAATGCTTTACATGCTATATGTGTAATATATCTATGATTTTATGTGTGTTGTTTTGAGAAAATAATTATATGTGATATGCCATGATCATGATTAATAATTGATTAATATGATTAGTCTTTTACATGGGATATTGGTCTATTTAATGTGATTAAAGTAGATTGGTAAATTCTCAAAATTGAAATCAAATTGTTTGTTTAGGATTTGATGTTCATTTTAATATGATTAACATGATTATTTGAATCCGTATATTTTGAGAATGGAATAATTATGTAGTTAATAATTGTTATTTATTACATGATTATTGGTATGATCCTAAAGTAGGATTTTATGTGAAAATCCCATGTTCATGATGATGTACACATAAGTTTCATATACAACCATGCGATGATTGTTATGTGTAAAACCTTCTAAATATTTAAGTCTTATGCCATTCCTTGATTAGAACACTTGTGAAATTTTAGGGTATTTGATGTAGTTTCGACTCAGTTGGGTGCATCTTATATCTTAATTTGTGAGCAAGATGAGATAATGGTTGATGTAGTTTTGACTCAGTTAGGTGCATCGTTCCATGTCTCATACGTTTGAAAAAGGTTTTGACTTAATTTGTGCTTTCAAATGAGATTTGACCCAAGGCATAAATGAGATTTAAATCATGTTTTTGACATATGATGTCTAAGTTAATCTCATAAAAGATCTAAGAGTCATATAGTGATATGATTGATGTTATCTACCTAAATAGCTTGATTTCGGGCATTGACCCAGTTAAACCAAAATCAAGTGAAATATGGATCTTAGCCCACTATAATTATATGATACATGCTTGTATTAGAAGGTGTATAATTTAGTGGGAGCATTTGTGAAATACATTATTTGCTATTAGATGATAAATGTGTTGATACTTATATGTGTTCATATTGTATGTATATCTTATTGTAAAAATAGCATTACACAATAAATTGCGATTCGTCCTTATGAAGGACAAGTTTGAAAAGAACGGTATAGACTTTTCTGATTGGATCAGAAGCTTAAGAATTGTTCTTAGGCAAATTGTACGTTCTTGACGAATCCGTTCCTGCTGAACCCACTGAAAATGTTGCAAAGGGCAGATAAGGAGCAACATAAGAAACATAGAGATGATTCCTATGATGTTGTTTGCTTTATGCTTGCCACCATGTGTAAGGCTCTTGAGAAGGACCTCGAACACATGGAAGTTACTTTTGTTCTAGCACAATGCACAAAGGAAATGTTCCAATTGCAAGCTAGGCAAGAGAGGTTTGTTGTGTTAATGGTTAACACAAGAAAGGGAAGGAAAAGAAGGTAAAGCAAAGGTTGCTAAACCTAGGGTAAAAGTTGCCAAAGCCAAAGAGGCTAAACCCAAAGTGTCTCAAAAGGATGCAGTTTGCTACCATTGCAATGAGATTGGTCATTGGAAGCAAAGTTGCAAGGCTTAAAAGGAAGGCCTAAAAGGTGAAGAAGGGCAATATGATTGCTACTACTTCAAGTATCTATATGATAGATATTTTCCTTTCGACTTCTTGTTCTTGGGTATATAATACCGGATATGGATCCTGTTACACCCTAAAAAAATCCACTCAACATGTTCTGCATCTTGGACATCCATCTTGAGGTAACGTCTTGATTTTCATCTTGGACTAACGCCTTGAAATTATTTGTTGTGTTTATCCTATTTTTCAGGAGCAAAATTATAAATAAATAATTCACCCATGTGACCGTTTGGACCTAGTCAAAGAGCAACATAACGGATTCAAACCATCAACCAAAGGATAACGGTTGGACTCCATCAACAAGGAGCGAGATTCTAGGCGCAAAATCAGCACGACATTCAAGTTGTTATTTTCATTTGCAATTACGTCTATATATTACTCTTAGAAAGCACTTGTGTTCACGTTACATAGTTTTGCTTACTCTTACTCTGCACTTGTACTCAAAATCTCTCAATACTTAATAAAATATCTTTGGTTTAGGCAGGCTTGCCAAAAGCCTCCTGAGGTTTTTCTCTTGGACGATTGGTCTAAGGGTTTTCTCGTTATATCCTTGTGTTCATCTTGCTTTGAGAATCATATTCCATTTGTGCCCAAACCTCCTTGAGAAGACAAATTTACTTGTCGAAATTTGTCCAAAACAATTTGGCGCCGTATGTGGGAGCTTTGGTTTTTTAGATTCCAATCAAGATGAGCAATCCGACTTCGGCCATGTCAACCCCCCATCATCACCACTGGGGCAAGGACCAGCGCATCAAACTTGCCCATAACATCCAATCCACATTCGCCTATGGGTTCTGGCGCCATCACGTCCCAAAGCCAAGGATTTAGTCTGGGCAGATCCCCATCCATGATGTTACCTGGAATCTCGTTAGAACTTATAATGGCTATGACGAGTATGATGCAACAGCTAAAAGATCAGCTCGATGGACAGCAGCAGACCAACCAGACGATCTTTACTCACCTCGACAAGCTACGACATGATTTTTCGAATTCAGGGCGCAGCGCCCCCGTTGTTAGCATTCCTGAGATTTCTCCTTTGCAACCCAGGACTCTTTTTTCAGGTGCTGAAACAAGTGCGCAAGGTGAACGAGGTAGCGCGTCCATGTTCAGTACCGTTCAAACGGAAGGCACAACCATCACATCCAACCCGATGCCGCTGTCATCATGTTTCACTTTTGCAACTCCATCCCCCGTGGGGCAGACAGGGAGTTTTAATCTGTTCAATACTCCTTTTAATCCTTTAGCTGCCACTAACCCTGTTGCAGATACCGCTCTTGCAAGAGAAGTACAACAACTCAAGGAGATCCTCATGAAGGTTCCTGGAGTCACCTTGCCCTTCGACCAAGCATCTCCAACCAGCCATCATGATTCACACTTTGTTCCTGCTATAGCTGGAGTAGAGATTCCTAAGAGATTCCAAGTACCTCCCATGAAGCAATATGATGGCACGACAGACCCTGCAGAACATATTGCCTTATACCAAGAAAAGATGGATATCATCAGCATTCCTCTGCACCTTAAGGAAGTTTGTTTATGCAGGGGCTTTGGCTCCACCTTATCCAGTCCCACCTTGATGTGGCTGACCAATCAACCCATGAACTCCATCTAATCATATTCTCAATTGATTAACATGTTTATTAACCAATTTTCTTGCAATCGTGTCTTTGAAAAATTAACAAGCGACCTTTACAGGATTGTACAGCAGCCTGACGAGACTTTAAAGGATTACGTGTTCAGGTTCAACAAGGAGGCCGTAAGCATTCCTCACATTGACGTGTCAACTGCTACGGAAGCTGTCAGGATGGGGCTGAAAAGGGAGTCACCCTTCTATCAAGACCTTTTCATGTTCCCATCTCGAAGCTTAGAAGAAGTCAGGACGAGGTCTGTCCGTTTCATCAGGTTGGAAGAAAATGAAATGATCCATGGCAAGGCGTCCAAGAAGGCGTCAACATACGACAATCCTGACAGAAAAGTGGAATCCTCCCATCATCGATCTAACAGGGGAAAACCCTACTCTAAAACTGACTCTCCTAAGATTAATGTTGTAGAAGATGAAAATGTTGAGGATGAAACCGTTTATCCTAAGATCAGTGATTATTGTTTTTCTGTTGACATTTTAGGGCTCCTACATGCGATGGACAACTTAGGGAGTAAGGCGCGATGGCCAAAGGCAGGTACAGGGCAGCACCTTGGAAGGAAAAATCTAAGTGGTGCGCTTACCATAAGATTTTGGCCATACTGCAGAAAATTGCATTGCTTTGAGGAAGGAAATCAACCACTTACTCTCTAAAGGCCTCCTTAAGGATTTACTCGAAAAAAGAAAAGGACGGGCTGAAACAAAGGAAGCCGTCACTGATGCTCCATCTCCACCTCCTCCTGCAACTAAGGTGATCAACTTTATTACAGGAGGGTCAGACATTTGTGGCACCACGTACTCTGCATCCAAACGTCATGCCAAAGATTCTAAGGAAGACAAGATAGAGTTACCGGAACGACATCCTGATGCTTCTATGGGCCAGCAGATCATCTTCGATCAAGATGATAAGGAAAATGTTTTGGATCCTCATCATGACGGGTTAGTCATCACCTTACAAATTGCCAATTTCAAGGTGAAGCGCATCTTGGTCGACAACGGAAGTTCAGTAAACTTGGTTATGAAGAGCATGTTAGAAGATATGTCAATTCCCCTAACCGAGGTTGTGAAGAATTCTTCTGTCCTAGTCGGGTTTAGTGGGGAGACCAAACAAACAATTGGAGAAATCAAATTGCCAGTCTATGTGGAAGGATTGAATTCCATGGAAAGGTTCTGTGTGATCGATTGCCCGTCAGCTCATAATTTCATCTTGGGAAGACCATGGATCCATAATCTGAAGGTTGTTCCATCCACATACCACCAGTGCCTTAAGATGCTGATGCCTTGGGGGGTAATCAAGGTAAAAGGGGACCAGCAAGCCGCTAAGGAATGTTATAAAACAGACATGAAAGCCTGCTCTACTCCCCGTCCAGCATAGCAATTACAGAAATGTGTCAAGGACATATTGTAGGCTGCTGAGTATGATTGCCCGTGGAAGCCTCTAGCCTTGATGTCCATGTGCTAGTTGGGGCTGACTTACCCCCTGAAATCGAAAGAGAGTTGATCGACTTCCTGAAAAGTAGGAAGATGTGTTTCGCTTGGAAACATGAGGATATGACTGGGATAGATAAAAGTATCATAACTCACAAATTGAACATCGACCCTACCATCAAACCGGTCCATCAGAAGAGAAGGAAGTTTGCCCAAGAACGGAATCAGATCATCAAGGAAGAAGTGGAGAGACTGCTCAAGTCGAAGATGATCAGAGAAGTGCAATATCCTAGATGGCTCGCCAACGTGGTGGTAGTTGAGAAGAAAAACGGGAAATGGCGTGTATGCGTAGACTTTACAGACTTGAACAGAGCCTGTCCCAAGGATCCATTCCCGTTACCCCATATTGATTCTTTGGTGGATGAGACAGCCGGCCACGACGTATTGACCTTCATGGACGCTTCTTCAGGTTATCAGCAAATCCAAATGGAACCTTCTGATCAAGAAGATACCGCCTTCATAACTCCTGAAGGTATATATTGTTATATTGCCATGCCATTTGGATTAAAAAATGCAGGGGCAACCTATCAAAGACTGGTAAACAAGATGTTCAAGGACCATCTCGGCAAAACAATGGAAGTATACATAGACGACATGGTGGTAAAGTCCAAGAATATGGAAGATCACGTAAAACACTTGGCTGAGGCCTTTGACATCTTAGAAGCCTTCAATATGAAGCTGAACCCTTCTAAATGCAACTTTGGGGTTAGAGCTGGGAAGTTCTTGGGGTACATGGTGACTAAAAGGGGGATTGAGGCTAGCCCAAAGCAGATCAAAGCTATTCTCAACCAGCAGTCCCCCAAAAATGTCAAAGATGTACAAAGAATGACATGACGAGTAGCGGCTTGAATCGGTTCATTTCCATATCATCTGAAAAATGCAAGTTGTTTTATGACGTATTGAGGAAGAACAAGCTGTTTCAGTAGACCGAACAACACGAAGAAGCCTTCTTGAATCTCAAAAAGTACCTTACGTCTTCACCTCTCCTCGCTAAGCCAAAACCAGGGGAACCCCTCTATATATATTTAGCTGTATCCGAGAGCGCCGTAAGTGCTGTCCTAGTGAAGGAAGATCAAGGCAGTCAACGTCCTGTTTACTATGTAAGTAAATCCCTCCTAGATGCAGAAACCAGGTATTCCCATCTCGAAAAACTTATCCTAGCCTTAATAACCGCATCTACTAAATTACGTCATTACTTTGTAACGCATCCTATTATTGTGAAAACTAACTATCCTATCAGGACTATTATGAGAACTCCAGAGATGTTAGGGAGAATGGCCAAGTGGTCGGTCAAGCTCAGTACGTACGAGATTTCTTACTAACCTAGAAGTGCCATTAAGTCCCAAGCCCTTGCGGATTTTGTAGTCGATTTCAGTGCTACCTTGCAATCTGAGGTAGAACTAGAAGTCCAACACCTCAAAGGTAATAATACCCCCAGGTATTGGACATTGTTCATAGATGGAGCATCCAACTCAAAAGGCACAGGGCTGGGCATCTTACTAAAGCCGCCACAAGGAGAGTTAATCCCCCAGGCGATTTCCTGTGAATTCCAGGCAACCAATAACGAAGCTGAGTATGAGGCTTTGATCATGGGTTTATCTCTGCTCTTAGTTTAGAAGTTACTCATCTTAACGTATTTATTGATTCATTGCTATTAGTCAATCATTTTAACGGATCCTATGCAGCTAAGAGCACCAGGATGACACTTTATCTCCAACATGTTAAGGCATTGGCCGCGCGTTTTGTTAGTTTTTCCTTGAAACAGGTACCACGCGAAGAAAATGCAGAAGCTGATGCCCTGGCTAATTTAGGGTCAACATGTGGAGCGATGATAAATACAAACATCCCCATTATATACGTCCAATATCCAGCCATTGATCGAACAGACGAGTGCGCAGCCCTAGGTCATTCGGAGGCATCTTCTACAGGCCAGGGTGCGGTGCCGACATGGACTCAACCTGTCGTACGATATTTGCAAGACGGAACCATTCCACTGGACGTTAAGAATCAAAGGTCTTTCAGGATGAAGATGTCCCGGTTCACCTTAATTAACAATAAATTGTTCCGAAGGTCAGCTACATGGCTTTACATGAGATGTTTAGAGCCTGTAGAAGTTGAAGAAGTCCTAAACGATCTACACGCGGGAGAATGTGGAAATCACTCAGGAGGAAAGACGCTGTCTTCCAAAGCCCTCAGAACGGGATACTACTGGCCCACTATGAGACAAGACGCAATGGATTTCGCTTTAAAATGCGACGCGTGTCAACGGCATAGCAACATCTTGCATCAACCCGCTGAACCTCTTCACCCCGTACTTTCATCTTGGCCTTTCATGCAATGGGGCATGGACATAGTCGGCAAGTTACCAAAAGCTCCAGGAGGCAGAGTGTTCATGTTAGCCATGACGGATTACTTCTCCAAATGGATCGAAGCAGAAGCGTATGTTCAAGTACGGGACAGGGAGGTCATATCCTTCTTAAAGAAGAACATTTTGAGTAGGTTTGGCGTTCCTTCGGAAATCATTTGTGACAATGGTTCTCAGTTTATTAGCAAAAAGACAAGGGATTTCTGTTCAAGGTGGGGAATCAAATTGATAACATCAACCCCTGTACATCCTCAAGCCAACGGACAAGCTGAATCGAGCAACAAGTTGATCATCAACAACTTGAAAAAATGTTTGGATAGGAAAAGGGGAAGATGGGCCGATGAATTACCACTTGTACTATGGGCTGATAGGACAACGTCTAAGAACGCTACAGGACAAACACCGTATTCTCTAGTATTCGGCACTGAAGCTGTACTCCCCGTAGAAGCAACAATTCCAACCGCAAGATATAGATTGCTGACTCCTGAAGACAATAGCCACCTCCTAGCCCAGGATCTGGATACCGTGGATGAACTCAGAGACAGGGCCAAGATAATGATGGCCGCCTACCAACAACGAATTGCCAGGTCGTACAACAAGAATGTAAGAATAAGACATTTCCAGGTTGGAGACATGGTGCTGAGGAAAGTATTCCAAAATACCCGGGAGTTGCACGTAGGCAAATTAGCTCCGAAGTGGGAAGGTCCCTACCTTGTTGATGCTGAGGCAGGAAAGGGTGCATACTAGCTGTCTACCCCGGACGGCATCCGAATACCTAGAAGCTGGAACGCCCTACATCTGAAGCATTATTACATGTAAGTTGAAAGTTATTACGATTTCCACATTCAGGTACGAGCTTCCCCTCAAACTAGTTTCTATCAATTTTCTTTCCTTTTTACTTAAATCAAACCTTTACTGACTTAAGTATCGGAGGGGTGTTAGCCATAGCTAACACCCATCTCTAACATATTTTTGTTTTGCAAGATGTCACTGTAAACCACGGTAGTTCGATATACCCGGATGTATGGTCAACATGTGCAACTGTTCAACATGTCAACATCTCGAAGAGGCAAGGTAAAACACCTTTTACGGCTTAAAAGATTATCCATTTTTTCTAAGTTCATTGATTATCATAACCTCGCCTTAGCGCACGATTAAGGTATTTACCTTCTATGGTTTAAAAGATATTACATCTTTTCAAAGGATTATTGGTTATCACAACCTCGCCTGAGCGCACGTTTTCCCACTTGGGAATCAATGATTACAACATTGCTACATGTTGTCTTTTCAACTTGGTTACAACATTGTTACATGTTGTCTTTTCAATTTGGTAATAAAATTTACATGTTATCTCCTTCAAGTGGTTGTAACATTTACATGTTACCAATGAACAACAAAGATTTTATCACCAACCAAGCAGTTTCAATAAAATATCCAAGAGAAAAGGGCAAAAGCGCCCCACCAGGTTAAGATGTTGAATCAACCCAACATCTCCAAAAGGTTAAACGTCTCTACAACTTAAAAATTCTTTCTGAGGATAAACCCTCACCAAAATGTTTTCAAGGAAAGAAGGTAAAATATCCTAAAAGTCAATCAGTGTTGCTGTCGTGGGCATCGTCAACCTGCTCGAGATCCTTGGAGGTGACCTCATTCACCTTCTCATCGATGATTCACTGCAAAGCTACCTTTTCATCATCTAGGTCCCAGTTCACGTGCTCTCCTGCCCGATATTCCTCAATCATTTGGATTCTAGTTTCAAAAACTGCTTTTGCAGTTTCATTCACCAGGTCATCACGAAGTGCTTCCATCTCCCTCGCATGCCTAATATCAACACTGGCAAGCCTAGACCGCCATTTTAAAATTTCTTCATTCTTGTCCCTGATTTCTAATCCCTTTTCTCTCAGTATCCTTGCATCTTCTTTCAAATCCTTCTCGTACTCAACTCTACTCATGTCAAAGGTATCACATTTTCCTTCCACATCCTGATTTCTTTGGACATCAACTTGGCAATCGAGATAGCCTGTTATCGACAAGCAGAAGATATTTACCAAAATGAAAAAGGATCTCTGAACAAAGATCCAAATAAACTCTTACCTGACTCTTTAGCACCTCTTCACTCCTAGTTTGCTTCTCCGCACTGGTAACCTGTTTCTCCCTTTTTCTCTTCAAGGTAACTTTATTGCCCGCCTCAGGTACGATCTCTTCCGCTTTCATCTTGCCTTTGTACTTAGCCACAATGTCATTCATCGTAAAGCCGGATCGATTCACTGCACATAAGAGTATATGTTAGTATGGACTTGTTAAAGTAACCAATTGGATGGTACAATGAATCTAACTCACTTTTTGGAGAAACGTTGTGACTTTGGATTTGATAAAGACAGATGGAAATTGCACCCTTTAGGCTGATTCCACCATAATATAGGAAGAGACATCAGATATGGAAAGAATTTGAAAAGATTTGATGATATCGAGGCCGCCCGAAAATCACGGTTACTGGTTCCTATCATGACTCTACCCTTTCCCTCCAACCGTCACGAAAGAATATTCTTGTCAAAATATTAAGACTTTCCGTATTTCAGCATGGAAAAGCCTCAATATTTTGGGGGCAATTGTTACACCCTAAAAAAATCCACTCAGCATGTTCTGCATCTTGGACATCCATCTTGAGGTAACGTCTTGATTTACATCTTGGACTAACGCCTTGAAATTATTTGTTGTGTTTATCCTATTTTTCAGGAGCAGAATTATAAATAAATAATTCACCCATGTGACCGTTTGGACCTAGTCAAAGAGCAACATAACGGATTCAAACCATCAACCAAAGGATAACGGTTGGACTCCATCAACAAGGAGCGAGATTCTAGGCACAAAATCAGCACGACATTCAAGTTGTTATTTTCAGTTACAATTACGCCTATATATTACTCTTAGAAAGCACTTGTGTTCACGTTACACAGTTTTGCTTACTCTTACTCTGCACTTGTACTAAAAAACTCTCAATACTTAATAAAATCTCTTTGGTTTAGGCAGGCTTGCCAAAAGCCTCCCGAGGTTTTTCTCTTGGACGATTGCTCTAAGGGTTTCCTCGTTACATCCTTGTGTTCATCTTGCTTTGAGAATCATATTCCATTTGTGCCCAAACCTCATTGAGAAGACAAATTTACTGATCAAAATTTGTCCAAAACAGATCCCACGTTTGTTTAAATGTGCAAGGAATAAAGAATAGAAAGCTACTCAAAGAAGGTAAATTAAACCTATGCGTGGGAATGGAGCAAGAGTTGCTGCATTAGCCGTAGGGACTTATGAAGTCACTTTACCTATTGGACTAGTACTTGTTTTGAACAAGTGTTACTACGTTCCGGATTTGAGTAGGAGTATTATTTTCGTTTCTTATATGGATGATGAAGGATATAATTTTCTTATTGAGAATAAGAAGTTTTATATTCATTTAATGATATGCCTTATTGTATTGCATATGTCATTAAATGGTCTTCATATCCTTGATGTTAAGAAACAAAATAATATTGAAGATATCTATAATATAAGTGAGAAATCTAAACCGAATAATGTGAACAACACGTTCATATGGCATTGCCGGTTTGGTCAGATAAATAAGAAACATATATCTAAACTCCATTAACATGGACTTTTAGACTCATATGACTATGAATCATTTGAGGAATGTGGATCTTGTTTATTGGGATTATTGACCAAACCACCCTACACTAAGAGTAGTGGGAGGGCTAGTGACTTATTGGTCCTTATACATGAGATGTATGTGGACTATTAAGCAGCATTGCTAGGGGAGGATTTCGGTATTTCATCACATTCACCGGTGACTTATCTAGATATGGCTATGTCTATCTGATGAAGTCCAAAGGTGAATCGTTTGAGATGTTTCGAACATTTCAAGATGAAGTACAAAACAACTTGGCAAAACTATTAAAGTACTTCGATTAGATCGAGGTGGTGAATATTTGAGCCAAGAGTTTGACAATCATCTCAAAACTGTGAAATCGTTTCAAAGTTGACTCCACACGGAACACCACTATGAATGGTGTGTCTGAAAGGAGGAATTGAACCTTGTTAGACATGGTTCATTCGATGATGTGTCAAGTTGACTTTCCTATTTCCTTTTGAGGATATGCATTAGAAATGATGCGGTTACACTGAATTGTGTTCCTACTAAATCGGTTCCTTAGTCCCCACATGAGATGTGGCATGGAGGAAAACCTAGTTTGTCTTTCATGAAGATTTGGAATTGCAAAGCTTATATGAAGAGACTTGTCTCTGATAAGTTAGTGCCAAATCTGACAAGGTTATTTTCGGATATTAATTTTATAACCGCAAAGAGAACAAAATGTTTGTTACTCTGTATGATTCGTATCTTGAGAAATAGTTTCTCAATAAAGAATCTAGTGGGAGTAAAATTAATCTTGAAGAAGTTTAAGAACCTGAAAATGACATGGAACCAAGAGTAGTGACGGAACCAAGTTCACAAGGAGTTGTGGAGCCGGTTCAAGATGCATAAGTCCATTGTAGATCGGATATGTTACGATCCGAACTCAAGAAATATTGATTTCTCTTATCGGAAATTAATAAAGCGGAACTCATTGAGAATGACGATCCCACTTCCTATCTTGAGGCGATGTCCACTCCTAATTCGGATAAATGGTTAGGAACCATGAGTCCGAATTACAATCCATGTTTGATAATCAAGTTTGGAACTTGATTGAGCTACCTGAAGGTGTAAAAACTAAAGGATGCAAGTATGTCTTCAAGACCGACATGGATGGGAAGATGTATACTTTCATGGCTAAGGATTGTAGCAAAGGGATTTAGGCAAATTCTTAGTATTGACTATGTTGAAACCTTTTTGCCAGTTACAATGCTGAAGTCTATTAGAATTTCAATTGCCATAATCGCATATTGTGACTATGTGATATGACAAATTGATGTCAAACGGCTTTCTTAAAATGGAAAGATTCTTAAGGATGCGTATAGTACACAACCCGAAGTTTTGTCGATCCAAGAAATTCCAATAAAGTATGCATGTTGCAAAGATCCATAAGATGGGTTGAAGCAAGCTTCGAGGAGTTGGAATCTTCATTTTGATGAATCGGTCAAAGAGTTTGACTTCATCAAGTACGAAGATGAACCTTGTGTATACATGAAATTCAGTGGAAGCGTAGTATTATTTCTATTGTTTTATGACGATGATATCTTACTCATTGAAAATGAAGTTCCGACACTTAAGACTGTCAAGTATTGGTCAAAGAAAGGTTTCTCAATGAAAGATATGGGTGAAGCCGCTTACATCCTTGGCATCAAGATCTATAGAGATCGATCTAAAAGGATAAATTGGTTTGAGTCAAAGCACTCACATTGATAAGGTTCTTAGAAGATTCTAAGAAAAGTAACTTGTCAATGGGTCATATTGTTACTCTTAGCAATACTCATTGTCTTATGACAACTGGTGAGCAAAAGGGGATGAATGAAGTTCCATATGCTCCGGCATTTGGATCTGTCATGTATGCCATGATTTGTACTAGACCCGACGTCACGTATGCTCTAAGCATGACGAGTCAATACCAATCTGATCCTGTGTTGAGAACCATTGGATGGCAGTTGAGACGATCCTTAAGTACTTAAGAAGAACTAAGGATATGTTTTTAGTATTTGAAAGGTTGGAAGTTAATCTTGTTGTAAGGGTTACACAGATGCTAGCCTCCAAACTGACAAAGTTAATTTAAAATCGCAATTAGGATTTGTGTTTATGCTTATTGGAGGTGCGGTTTTGTTGGAAGAGTTCCAAGCAGAAAATCGTAGCCGATTCTACAACTAAGGCCGAATTTTAGCGACATCTGATGCAGCTAAAAGAGGCAGTTTGGATCAAAAAGTTTATTTAGTATTTTGGAAATGTTCCAAGCATCACTAATCAGTGGAACTTTGTTGTGACAATTATGGTGCCATTTGTGCAAGCAATGGAACCAAGGTCATATCAGCGATCCAAACACATACTTAGACGTTTTTCGAGAATTCATAAGAATGAGAAGAAGTTAAGATATGCAAAGTATCAACCGATGATAACATTGGGGATCCACTTAAAAATACCCTCACACAAGCAGAAACATGATGGCCATGTTAGGTCCATGGGTATAAGATACCTAGGAAATTGGGCCTAGTGTAAGTGGGAGATTGTTGGTGTTATGCCCTAGGCCTTTGATAATTATGACTAATCAATGCCGTTATGTAATCGTCTTTATCATTTATTATAGAGAAAGTTTATATTTGGTTCAGTATATGTTTTACATGTTTATTATAATGAACTGCGTCCCTAGTTGTTGTGAACAACTAGTATAAGTTGATAATGGATAATCATGGAGATGATTATATGCATGTGATGCACATTACACTTATGGATACTTGCTAGAGAACAAGTATTGGACATGACCTACCGATGAGATTTATGACATGGTCAATAGTCATATGTGTCATGATTAAATCTCATGATAGTAGTGTCATTGAATCCTTTATACCTGAGATTATCATCGTCTTCCACATGATGAACGTCGTGTTTGATGTAGTCTAACACTATCTTTAATAGGATAGCAATAAGGGCTATGTTGGCATGATTGGATTCATGTAGGGAAGAATGATAAGTCAAGATGGGATTTGTCCCTCTCTGTGTGAGAGAGATGTTTGCTTGAGCCCCTCGATGAATAGTGTTGATGAAATGTATGGCCATACTCAAGTGATTTGATAGAGATCAAGTGCATTTGGATTATCAACATATTCGAAATTGAGAAAGCATTGAACGGTATGAGTTGATGCCTTGATGGTAGTCTTAGTCGCACGCCTACTAAATTAGACCTAAACTCGGCCACTAATAATGTAATTAGGGTATGTCAGGGTCGATCCACGAAGAATAGTGATTATTTGCGAACAGTCACTTGACCAGATTGGGGGTTTAATTGAGATTTTTAAATCAATTCCTAAGACAGAAAAAAATTAAACTAAGTGTTTGAAAGAATAATTTAAGAAAACTTCAGACTTGATACTGTCACCGGATTTTAATTCTTATATCACTGATAATTCTTTTCCCCGTAAATTTCATTCACTTGATTACGAGATGTATTTCAATCTCTGTCTCTTCTTTCAGTTTAGTTTATAGCAGTGGCACACTCACTATAAACCCTAATTAAAATTAAACCTAAACTGGCACAGAAAAGGTCTAGAGATTAATTGATGATGCTTTAAGAGACTAAAATCAAGAACGCTTTCTAAGGTTAATTAGATAATTGTCTAATCTTGCCTACTTTCTGAATTGCTATGGCACATACACAATTCGTGAAGATGCTACAATGAAAACCCTAATTCTGGCACAGAACGAGTAATTTAGAAAAGATCAATAAAGAGGACAAATGAATTGGCCAAATCCACAAATCCTAGAAATCAATCTAAATCAATACAAGCAAGATTATGAATAAAAATTAATTAGGAAAAAGAAATGCCTCAATAGAAATAAAAATCCGGATCAAGATATCAAATCCAAAGCAATGGAGTTAGGCTTCCATGGAAAAGCTCAACTCTCTCTAGGAAAAATAAAACTAAAAGATGAACCCTAAAAAATATTGTCAAAAGGAGTATAAATACCTCCTCCAAGTAATAAACCTAAAACTAATAAATAATAAATAATAAAAGGAAAAAGGAAAAGGAAAATAATAACAAATCACATTCAAACTCCTCCTGCGTGGGTCAACTGTAACTCCTCGGTCAAAGCGCCTTTCCACGCCTAAGATCCCACGTGCAGCCTTGAAAACTCAATTAAGTTTCTTTATTCCCTTTTTCAATTCGGTCCTCCAAGTTCCCACAATTTCCTTCTAGTCCCCAAACTTTGCTGCTTTGCAATTCGATCCCTGCAGTCTTTTAATTCTTCACATCAATCCCTGGACTTTTCAACAATGCAGAACAGCACCTCAACTTCCAGAAATTGCAGTTTGGAACCTATACTCCTCCCCTTCGGTTGACTTTGACTATTTTTGATACTCGAGGCATGACTTTGAAGCTCACCAAAAATACATCCGGAAAAGTAACTAAATAAACAACTATTTTATCCCCGGATTACAATAAAAGCTCAAATGATAAATAATGACCCAATTACATCAAATCTAGTCTAAGTACATCAAAATGAATGAAAATACATAGTAAAATGAGGGGAATAATATATACAAAATCCGCCACATCAAATTCCCCCACGCTTAGACCATTACTCGTCCCTGAGTAATATCCTAACCCCACTCTAAGCACCGGTCTAATCAGCGTAGCATGGGAGAAAATGATCCCTAATCTCCTCTAAGCCTCCAAATCAAAAGTAAACAAACTCAAACAACTCGGAGTATAAGAAACTCCGTCCACCCATATAACTCTAGAAAATCAAATATACATCAATGGCCTTAGCCCGATACAAACTCCCATAATAATTAAGTAACCGGACTAAGGCTCACACATAAAAGCCTAGGGGAACTAAAAATGTCCTAAGTTTCCCCCACGCTAGTCTCACACTACTCTCTCCCTCGTAAAAATAAGAAGTTGATGCCTAGAAATTGTTTCCGAACATAACTTACCTCGTAAAAGTACCAACGCCCCCTTATTACTCCAAGAAAGAACGAGGGTTTCTATCCTAATCACCTCTAACCGAGCCTCCTACGTCAAGTATAAAAATCCTAACCCGAGACTCCAAACCACCCTTATGACGCCAACACCGGTGAATAAATGATAATACATCTCAAAACCTCACCTTTTGCCTAAGTGCCCTTTCGGGTTTTCACTTAGCCTCTCTATTTTTTTTTTATATTTATCTTTTTTTTAAAGAATCAAGAAAAATAACTATACAAAACAAAAACAACTATACAAACTCCACCCCCTCACTAAACAATGCATAGTCCCATATGCAACAATACAAAACAAATAAGGTAAAGGTTTACCTTTCGGGACTACTGAGGTGGTGGAAACAAATCTAGCCCCCAAAAAGATCCTTGGCTAGAGCTACTCCCAAATTGCTGTTGATTATGGGTGAATAATGGCCCATTTTCTAGAGATTTGAAACTACATGGGCTAAAATGAAAATTGGGAGAAAATGGAGGGAATAAGCTTGGATTGAAAGTTTAGGAGCCAAAGTGGAAAATTGGAAAAATAAGGGACCAAATTGGTTTTAGAAAGTTTAGGGGCTAAATTGAAAATTTGGGAAAAAGAGGGGCCAAGGTGAATAATATGGAAGGTTAAGGGCTAAACTGCAGATAATTTGGAGGAGAGGGGCTGCAGGAGAAAATTGAAGCTGGCTGCCAACAACAAGGCCCTGGCCGAGCAAAATGGGGCTGCATGGCCGAGGAATTGTGGCCAAGAAAGCAAGGGTGGCCGAGGTTTTGGGGCCATGGCCTAGGAAGGATGGGGCTGGTGCCTGGGAATTCTTGAGGCGGCCTCATGGAGTCCATCAACTTGGCCTTGAATTTGTGCAATTGGGGGGGCCGCATGGTCTGTTTGGGGCTGGCGCCTCAAGTACCGTCCTTCGTCTCAAAATCATTTTTTTTAGGCCTTTTTTTTTTCAACAGTTTTTTTTTCAACATCTTTTTATTTATTTTTTTTTCAGACCCAATTTTTTTTTTTCAACGAAGGAATTAGGCACTGTTTCGCTTCCGTCTCCGTCTCCACTGCTTTTAACTGCACAACACCACAACCCAAAAACCTCAGTAGCACTAATTCTACACATAAAAAAATAAATATAAAATATAAAAAGACATAAAAACAAAGAAATTTCCGGGTTGCCTCCCGATAAGCGCATTTAAGGTCGTTAGCCTGACCGAATTCCCACTTCAATGGGGATTCGAGGTGGCCACCTTGTTTTTGGTCTTAACTTTTCTTCCCTTGGCCCACCTCGCACATTCACGAGTACAATTACCCACAATTTTCCTCACATATGTACATTTCTTGATTAAATCGGCTGGATCCAAAAAAAAAATTGTGGCCTTTTTCTTGGCCCTTATCTTCTTTTTCTTTTTCTTGGGAACATCCCAAGAAATTTTTGTGGCCTTTTTCTTGACCTTTTTCTTCTTTTTCTTCTTTTTCTTTTTATTAGGGACCTCTCCCCTTAACTCACTCGGTGCCTTGATCTTACCAACATCAAGCACTTCCGCAAGACTCATTATCGCCTCCTTCATCTCATCAGAAATATCAAATTCTAACTCTGCACATCCCAAAGCATTCTCCAACACAGATTTCATGTCATCAAAAGCATTAAACTCCATTTGTTGTCCATGACACTCCATAGCCAAACAAGGTTAAGAAAAAGATGACATAATAAAAAACTTAACAAAAAGGAAACAAGAAAAAGAAATAGATTAAGAAACAGAACAAGCCCGTAAACAATTACACAGTTCCCCGGCAACGGTGCCAAAATTTGGTAGGCTTAGTCGCACGCCTACTAAATTAGACCTAAACTCGGCCACTAATAATGTAATTAGGGTAAGTCAGGGTCGATCCATGAAGAACATTGATTATTTGCGAACAGTCACTTGACCAGATTGGGGGTTTAATTGAGATTTTTAATTAATTCCTAAGACAGAAAAAAATTAAACTAAGTGTTTAAAAGAATAATTTAAAGAAACTTCAGACTTGATACCGTCACCGGATTTTAATTCTAATATCACTGATAATTCTTTTCCCCGTAAATTTCATTCACTTGATTACGAGATGTATTTCAATCTCTGTCTCTTCTTTCAGTTTAGTTTATAGCAGTGGCATACTCACTATAAACCCTAATTAAAATTAAACCTAAACTGGCAAAAAAAAGGTCTAGAGATTAATTGATGATGCTTTAAGAGACTAAAATCAAGAACGCTTTCTAAGGTTAATTAGATAATCGTCTAATCTTGCCTACTTCCCGAATTGCTATGGCACATACACAATTCGTGAAGATGCTACAATGAAAACCCTAATTCTGGCACAGAACGAGTAATCTAGCAAAGATCAATAAAGAGGACAAATGAATTGTCCAAATCCACAAACCCTAGAAATCAATCTAAATCAATACAAGCAAGATTATGAATAAAAATTAATTAGGAAAAAGAAATACCTCAATAGAAATAAAAATCCGGATCAAGATATCAAATCCAAAGCAATGGAGTTAGGCTTCCATGGAAAAGCTCAACTCTCTCTAGGAAAAATAAAACTAAAAGATGAACCCTAAAAAATATTGTCAAAAGGAGTATAAATACCTCCTCCAAGTAATAAACCTAAAACTAATAAATAATGAAAGGAAAAAGGAAAAGGAAAATAATAACAAATCACATTCAAACTCCTCCTGCGTGGGTCAACTGTAACTCCTCGGTCAAAGCGCCTTTCCACGCCTTGGATCCCACGTGCAGCCTTGAAAAATCAATTAAGTTTCTTTATTCCCTTTTTCAATTCGGTCCTCCAAGTTCCCACAATTTCCTTCTAGTCCCCAAAATTTGCTGCTTTGCAATTCGATCCCTTCAGTCTTTTAATTCTTCACATCAATCCCTGGACTTTTCAACAATGCAGAACAGCACCTCAACTTCCAGAAATTGCAGTTTGGAACCTATACTCCTCCGCTTCGGTTGACTTTGACTATTTTTGATACTTGAGGCATGACTTTGAAGCTCACCAAAAATACATCCGAAAAAGTAACTAAATAAACAACTATTTTACCCCCGGATTATAATAAAAGCTCAAATGATAAATAATGCCCCAATTACATCAAATCTAGTCTAAGTACATCAAAATGAATGAAAATACATAGTAAAATGAGGGGAATAATATATACAAAATCCGCCACATCAGTTGACATGGACCATGACTCATGTTTAATTGGACATCGTGGACAATGGGATTGTGACATTTGATCTATCGGGAAAATCAAGCTTTGATGTTATATTAATTGGGTTGATATAATGGTTTGCTAGAAACCACTTACTCCCTCTGTCCCAGAACAAGTGACACAGTTACTGTTCCGCACGGGAATTAAGGAAAAAGTGAAAAGGTTGATGTATTGTGAGTGTAGATAGTTAAGTAGGAGAGAGAATGAGTGGAGAGAATAGTAAATTATAATGGTGTTGTAAGTATTAAAATAATATAGGAGAGAGAATGAGTGGAGGGAATAGTAAAGATTCTTTGCCATTTTAGGAAGTGTGACTTATCAGTGGGACGCCCAAAATAGCAAAGTGTGTCACTTGTTGTGGGACGGAGGGAGTATATCTTATGAGGTCGATGTTTTGACTCACTACCAACATAAATATAATTCCTATTTGGGTCACACACAAAGAGCAAATTTGATTCTGGCTGAAAATTGGTAATTGGAGTTTTGGCTAAGTATGTAGCACGACATAGTTTGCCATTGGCTAAGTATGTAGCACGACATAGTTTGCCATTGGCACGACTCGTGATCACGACTCGTGACATTAAGAATGACTCGTGACAAAAATCAATACGACTGTATTTTTTGTCACGAATCGTGGTACGATTGATTTAGGCTTGGGCACGACTCGTGCCAGCGACCAAAATTTAGTCCGTACGCCGTCTCCTTATTTGGAAAGGTTTTTGGTTTGGACTTGGTTTCTCCCTAAGAGTTAGGAATTTATATTTGATATAAATATAAATCATTGTGCAGCCAAAAACATCTCTAAGCCTAGGGTTTATGAAACTCTAAGTTTTGATCTAGATTATGAATCAAAGATCAATAACACTCCAAGTAAATTCCATATTATTAGCCATTGATTATTGAAAGGTGTTTCAATAATTGGAAGGATCATCTAGCAATCCAACAAGAAGCGTTCTTGGTTCGTTCGCGTGTGGATCACCATTAAAGGGAGGTTACTTTATCTCCTAAAGCTTGAAGACCTCCATTGTTGATTCATCACCAAGGTAGAACAAGGAAGAAGAAGATCCAAGTTTCATCAATGGCTCAAACATTCGAAGGTTGTTCATTGATTCAAATAAGATTTGAATCTAAGATCCGTTTTGAAAGATCGACATAATCGCATTAAGGTATGTAAATTCTATTTCATGGTTTTAACTATTCATGTTAGACGGATTAAAGGGCTAGGGTTTTGCTTGTTATTTCTAAGTCTTCCGCTGCGTTTGTAACCCCAAAACCCAACAGGATGTTCTTACTGATTTGCTTCTTAAAGAAGAGATGCTACTCTAGAAATTTACAGCCCCACTTGTTCATACCTCAGCTCTAGTGGCAAGGAAATCTGTCCCATCCGTCCCACCCGAGGCTCACTATGCAGGCAGTAATGGAGGTGGAAATCAGAACCGTGGTGGTGGTTCGAACCACATCGGGAGTGGAACTAACATAAATCATGGTAATAAATATGGCAGTGGTAACAATAGGAATGGTGGTGCTAACAGAAGAAACAACAATGGAAACTAGAATAACAATAATTCTCACTGGAACAATAGCCATAACGTCTCTTATGGTCGCAGAAATGGTACAGGCTGGGGATGTGGGAACCCAAGTGCAGCGAGTCGAGGCGGTCGCGTTGGGAACAATCGACCTGGTATTCTACCTACACCAGATATTGAGTGCCAGTTATGTTTTCGGATGGGTCATGGTGCCTTGGAATGTCAGAATATCGCGGCGTATATGGCTTACTCGGACCCGCTTGATTCTGGTGCTACGAATCACATAACAGCTGATGCGTCTCCTCCCTCTCTAGATCTCATTCATACTCAGGTAAAGATGTAGTTACTGTTGGTAATGGCTCTAAGTAAAAAATTTACGCATTGGTAATTCCTCTGTTCATGTCAATAATTGCTCCTTTGATCTTCGTAATATATTGTATGTTCCAAGTATTCACAAACCCTTATTATCCATTCGTCAATTTTCTAAGGGTAATGATTGATTTTTTGAACTTGACTCGTATGGTTTTCGTGTTAAGGACAACCATACGAAGGATACTCTTGTTACTGGCAATAATTTAGGCGGTCTTTACAAGCTTTCTTTCAAATCCAAGTCACACAATAATCCCGTTGCCTTCCTTGGCGAACGATCGAGTCAGGATATTTGGCAAGATCGCTTGGGCCATCTGTCTAACTCCAGTTTTCAAAGTTTTGTGTCGTCATTTTAATTTACCTGTGAGTCGTAAAATTAATGAACAACATTGTTGTAATTGGTGTCCCTTAGGAAAGTCTAGCAAGTTGTCTTTTTCTCCTAGAACATTTAATGCATTGAATCCCATTGATATGCTACATTTGGATGTTTGGTGCCCCACACCCGTTTTATCATCGAATGGTTTTCGTTATTACCTTTCTATAGTTGATGACTATTCTCTTTTTTGTATGGATTTTTGATAGCTTCAAACCTTAATGGTCTTTTTAATTTCCGCAAGTGCACGGGCTATTGAAATATAACGAGTGCAAGTACGGGTCGATCCCACGAGGACAGGGTTTACTTTGTATGATACTCGTCTTTATTTAAATATATAGAAAATATGATTGGGAGAGATATGAATTGGTGAGAGAAAATACTAGAAACATACAAAAACCACTCTAACTTATAATAAAAGTATTCTCGGGATTGAACACATATATACATCAAATAATCATGCTTTAAATAAAGGTTTTCATCAAAATAATAAGGATGGTACATTCAACCTATACTACTTCTCACGATCAAGCAAGTAGTATTTGTACTCTTTACAAATATGATCTATCTCTTAAGGTTCTGTTTGATGGTAATCCCGCCTGTCACGAACAGGCAACCCGGCTTATCTCTTGAGGTTTCCATATAACTAGTAAGAATCTATTAATGCTTGTGAAGTCCACATACTTTCCATTCAAAGAACACCCCTAAGCCATTAAACTACTCTCGTGATTAATGAAACCTAGTTTACTTCATATGGTTCGACCAACCGAGATTCACATATACGTCCTTCTCACATTTAACTAGGGTTCTACAAATACGAACGTCTTTATATTTGTAGGCGATTAAGAATAATATGCAGAAATTGTTTTAAGATAAAAATGTCAAAAATCAAGGATGATACGCTAAGTTGTGCTAACTACTCATGGGTGATGGCCTAGCATATGTATTTTAAGACCAACACAACCTATCTCTTGAGGGTCCGTTTATAGGTATTCTCGTCCGTCACACGAGTAACCTGGTTCACCTCTCGAGGCTTCCGTATTACCCAAAATCTGTTAAGTCCTAGTTATACTCACGTAATCTCCACTAAAGGATCATCTCTAGGTCTTTAAACTACGCTTGTGATTATTGACCTAGTTCAATTCTTAGGATTCCGCTAATCAAGATTTTTCACTTGATCAACTAAGGTTATACAACTAAGGACGTCTCCCTATTTGTATGTATTAAGATTAATAAGAAGAGAATTGAATTGACATAAAGAGGAAGCATGAATTATAAATTATCGAGTTTCCAACTCCGAGAAATGGAGGATTACTTGCAAGCCTTTGAACAAAATAAAAGAACAAGAAGTAAAGATGAATAAGGAAAGAAATACTTATTCCCATAATTGCAGAAGAAATAAAGGCTGGAAGAAATCTTGTATTGCATTCACAATATTCAAAGCTGTACAAGAACTTGTCACTAATAATTGATACATCTTCAAGAATTGTGTATATATATATTGCTAAAGTGTTTTGGTATTTATCCTAAGTATAATCTAATCCTCCCGAATGATTTTGGATCCATCCGAATATGTCTGGATGCCCTAGACTGATTACAAAGGATCTTTAAATAGATACAAGCTTCAAAGGTTGGGACTCCTCAAAGAGTTTCCTTCAAAAGGTGCCTTTTCAGCCTGGTAACAGTAAATGCACGACCGTGCATTGTAACATACATGGCCGTGCAAGCCTTGGCGCCAATTTTGCTTTGAACTGATAGGAGATGCACGGCCGCTCCAGATATTGCTGCACGGCCGCTCCAATGCAGATTTGGCCTGGATGACAAGTTTGAAGCTGTCCCTTAGTTTGATCCTTTATCATGCCCCAAGCTTAAATTGCTCTAAAAATGGACCTTAAGACCTGTATAAATGTACAAAAATACCAACAAGCATAAAATCCAATATATAGAATAAAAGAAGCTAAAATATACTAAATGAAGACTAAATGAGAATAAAAACTAAGTAAATGATACAATAATAATGCTATAAATGACTATGAAATAGTCACTTATCAAACTCCCCCACACTAAATCCTTGCTTGTCCTCAAGCAAGATTAAGATAAAAGGATGGAGAGGGAGAAGAAATGCAAATGATAAAAACATAAAGTGGATCCCTTAGAAAATATATAAATGCTACAAGCCTTTATTGCCTTAAAGATATTGTCCTTCTTTCTACCTTCTCAAATTTTATATAACCTTAGGGATTATTTAGAAAGAGATTTAGGTAGATTTTTAAGAGAGTAATCTTGGAAAACAATTAATCAATATAGCAAAAATGGGATTCAATGAAGCAAAGCATAATATAGAAAAGATGAACTTTTGGATCACAAGCTTGATATATAGAGAAACATTCACTCTTCAAGAGTGTTTTTGTGAAAAATATCATTGCTTGAAAATGTACAATTTAAGAAGAATGATCATTTATTCATAAATTAGAAGTATTCATGGAAATCGAAATGTACCTTTTGAATCACAAGGATGGAAATGGAGGATGATAGTGGAAAATTTATCAAGGCTAACAAATTATTTTATTTTATATGTGTTAAAGTTTGCAAAAGACTTAAGTGAATTTAAACATTTCAAGTAGGATACATTGTGGCCGCGAATCCCATGTTCCTAATACTTAGTTCAAACACACTTATATACTATTTTCATTTGGCAAGAGTGCATCGTCGTCGCGAATGCCGTGCCCCTAGTTACTAAGGAAATAATAGCTTGCTCTTTTTGCCCTTTTTCAAAAGTTAGTGACAATGTCACTTTTGATCACTAAGATTAAATTTTGTTGCCTTGATTTATTAGTGGAAATGGAAAGATGGATTTTTATGAAGGGTTGTGATTCAAAAGATGCAAAACAATATGAATATTTCTAAGGAGGGAATAAAAATCAAAATTTTAAAGTGTACATTTGAAGAAACAACTTACGAAATTTCACAAAATTTAAACAACCATAAGCTCAAGATGATCAAGAAGAATTCAACAAATCTAAATATGCTTTTCTTAATAAAATCCGATATAATGCTATATTAACTTATGAAACTTTAATTATACTTCCTAAAGATATCCCCAAGTTCCTTTTCCTAATAATTACTAAGATTATAGAAAATATGAAGAGAAAGGGAAATACATTATCTTAAGGCAATTGGCAAGCATAAGAATAAGCAAATTTTATTTTTTCATCATAGGGATATATTTTTTTTTGAATGAAAAATATGATGCATACATATAGAAAGATAAAAATAAATGCAACTAAGCTAAAAAGAAAAACTAAACTAAAAAGTAATAAAAATAGATAGATACCCCCCATACTTGAGGTACACATTGTCCTCAATGTTTTAAGGACAAATGAAAGAGGGAAAGGTGAAGAAATACCTACCAAACAGAATTAGTACATAATAATAATAATAAAGAATAATATATAAACAAAATAAAAATAATAAAAATAAATATCAAAAAGTAAACCGTTGTCCCCGGCAACGGCGCCAAAGACTTGATAGCTTCAAACCTTAACGATCTTTATAATTTCCGCAAGCGCATAGGCTATTGAAAAATAGCGAGTGCAAGTACGGATCGATCCCACGAGGACATGGTTTACTTTGTATGATACTCATCTTTATTTAAATATATAGAAAAATATGATTGGGAGAGATATGAATTGGTGAGAGAAAATACCAGAAACATATAGAAACCACTCTAACATATAATAAAAGTATTCTCGGGATTAAACACATATATACATCAAATAATCATGCTTTAAATAACGGTTTTCATCAAAATAACAAGGATGGTACATTCAGCCTATACTTCTTCTCATGATCAAGCAAGTAGTATTTGTACTCTTTACTAATATGGCCTATCTCTTAAGGTTCTGTTTAATGGTAATCCCGCCTGTCATGAACGGGCAACCCGGCTTATCTCTCGAGGTTTCCATATAACTAGTAAGAATCCATTAATGCTTGTAAAGTCCACGTACTTTCCATTCAAAGAACAACCCTAAGCCATTAAACTACTCTCGTGATTAATGAAACCTAGTTTACTTCATATGGTTCGGCTAACCGAGATTCACAGCTACGTCCTTCTCTAAATTAACTAGGGTTCTACAAATACGAACGTCTTTATATTTGTAGGCGATTAAGAATAATATGAAGAAATTGTTTTAAGATAAAAATGTCAGAATCAAGGATGATACGCAAAGTTGTGCAAACTACTCATGGGTGAAGGCCTAGCACATGTATTTTAAGACCAACACAGCCTATCTCTTGAGAGTCCGTCTATAGGTATTCTCGTTCGTCACATGAGTAATCCGGTTCACCTCTCGAGGGTTCCGTATTAACCAAAATCCATTAAGTCCAAGTTATACTCATGTATTCTCCACTAAAGGATCATCCCTAGGTCTTTAAACTACGCTTGTGATTATTGACCTAGTTCAATTCTTAGGATTCCGCTAATCAAGATTTTTCACTTGATCAACTAAGGTTATACAACTAAGGACGTCTCCCTATTTGTAAGTATTAAGATTAATAAGAAGAGAATTGAATTGACAAAAAGAGGAAGCATGAATTATAAATTATCGAGTTTCCAACTCCGAGAAATGGAGGATTACTCGTAAGCCTTTGAAAAAAATAAAAGAACAAGAAGTAAAGACGATTAAGGAAAGAAATACATATTCCCATAATTACAGAAGAAAGAAAGGCTGGAAGAAATCTTGTATTGCATTCACAACTTCAAAGCTGTACAAGAACATGTCACTAATAATTGATACATCTTCAAGAATTGTGTATATATATATTGCTAAAGTGTTTTGGTATTTATCCTAAGTATAATCTGATCCTCCCGGATGATTTTGGATCCATCCGAATATGTCTGGATGCCCTAGACTGATTACAAAGGGTCTTTAAATAGATACAAGCTTCAAAGGTTGGGACTCCTCAAAGAGTTTCCTTCAAAAGGTGCCTTTTCAGCCTGGTAACAGTAAATGCACGGCCATGCGTTGTAACATGCACGACCGTGCAAGCCTTGGTGCCAATTTTGCTTTGAACTGATAGGAGATGCACGGCCGCTCCAGATATTGCTGCACGGCCGCTTCAGTGCAGATTTGGCCTGGATGACAAGTTTGAAGCTGTCCCTTCCTTAGTTTGATCCTTTATCATGCCCCAAGCTTAAATTGCTCTAAAAATGGACCTTAAGACCTGTATAAACGTACAAAAATACCAACAAGCATAAAATCCAATATATAGAATAAAAGAAGCTAAAATATACTAAATGAAGACTAAATGAGAATAAAAACTAAGTAAATGATACAATAATAATGCTATAAATGGCTATGAAATAGTCACTTATCAATTTTTCCGATGACTCATAAATCTGATGTTACTTATATATTTTCCACTTTTAAAACACAGATTGAAAATCAATTATCTCGTCGTATTTCTGCCATACATACAATTAAGACTATATAACTGATAGGGGGTGAATTTACAAGTCGGGTGTATACGTCTTTTCTCCAAAGAGTGGGTATTAAACACCAAATTACATGTCCCTACACCCCACAACAGAATGGTGTCGTCGTATGCAAACATCGTCATATTGTAGAAATGAGATTGTGTCTTATGGCTAAAGCCAAAGTTCCTTTTAAATTTTGGCTTGAAGCATTTAATATTGGCGTTCACCTTATAAACAGACTTCCAATGCGTCAGCATAAATTTGTGTCTCCCTATCAAAAATTATGGAAACGCAAACCAGATTATCATTTCCTTAAGGTATTTGGTTGTTCTTGCTTCCCTCATGTCATTCCTACCAATGTGCATAAACTTATGCCAAAATCAATTCACTGCATCTTTCTTGGTTATGATAATGTTCGTAAAGGTTATCGTTGTTTGGATTTACTTAATGGAAAAGTTTATTTATCAAGACCTATGGTATTTGATGAATTGAGTTTTCCTTGGCAAGACAATGCAACAAATAAACTGATAACAAGTGAAAACGGAGAATATTTCGGTCCTTATGTTCACTTGGATCATACCACAGCTGTTCCTATTCCATCCAGCCCATCTACCAGCTTCACTACAGCAACAATTATGCCATCTACTCAGTCTGGTATCTCTCTCTCTTTTGTCTGGTAATACTCAGTCAGTAGGACCTGCTCCAATTCAGTGTTCCTCTCAATCCAGGCCCGTATTCAATAACAGCCCAGTACCCCTGCAACTTCCGCCTCTGACATCAGCCACCCCTGTGGTTCCGTCTAGTGCATCTGAGGCCTCATCTAGTCCTCCAAATAGCGGTGATACCCATGGTACGAACAGTGTGTCAAGTGCATCTCCTTCAGGTTCGGAGTCGATTAGTCCATCTCCCTCAAATTTTTGACACTACCACCACCTCTACTCCTCCTCTTCATTACAGAGCAGTGTCTGAACATCTTGTAGTGACTTCAAAATATTCCTTGCCATCAGATTTAGTGGCTATACAGAATGATCCACTCTCCTATGAGCCCCGTACTTTCAAATAAGCTTCTAAGTTTCCTTATTAGCATACTGCAATGAAGGAAGAACTCACAGTGTTACACAAAAATCATACGTGGTCCCTCATTCCGTATCAACCACAGATGAACGTAGCAGGGTTTCGTTGGATTTTTAAAGTGAAACGCAATGCAGATGGCTCAATTGAGCGACATAAAGCCCGCCTAGTTACATAAGGGTTTAATCAACAAGCCGACCTTGATTATGACGAGAGTTTTAGCCCGTTGTGAAGCCCCCTACCATCCATATGGTTTTGACAGTTGCACATTCTCGTAGCTGGACTATTAAACAATTAGATGTTCGTAATGCATTTCTTAATGGAGTCCTTAATGAAGAGGTTTACATAAAGCAACCTCCTGGCTTTATTTATTCTTCTCATCCAGATTCCGTTTGCAAGCTTCACAAAGCTCTGTACGGTTTGAAATAGTCTCCTTGTGCGTGGTTCCAACAACTTCACGAGTTTCTTCTTCGTCATAAATTCTACAACAGTCGATCTGACTCTTCTCTATTAATTCGACACACCTCAGACTCGAAAACTATTGTGCTTGTATACGTGGATGATATCATCATTACGGGGTCCTCCTCTTCTGCTGTCTCCTCCGTTATTAATGACATATCTTCCACGTTTGACAGCCATCGTCTCGGTGATTTAAGCTTCTTCTTGGGCCTTGAAGCCTCCCGGGATGGGAATACGCTACGGCTATGTTAGAAATGATATGCACTTGATTTGCTTGATCGTTTCTCCATGTCAGACTGCAAACTAACTTCCACTCCTTCGGCTCCCCATTCTTGGCTGTCAGATCGGGATGGTGACCTATTGTCAGATCCCACCACATTTTGGAGTCTTGTTAGCGATTTGCAGTACCTCACACATACACGTCCCGATATTGCCTTCTCAGTAAATCGGGTATGTCAATTTATGCACCAACCCCGTTCCACTCATCTGGTAGCAACGAAATGAATCCTGAGGTTCGTTAAAGGAACTGTCACTCCTTCGGCTCCCCATTCTTGGCTGTCAGATCAGGATGGTGAACTATTGTCAGATCCCACCACATTTTGGAGTCTTGTTGGCGATTTGCAGTACCTCACACATACACGTCCCGATATTGCCTTCTCAGTAAATCAGGTATGTCAATTTATGCACCAACCCTGTTCCACTCATCTGGTAGCAACGAAACGAATCCTGAGGTTCGTTAAAGGAACTGTTCATTTAGGTTTAACATTTTATCACTCGTCAAACTTATCCATTTATGCGTACTCAGATGTCAACTGGGCAGGTGACCCTGATGATCGACGCTCCACTACTGGGGCATGTATTTTCATATTCCCGAATCTCGTTTCTTGGACTGCAAAGAAACAATCAACAGTTTCACATTCCAGTGGTGAAGCTGAGTATCGTGCTATTGCTACTACCACTTCAGAGTTACGATGGTTTTCTTATCTATTTTGGGAGCTACACATTCCATTTCTTCCTCCGTGCCTATTTTGTGACAATATTTTGGCTTTACATATGGCTTGGAATCCAGTTTTTCATGCTCGTACTCGCCATATCGAAATTGATTATCATTTTGTTTGAGAATTAGTCACTCGTGGTTTTATCCAGCTTAGATATGTTTCTATCGATGACCAACTAGCCGATGTGTTTACCAAGGGGTTGTCTAAACCACGCTTTTAAGAACTCTCTGTCAAGCTCCGCCTCCCTTATGACGTCTCACTTGAGGTGGGGGGTATTAGCCGAGATTTAATGAATAGATAAATATTGTGTAAAGTTGATAGAGTTGTATATGTTTTGGGTTATCATTTACAAGCCAATGTTAGTTTAGGAAAGAGTTATACATACATTAGGAGTAGGATAACACAACTTGTATATATTGTGTAGTCATTCATTAAATGATTCATCAAGGAAATTATTCTCCAAAATGTGTTTTCTTTTCACCTCTGTCTAAATCTCATAGTGTAAGTACCCAAATCTGGCTCATGCCTTTCGGTTAAGTTTCCTGGCAATTTCCCAAACTTTCATAAAGTTTAGGGGCGATTCGGGAACTTTTCCAAACTTTCCAAGGGAGGAAGGACCTGTTAGGAATTAAAATTCCAAGCAGGACCTCGCTGGAAAGAAGCCTCTAGCTGCCATCTTGCATGAATCTAGAAACATGCTGGCACGACAAAGGATAACACCAGGCAGCTTCTTTTGCCGCAGATTCACGCCGGGCGGCTTCTTTAGGAAGCACAATGCAGCCTATAAATAGAGGCCTCCTCTATTCATTTTGATATACAATTTTCAGCAATGTTACTCTGCCCAAATTAAGGCACAAATTTCCAGAAACTAAAAACACTCAAAAACCACCTCCCTCATACACAAATCCCTTTCTAACCTTTTCCTAAATAGGAAAATCCCCTTGGAAGATAGAGAGAACCATCATTGGTAATCTCTCCTTCCTTTCCCCTTGATATACTCTCATTATCTTGCTTTACTTGCTACTTGTCATTTATATTTCCATTACTTGTCATTTATATTTGATTTATTGTCTTAAAGTTCCTATCTTTGCAATGTAATCATCTTATTCCCACTCCCCCTACACATAGGATTCATTGGGGATCCTCTCCCAAGGATGAACAAGGGTCCACAAGTGGCTTGTTCTAGGGATGATCTACCACATGATAATGTGATGTCCCTTTACTTTTATGCATAAAAATGTAGTCTTTATTCATATTATGTCATCCCCTTCCCTAGATCTAGCTTTCCAAGGATTGTCCACCTTATTAGGTCATAAAGGACATAGGAAAAGCCATTAAGATCTTTCCTTTTACCTTATGCTTCTAGTTTAATGTTGTTCATTATGTTATTTCCATTAAAAATACAATCTTTACTTTAAATGTCCCTAAAGATGGATCTCTCTCCGAGGATTGTCTAGTAGCCTTTTAAGGCACAAAAGGCATAGGATGAGTATAAAGATCCAATCTTTATACCCCTTTCCCCTATTCCCTTGGTTCTTGGAGCATTCCGTGGTGAGGATCGGTGTAAAGACTCTATCTTTAAATCGTTTCCATCACAAAAATGCCATAATCATTGTCCCTTTAGAAACCGACGAATCTTAGTCCCGACATCTCCGATAATCACTTGAGACGAACATAAAAGTCCCTAGGAATCTTTATTGTCTCAAGATGTAGGATTGATGGGCAAAGATTCCTCCTTTTCTAAAGAAGTCTCATTCTTGGACCTAAGATGAGCTCCTCTCGAGCACATGTGACTAAATCCCCAAAGAACGTTAGTTTAAGACATACCAAGGCTCTTACGCCTACCGTGGTTGATTAACCTAATGGGAGGGTAGAAAAGTCTCGTAATGATGATCATAAGCCCAAAATGAGCACGTGATCAAAATCTCGAAAATATCAAATCCAAGGAATCCCTAGCTATAACCTACTTATATGGTTTATATGTCCGCCAGATAAACTTGGCACATTCCCTCCTCTTTTCAAATCACGCATACACACGAGCATACAAACAAGCACAAACTTCGTATCTAGGAAGACTTGCTTTTGCAAGGCTCCTTGGGTGAACGCCAAACGTTCTTCCCAAGGAGTAACTTAACCTTCGGACCCTTATCCTTTTTTTTTCAAAGTTTTGAGGAAATCAAAATGGCGTGGCGACTCCGTGTTTCAATAAAACCGGTGTCTTCAAACTGAGGTGAACGGCGACCCTCAGACGGTTCAATCCCGAGGGCCACACATTCACAGTTTGGCGACTCTGCTGGGGACATGTAAATGTTTTCCAAACTTCTTTTCTCATAAGAAGCGTTGTAAAACGTTTACGAGGGTTAGCCTTCCGTCTCGGGTCCGATTTTTGTGCTTGTGCAATTTTCCTTTTTGCATGCATCTTTTATGTTTTTTTTGGCTTGTGCATACTCTGAATAATAAACAGGTGCCATTCTGAAGCTGAAAGTTGCCAAAAATGCCTGGAAAAATAGTCTGGAAATGAAGCAAATTGGAACCTGGAAAACTGTTGAATCTAACCGGACGGCTTGATCTGCCTGGATCTAAGCCGGGCGGCTTCATTCGCAGTTCCACCAGGACACTTTTTCTGAGGTTAATCTGGAAGCCATGGTAGCTTGGGGCTATTCAGTCCTGAGTCTGGCCAGGTTTCAGAAAATTTACGTGCTTATGTGATGCATTTTCCCCGTCCTAAAAACATTCTTTTAAAACACATGATGAAAATCTCTATTTTAACTCAAAAAAGAATTTTTTAGGAGACCGCACACTACGCGCACCATATATATCCTGTACACTTTGCATGCACGTCCTTTTAAACCGGGATTGTTGTTCAGCTGCAGTAACGGATAGTGTTACGACGCTCCCGGGCGCGCACGGAATCATCCCTAACTCCCCATGGCAGCCAGTGTCGACCAATGCACTAGTCCATGTCACACTTTTAAAACCATGAATTTTTGGTTGGTTTTTGGTCTAGGCCGTATCATACAGCCTCGTCGTGTACCCCCGTAAGAGTCAAACCCGAGCCCATGCCAAAAGTCAAGATTCCTCGCGCAAGCGAAGCCATACCGAAATTTCGTTAGGCAAAAATTGGCAAAATCTTGACCCCGGAATTGACTTTGACCTGGACGGGGTATGTAAAAGTCAAACCCGAGCCCATGCTAGAGTCAAGATTCCTCGCGTAAGCGAAGCCATGCCGAAATTTCCTTAGGCAAGAATTGGCAAAATCTTGACCCCGGTATTGACTTTGACTTTGACTTGCACAAAGTACGCAACAACGCTCAATTTGATGTCGTGTCATTCGACTTTTAACGTCCGAACCCATGCCTATTATTTTTCTTGGACAATGCCAAAGTCAAATGTCTATCGCGCAAGTGAAGCTCTGCCGAAATTTCAATAAGGCTAAAAGACTTGAATTTCACGGCATTGCCATTGATTATAATCCACATCGCTCGTGCGTTAAAAATTCCTATGATCCACTAGACCCTAGGACCGTTCTTCTCTCGGTCGGTGGGATCCGCGTGCCCTATGAAGCAAATTGGAACCTGGAAAACTGTTGAATCTAGCCGGACGGCTTGATCTGCCTGGATCTAAGCCGGGCGGCTTCATTCGCAGTTCCACCAGGACACTTTTTCTGAGGTTAATCTGGAAGCCATGGTAGCTTTGGGCTATTCAGTCCTGAATCTGGCCAGGTTTCAGAAAATTTACGTGCTTATGTGATGCATTTTCCCCGTCCTAAAAACATTCTTTTAAAACACATGATGAAAATCTCTATTTTAACTCAAAAAAGATTTTTTTAGGAGACCGCACACTACGCGCACCATATATATCCTGTACACTTTGCATGTACGTCCTTTTAACCTGGGATGGTTGTTCAGCTGCAGTCACGGATAGTGTTACGACGCTCCCGGGAGCGCACGGAATCATCCCTAACTCCCCATGGCAGCCAGTGTCGACCAATGCACTAGTCCATGTCACACTTTTAAAACCGTGAATTTTTGGTTGGTTTTTGGTCTAGGCCGTATCATACAGCCTCGTCGTGTACCCCCGTAAGAGTCAAACCCGAGCCCATGCCAAAAGTCAAGATTCCTCGCGCAAGCGAAGCCATACCGAAATTTCGTTAGGCAAAAATTGGCAAAATCTTGACCCCGGAATTGACTTTGACCTGCACGGGGTATGTAAAAGTCAAACCCGAGCCCATGCTAGAGTCAAGATTCCTCGCGTAAGCGAAGCCATGCCGAAATTTCCTTAGGCAAAAATTGGCAAAATCTTGACCCCGGTATTGACTTTGACTTTGACTTGCACAAAGTACGCAACAACGCTCAATGTGATGCCGTGTCATTCGACTTTTAACGTCCGAACCCATGCCTATTATTTTTCTTGGACAATGCCAAAGTCAAACGTCTATCGCGCAAGTGAAGCTCTACTGAAATTTCAATAAGGCTAAAAGACTTGAATTTCACGGCATTGCCATTGATTATAATCCACATCGCTCGTGCGTTAAAAATTCCTATGATCCACTAGACCCTAGGACCGTTCTTCTCTCGGTCGGTGGGATTCGCGTGCCCTATAGGACCCTCGCCCGGGGCTGTCCACCCTGTGATGTCGAAATACAGGTGGAAAACGAGGGGCTTATAAACGTAGTGACGGAATCCACTGATCCAGGATCTAGAGTAGTTACGAAAAATAAGGGCAACCTTTTCCAACCAAATAGAAATAATTAAAAGACATTGTTTTAAGTAAACTTGAACAACTAATGGAATCACAATTGCATGGTCCCATTTCAGGAATCTCTAATCGTGACCTTTCATGGTCCGATCTCCAATCTTTAATCCCGACCTTTCACGGTCAAATCTTCAATCGAGACCTTCACGGTCCAATCTCTGATTTTTAATCCTGACCTTTCACGGTCAAATCTCCTATTGAGACCCTCACGGTCCAATCTCCGATCTCCAATCGAGACCTTCATGGTCCAATCTCCAATCTTTAATCCTGACCTCTCACGGTCAAATCTTCAATCGAGACCTTCACGGTCCAATCTCCGATTTTTAATCATGACCTTTCACGGTCAAATCTCCTATCGAGACCCTCACGGTCCGATCCCTGATCTCCAATTGAGACCTTCATGGTCCAATCTCCAATCTTTAATCTCGACCTCTCACGGTAAAATCTTCAATCGAGACCTTCACGGTCCAATCTCCGATTTTTAATCCTGACCTTTCACGGTCAAATCTCCTATCGAGACCCTCACGGTCCGATCTCCGATCTCCAATCGAGACCTTCAGGGTCCAATCTCCAATCGAGACCTTCACGGTCCAATCTCCAATCTTTAATCTCGACCTTTCACGGTCAAATCTCCAATCGAGACCTTCACGGTCCAATCTCCAATCTTTAATCTCGACCTTTCACGGTCAAATCTCCAATCGTGACCTTCACGGTCCGATCTCCGATCTTCGATCCCAACCTTTCACGGTTAAATCTCCAATTGTGACCTTCACGGTCCGATCTCCGATCCTGACCTTTCACGGTCAAATCTCTAATCGAGACCCTTACGGTCTGATCTCCGATCTTCAATCTCGACCTTTCACGGTGAAATATCTAATCGCGACCTTCACGGTCCGATCTGTGATCTCCGATCACGACCTTTCATGGTCAAATCTCCAATCGCGACCTTCACGGTCCAACCTTCGATATCGACCTTTCATGGTCAAATAGGCAATCCCGATCTTCCATGGTCAAATCTTTAATCTCGACCTTTCACGGTCAAATCTCAAATCAAGACCCTCACGGTCCAATTTTCAATCTTGACCTTTCAAGGTCTAATCTTTTCCGATCAATTAGGATTAGGAGAAATTGTGTTTTAAGTAAAACTCAAGCAGTACATGCATCTTACTTGAGCCTTCGAGTCTAAACCTCACCTACCTCCGAGTCTAAACCTCACATACCTCCGAGTCTAAACCTCACTTACCCCGAGTCTAAACCTTGCCTACCCCTAAGTCTAAACCTTGCCTATCTCTTTTCCGCAGCGAGAAAGAAGTGGGTGAGAATGCCGGGTCAGCGGCTTTTCAGTGCGGAAATCTCAGGTTCAGATAGTTCAGCAGAATCATCAGTTTTGTCTACTCAGGGGTTTAGAATGGCAGATATGACAGAAGAAAGTGATGGTACGGGTAATCCGATAACTAGAGAAGAAGAGTTAGCCCTTGCCTTGGAAAACAGCCGCAAGATTCATGAAGAGCAGCAAGCCATGCTCATCGGTGCTCCCCGCCGTCATGGAGTTCAGGTAGCAGTTGAGGCAAATGGTTCTCTGGCCATGGTCGAAGATGAAACTCCCAAAGCAGTGACTTTAACCCCTCCATCCTATAACTAATACCCTTCATCCTACAACCAATACCCTCCATCCTATAACCAATACCCTCCTTCTTCGATATATGATCCCCCACCAAGGACTACTGCCCTCCAGTTCCTCCCAGTATCTCAGGCCATCAGGGCTCCATGGCCCTCAGCTCCTCAGAACGGATCAGGCTTCATTCATCATCAACAATGGCTAGATGCTACAGCCACACCTGTTTCTCAGTTTCAGCAGTACCTGCCAGTTTATGCTCCAGCTTCACATAATCAGTTTGAGCCATTTGGCTATGTTCTGAAGCCCCTATACCCACCCAAATACGATAGTGAGTTGCTAAAACAAAATCCAGATGCCTCAAGTTTTCCGTTGTTGCCTACCGGACTTAGTGAATTCACCCGTCAGTTTCACCAGTCTACTACTGTGGTTCCCTCTACTGATAAAAGGCTTGTTGCGAGTTCCAGTAACTCGAGTGTTCCCGTTGACCCCCATGTGGCAATATTGATAGAGCAAGTGAAACGAATGCAAGAAAAGCTTGATCTCATGATGAGTACCAGTACTCCGTCGACCCAAGATGTCAAACAAGGCAAAGAAGTGATTCTGCCATGCAAAATCCAAATGCCCGAAGTGAGAGAATTTGATAGGACAACTTGCCCCGAAACTCGCTTGGTCAATACCAGTTCTAAGCTTGAGAAAGGCCCAAAGACACAACTAGCCAGTACTACCCCTTTCACTCAATATAACCAGCGCGACGCTGAATCCTCTCAAATAGATCCCAATATCCCTCAAAATCCTCCCAGGTTCACTTCCTTCAATCAATATGCTCAGTCATCAATTTTCATCCCCGTGACTTTTACGACCCATTACTTCGAACAACTTGTATTTGCTCCAGCTGCTCCATGGCCTCAAATCCCTCCACTTCCACCAGTATCATGGGCACATAACTGATCACTGCCTCGGTCTGCGATAAGGAATTCTGAAGTTAACAGAAAATGGAAAGCTCAAGCGTCCTGGCAGTCCAATTAGAGAAGAGTAGCTAGGCTAGGGGCTACCTATCCTTAAACAAAATTAAAAGATAAAGCAGTCTCTCAGTAAATCTTCATAGGTTCTAGTACTTTCCTCTTTCAATCAAGTCCCTCTCGGACTTTGTAGTTAGTCTTAAATCTTCTATAAAAGAGTCTTTTTTCTTTTCTTGCTAGACTTAAGACATTATTTGCACACCTACATTACATTTAATGAAATGATTTTATTTTATATGACACTTGCATTTCTCAACAAATAATCTCTCGAAATAATTGATGTTCTGATTAATCAGTGTGAGAAAGTCAACAAATGCCCTCCCCATACACTTTCCTTACCTCACAAAGGCCTCCATCAAACCATACACTTTCCTTACCTCACAAAGGCCTCCATCAAACCATACACTTTCCAAATCATGTCCCCACCATCACCTTGACCAAGTCAACGACGGCGACAAAATCAAGGAACAACAAAAGGTCACTCAGTATCGAAAGATTGACCCCATGTCGACAACAACCTAGGATCTTACCTTCGCCTTCAAATGCATAAAGAAAGTTCAAGTAGGGGCTTGCCTTTGCCCTCACGTGCTTCAAAAAAAAAGTCCAAGTAGGTGCTTCAAGCAAAAAAAAAAAAAAACCCAAGCAGGAGCTTCAAATAAAAAAAAAAAAGAGAGAGGCCAAGGACCCAACACCGCCAATCAGAAGCTTGGCAGATGGGCAAAATCAAAGATCGAAGAATGAAAGTTGTCAATAACAATGGAGCGATCAAAGCAAAGGCAGAAACATTTCATAAGCCCTTAGGCATGTGCAAATTCTTTCTCCCCCAATGAAAGACGAAAATCAGGAAGCAATTGAAGCAGCCGTCCAAGACGACTGGTCAAGGAATCATCTGAAGGCCTATGCCTCATCATCCAACCTTCTCATCCGAGCCTTTCCACTAGAGGAACCAAAAATCCCATTTCCCAAAGCCAAACACTGTTCAGCCAAACTACGGCGACCTGAGCTCCTCACAATGAGGGGAACGTAGGCAACCAGAAAATGGTCCGGACATAAACACATTCAAATCCCATAAACCCGGTCTCTGACCTCCTCTATACACATACCTTTCTTTCACACATAGCCAACTTTGCTCCGCGTCACTGGTTGACTTTCTCCTCATGATTAATCGAAATGTTTATTCATATCAAGTTTAGTGGTTGAATAACCCGAACATTAATAAAGGGTTTTAAGTAATCTTGTGATCATTCTAAATAAAACAAGTTTTCAGATGTCTTGACAAGTCTTCTTATTCTACATCTTAGGAAAGATAGTGCTAAACACTAATTTTCTGTTAGCAGGGGCTTCCATACACTTTTACAAACCTTTCTACACTTATACTCTCTCAAAAGAGTCAAACCCAAAGTGAGTTCTTGTGCCGACGTCGAACGAGGCCATCAAAATAACACAAAATGGGGATCTATTCCCACCTTTCGAAAAATATGCCCCTGCATGTATAAATTTCTAAAATTCTTTTCTTTTACATTTTCTTGCGGTTGACTGATTGACTAAAGAAAATAAGAAAGTAAGTATGAAAGGATAGGTTTTCCCTCTTATGCGACAATTTACATTAGGGCTGCATTAAAACTCTTCAAGGATGGGGCTTCATCAAGCCATTTCTTTAGAATGGGATTTCTCTAGTCATTTTTGGGTCCGCATCGGGTTCCTCACTACGTCACAAGATGGATTCAGTCTTGGTTAGATCAACCTTAGGATCACTTTTGCAATACCAATCATATTGAGACTTTTGCTAGGTCATCATATTGGGGCTTCACCAAGTCATTTCTTAAAAAACTAGACTTCGCCTGTTCAGTTCATCAAACCGGGGCTTTGCCAAGCAAAGGGAAGTTTTGTTTGTTGAAAGCATACCCCAACCAAATTCTTTGGTGTCAGGATCGGGGCTTAATCATGACTTTTAAGTCCAACGTTGGAAGTCGAGTCTGCAAGACCCCTTCGTACCAATCAGAATGAGAATCTTTTCTTGAAACTAGGATGTGTTTCATAAACGTAATGCTTCAACGGATTGGGGCTGAATTAAGTGCATTTTGAGATCATTCATGGTCAACCAGTTTGGTTTTATAATCAATACATTCGGGCCTTCCCCATGATACTTTGTCAAGTCGGGGGCTTTGCAACTCATTTGGAGAAGTTTTCGTTCATGGATTCCTTGAGGTCGCTTCAAACACGACTCTTTCTTTGGATGACCAGTCAGTTTGGTATTTAGCCATTATCTTGGATCAGACCCCCAGTCGGAGCTCTACCAAGTCATCTCTTCAAGCCGAGGCTTTGCCAATGCAAGGATCTTTCCTCGCTTTAATAGAACCTGGGGCTTTGCAGAATTTTTCCCTCAGACCGGGGATTCGATAAGTCACATCCATCCTCAGAAGAGAGGTTTGGTCACTTTGACATTTGCTTTAGTCTTTGGTTCTAAAAGCCTGTCAACATCAGCTTCAAGTGCTAGAGTTTGAGAAAGGAACTTTAAACAAGACACGAGGTTTAAACCCGATTTCAGCCCAAGAGGGAATTCTGGTCCACATGATGCCTTTTGGCAGCATTGACAACATCTCAGCAACAACATCAGTTCAGTCCGCACCCAAGGGATACAACTCCACCTTCACAAAACCTGCATAAAAATCATTCCCCAACACATTTCATATGTCCCAAACACATTTCATATACATCCTGGCCCAATTTCCGCCACATTTTCACACAAAAAAAAATCGCCCCGAGGCTCAAGTAATGTGCCAAGTAGTAATGATAACAACAAATAATCCCCGTTATCTCCAAATGGAATAACGTTGTCTCCCAAAATTTCCCGTTATCTCCAAATGAAATAACGTTGTCTCCCAAAATCTTCCGTTATTTCCAAATGGAATAACGTTTTCTCCCAAAAATTTCCGTTATCGCCAAATGGGATAACGTCTCTTATAAAAAATCTCCGTTGTCGCCAAATGGGATAACGTTTCTTATGGAAAATCTTTGTTATCGCCAAATGGGATAACGTCTCTTATGAAAAATCTCTGTTATCTCCAAATGGAGTAACGGTCTCTCCTAAAAATTTCCGTTATCCCCAAATGGGATAACATCTCTTATGAAAAATCTCCGTTATCGCCAAATGGGATAAAGTCTCTTATGAAAAATATCCGTTATCGCCAAATGGGATAACGTCTCTTATGAAAAATCTCCGTTATCGCCAAATGGGATAACGTCTCTTATGAAAAATTTTCGTTATCGCCAAATGGGATAACGTCTCTTATAAAAGTCTCCATTATCGCCAAATGGGATAACGTCTCTTATGAAAAAAAATTTCGTTATCGCCAAATGGGATAGCGTCTCTTACGAGAAATCTCCGTTATCGCCAAATAGGGCTGTTACACGAACCGAGCCAACTCGAGCTCGGATCGAAAAAAGCTCGAGTTCGAGTAGGCTCGAGGTGAACTCGAGCTCGAACCGATTTTCAAGCTCGTCATTTTTTTCGAGCCGGCACGTGTTCGGCTCGTATGTCGATGAGCTCCGTTCGAGATCGACTCGTTTGAGCTCGACTCGGGCTCGGCTCATTAAAGCTCGAATGAATTTTAGTATATATATATATATATATATATGTATATATATATATATGTATATATATATATATATATATATATATGTATATATATATATATATATATATGTATATATATATGTATATATGTATATATGTATATATATGTATATATGTATACATATATGTATATATGTATACATATATGTATATATATATACATATATGTATACATATATGTATATATATACATATATGTATATATGTATACATATATGTATATATGTATACATATATACATATATATATACATATATATATATATATATATATATATATATATATATATATATACATATATACACACACACACACACACATATTCATATACATATATATACATATACATATACATATATAATATAATACATATACATATACATATATATATATATATATATATATATATATATATATATATATATATATATATATATATATATATATATATATATATATATATATATATATATATATATATATATATATATATATATATATATAAGTCGAAGCTCGAGCTCGGCTCGTAAAAACTCGTTTGACAAGATTTTTTTCAAAAAATAAGTCGAAGCTCGAGCTCGGCTCGTTAAAAGCTCGTTTGATTTCAGATTTTTTTCAAAAAATAAGTCGAAGCTCGAGTTCGAGCAGCTCGCGAAAAGCTCGCGAGTCAGCTCGCGAAAAGCTCGAAACCTGATTCGAGCCGAGCTCGAACAGGCATTCTGGGCTCGAGCTCGAGCTCGAGAAAAGCTTGAGCTCGATAATTTTTATTCGAGCTCAAGCTCGAAACTTCAAAGCTCGGCTCGGCTCGGCTCGTTTACAGCCCTCCAAATGGGATAACGTCTCTTATGAAAAATCTCCGTTATCGCCAAATAGGATAACGTCTCTGTTGTGGGTAAAATTCAGGATTGCTACATCTTGAGTTTTTATCAGCATGTCGACATCTTCACACTCGTAGGCAAGGTAAAAATTATTTACTTAATTAATTAATTATTTATTTCTGTTATATTTAACTACAGGGATAAATAGAACGTGGGGAAAAACATGTTCAGTAGACTCCTTTCAACGGTTTGCAAGACCAAGTCAAGATGAAGATAACTTGCCGAGATTATAGGAGAGTTTGTTAGGATTTTATTTTTCTGTTATTTTCTTTTTTATTTATAAGCTCATGGCTGGAAACACACGACACAACACAGAGACACACGCATTACACACACACAGCTCACAAATACTTTGTAATCCGCCATAGCTTTCTACTTTGTAACTCAGTGATAATACAATTGTTTGGGAAGGTAGGTGCTCATAATCACCTCCCGAGGTTTTGTGCCGGCGAGATAGTTATCTCAAGGGTTTTCCTCGTTACATGATCGAGCCATCCTAGTTACATTTTTGTACCAATTATACTCCATTGCACCCTCCTTAGCTTCATTTCAAATTCTTTCATTGTTGACTGTTTTTAGCCAAAACAGTTTGGCGCCCATCGAGGGGCCATTGGTTTTTTAATTGGTTCAAAATTCTTACATTTTTACTATGTCTACCCAACCTATGACTTCCGCCGTCACTAAAACCATTCCTAGCAGTGTGAATCCTCAAACCAGTAGCAGGCCGACAACCGGAAGTCAAGAAACACTGCCTCCTCCTCCGCCCGTGAATTCTGGCAAGAAGCAGATGTCGCCATCCCCTGATCTTGAGATCAAAAGCATGCTCGTTCAGATGAAGAATCAGCTGGATCGCCAACAGAATAGCACCTCCTTGATAGCCGAAAGCTTGATTAAGGTGCAAAGAGATCAGGAGTTGCTCTCCAAAAGAATGGATGCTGTCTCTCCTTACCGTCCTAGAGCCCTTGATTTCAACATTGGGGACAGCTCTCAAACTTTCAACGAATTCCTTCCAATGGCTTCATCTGTGAGGATGTCGACATCTTCTCCTCCCATAACGACTTCTGTGGCGATGTCGACACCCTTAGCTACTAGTGCCGACAGGATGACTTTTCCAGAAGGACCCATCTTCACTAATAGCACCATTCTGACATCCTCTGCAGATAATGCTAATCCTTTCATTAATTTCAATACTAGTTCTGCTTTAGATAATACTGCTCGTACCACTAACCCTTTTGCAGGAACCTACATTGCAAATCAGCTTCAGGAATTGAGAGATATGATCATGAATGTACCAGGTGTCACTCCGCCTATCCAACAAGTCTCCCCAACATGTTACAATCAGTCTCGCTTTACTCCAGAAATTGTGCATGTCGACATCCCGAAAGGATTCAGCGTTCCTGCCATGAAACTGTATGATGGAAGTTCTGATCCTGAGGAGCATGTCGCCCACTACCAAGAAAAAATGGAGATCGTTCATATCCCGCTCCAGTTTCGTGAGGCTTGTTTGTGTCGAGGATTCGGTTCGACATTGGTAGGCTCGACATTGAAGTGGCTGATCCGTCAACCTCCTGGTTCTATTGGCTCCTTTGCTTAACTTGTCAACCTGTTCAATAACCAATTTTCTTGCAGCTGGCAATTTGAGAAGCTCACCAGTGATCTTTACCGCATCACTCAGCAGCCCACCGAAGCCTTAAAAGATTATGTTAACAGGTTTAATAAAGAAGTTCTAGAAATCCCCAACCTGGACATGGCAACAGCTGCAGAAGCTTTCAAAATGGGCTTGAAGAAGGATTCCCCTTATTATGAAGATCTAGTAATGAACCCATGCAAGAAGATGGAGGATATCCGAAATCGGGCCCTAAGATTTATCAGACTGGAAGAGGACAAGGTGCAGCAATCCAAGAATCCTGACAAAGCTTCAGCATATGACCATCCTGACAGGAAGATAGAGTCATCTCATCAAAGACAGATCAGATCTAGACCATATCACAGAAATGACCATAACAAAGTCAATTATGTGGAAGATGATGGAGATGATGATGATTTTGAATCTCCTAAAATTTCTGATTATTGTTTTTCTGTTGATGTTTCAGGTATCCTGTGTGCAATGAGCAATCTTGGCGATAAAGCAAGGTGGCCTCGAAAGACTGACAAGTCATCCGACTGGAAGGATAAATCCAAGTGGTGTGCCTATCACGAAGATTTTGGACATCTCACTGAAGATTGCATCGCCTTGAGGAGAGAGATTAGTTACCTGTTGTCTGAGGGACATCTTAAAGAGCTCCTTGGGAACCGCAAGACCAAGACGGAGAACAAAGAACCCGTTGCAACCAGACCACCATCTCCTCCACCGGTAACAAAGGTAATCAATGTTATTAGTGGTGGTTCTGATATTTGTGGTACTTCTTATTCTGCAGCTAAGAGATTCGCCAAGCAAGCTAAGGATGAGAAACCCGAGAGATCCTCCAAGATGTCGCAGCTCACATCCCAAGATGTCATCTCCTTCGAAGAAAGTGACAGGGACAACGTTATGGATCCACATCATGACGCCTTGGTCATTGCACTCCAGATAGCCAACTGCAAGGTGAGACGTATCCTAGTAGATGGGGGTAGCTCTGTGAATCTCATTATGCTGGATGCTCTGAAGGAAATGAAGATCCCTGAAGACAGCATTGTAAAAAGAACCTCGGTGCTTGTGGGTTTCAATGGAGAAACCAAAAGTACAGTGGGTGAGATTACACTTCCAGTTTACATTGAAGGTATCAATTCCATGGAGAGATTCTGCGTGATTGATAGTGCAACGTGTTACAATGTGATTCTGGGAAGACCTTGGATCCATGGAATGAAGGCTGTGCCATCCACCTATCACCAATGTGTCAAGATGCCGACACCTTGGGGAGTTGTCAAGGTTTACAGCGATCAACAGTCAGCTAAAGAATGTTATATGACTTCCATGAAGGCGTCAACAATCCCTATGATGGCATAGCAATTACAGAGAAAGGCCCGTGAGGTTCTGGTGGCGAAGGAGCATGACTTGAAAGAGATACTCTTAGACCCCTCAAACCCAGATCTCAAGGTGCTGGTTGGCCAAGATGTTTCGACAGAAATCGAAGAAGACCTTATCAACCTCTTAAAAAGAAGGATTAGAAGCTTCGCCTGGAAACATGAAGATATGACAGGCATCAGTAAAGATGTGATCACCCACAAACTCAACATCGATCCATCATTCAGACCGATCCACCAAAAAAGAAGGAAGTTCGCACAGGAGAGGAACATCATCATCCAGGAAGAAGTGGACAGATTGCTCAAAGCTAAGATGATCAGAGAGGTCGAATACCCAAGATGGCTAGCAAATGTGGTGGTGGTAGAAAAGAAGAACGGAAAATGGAGAGTTTGTGTTGACTTCACAGACTTAAACAAAGCTTGTCCCAAAGATCCTTTCCCCTTGCCACACATTGATACTTTGGTAGATGCTACTTCTAGACATGAAGTGTTGACTTTCTTGGATGCATCTTCAGGATTCCAGTAGATCCAGATGGAGCCATCCGACCAAGAGGACACCTCCTTCACCACCCCAACAGGTATTTATTGTTACATTGCAATGCCTTTTGGACTAAGAAATACAAGTGCTACATACCAGAGGCTAGTCAACATGATGTTCAAAGAGCAGATTGGGGACACCATGGAGGTATACATCGACGATATGGTGATAAAGTCAAAAAAAGCTGAAGATCATGTTCGGGATCTTACTCAAGCATTTGACATCCTGGACAAGTTCAACATGAAGCTGAACCCAGCAAAGTGCAATTTTGGCATGAAGTCCGGGAAATTCTTGGGGTACATGGTGACACAGTGAGGGATAGAGGCAAGCCCAGAACAAATAAAAGCCATCATCAATCTAACGTCACCCAAATCCATAAAAGATGTTCAAAGATTGACAGGGAAGGTGGCAGCATTGAATCGATTCATCTCAAAATCCTCAGACAGAAGCAAGCCGTTCTATGACATCTTAAAGAAGAATTTTAGGTTCGAGTGGACTAATAAGCATGAACAAGCCTTTCAAGATTTGAAGCTGTACCTGTCAACACCTCCCCTACTTTCAAAGCCTCAAGAAGGAGAGCCATTGTGTGTTTACTTTGCTGTCTCCGAAACCGCAGTTAGTGCCGTCCTGGTCCGTGATCAAGATGGCATCCAGCAGCCAATATACTATGTAAGTAAAACATTTCTCGATGCGGAAACCAGGCATTCACACCTTGAAAAGTTAATATTAGCTTTAATTTTTGCTTCAATTAAGTTAAGGCATTATTTTGAAACTCATATTATTGTCATTCGTACTAACTATCCAATAAAAAGTGTAATGAGAAAACCAGAAATGTCAGGAAGGATGGCCAAGTGGTCCGTTCAGTTAAGCACTTATGACATCAAGTATGAGCCTAGAACAGCAATAAAATCACAAGCACTCGCAGACTTGGTGGCAGACTTTAGTCCAAGCATGCAACCAGAAGTAGAACTTGAAGTCCAACAACTCCAAGATGGGGACATCCTGAGGAAGTGGACTCTATTCACAGATGGTGCTTCTAATATGAGGGGCACAGGGCTAGGTGTTGTCCTAAAGTCACCACAAGGGGACATCATACCCCAGGCCATTAGTTGTGATTTTAAAGCCACCAATAATGAAGCAGAGTACGAAGCCTTAATCGTGGGCCTAACCGTGGCTCTAGACATGAACATTAAAGCAATACAGGTATATAGTGATTCATTATTACTTGTAAATCATTTTAACGGTTCCTATGCAGCAAAAAATGCCAAGATGACAGCTTATTTGGGCATTGTAAAAATTTTGGCAAGCAAATTTCAAATATTCTCTTTTGAACAAATACCCCGAGAAGATAACTCTCAAGCAGATGCATTGGCCAATCTTGGATCAGCTTTCAAGAGCTTATCTCAGACCAATATACCAATCATACATGTTGACATCCCTGCTGTGGAAAGGTTAGAACTATTCTGCATAGATGACGACATCCCAGACAGTCAGATGGAGATATCTTGGACGAAGCCAATAATTAAATATCTTCAAGATGGTACCATCCCTGATGAAGAAAAGAATGCTAGAGCATTCAGGGTAAGGATTTCAAGATTCGTATTAATAGATAATATGCTGTTTAAGAAATCATTTGCAGGTCCATATTTGAGATGTCTTGAAGCTGACAAAGCCAATGAAGTCTTAAGAGAGTTACATGAAGGATCATGTGGTAACCATTCTGGGGGCAGAAGCTTATATACAAAGGCTCTAAGAATGGGTTATTACTGGCCAACAATGCGCCAAGATGCTGCCATCTTTGCTAAGAAATGTGATTCCTGCCAGAGGCATAGCGACATCTTGCATCAGCCCGCAGAATTGCTTCATCCAATCCTCTCTCCTTGGCCATTCATGAGGTGGGGAATGGATATAGTGGGAAAATTGCCTAATGCTCCTGGAGGAAAAGTATTCTTGCTTGCTATAACTGATTATTTCTCTAAATGGGCTAAGGCTGAATCCTACATGCAAGTTCATGATAAAGAAGTCATATCATTCATTAAGAGAAATATATTTAGTAGGTTTGGCATACCCTCTAAAATAATATGTGACAACGGCTCTCAGTTCATCAACAAGAAGACACAAGATTTTCTTGCTAGGTGGGGAGTTAAGATGGTGACATCTTCACCTGTGCATCCTCAAGCTAATGGCCAGGAAAAATCAAGTAATAAAATAATCATCAATAACCTAAAGAAGAGGATGGATCAAAAGAAAGGAAGATGGGCAGAAGAGCTTCCATTTGTCCTTTGGGCAGATAGAACCACACCAAAGAACGCAACAGGCCAAACTCCTTATTCCTTAGTGTTTGGAACAGAGGCAGTCATTCCGGCAGAAGTTGTCGTCCCCACTGCCAGATTCAAGATGTTAACACCCGAGCAGAATAATGCCAACCTGAGTCATGATCTAGACACCATTGACGAGCTAAGGGACTTTGCCAAGATCAGGATAGCAGCATATCAACAGAAGATTGCTAGATCCTACAACAAAAATGTTAGATTACGAAAATTCCAAGTTGGTGATCTAGTCCTACGAAAGGTGTTTCAGAATACAAGAGAGCCCAATGCTGGAAAGATGGCTCCCAAATGGGAAGGGCCATACCTAGTAGATGCTGAAGCAGGCAAAGGCTCCTATTGGCTATCAACCCTAGAGGGAGCGAGGATTCCCAGAAGCTGGAATGCCATTCATCTCAAGACCTACTTTATGTAAGTTTACATGATTATTTTACAGTGCAAATAAAACCAAGGTACGATCTTTACCATTCTAATTTCAATAAAAGTACTTGTTTCCGTTTTTATTTATTTTTTGGAATAATTACTGACTTAAGCATCGGAGGGGCGTTAGCTAAGCTAACGCCCACCCCTAACATGTTTCTGTTTTGCATGGAAACAAGAAGCATTGGAATAAAACTCATTGGTTAACTAAGATGTTAGCATCCTCCCAAGAACTTAACATCTTAAATCAGGTACGGTCTATCTCTTACTCTTTGTTTGAAAAGTATTTTTATAGTTCTAGCGTTCTTTTACTTCCTTTTATCAAATAAAATGTGACATCAGAAAAGATGTCGTAAACTCTCATTAACTTATTATTTTGCAAGAAGTTGGCATCTTAAATAGGAAGTCTCCAATTCATTCCAAATCCTCGTGAAAATAACCGTTTTGAGACTGGCCATCTCACCTCCGTTTAAGGTACTTAATCCCTTCAAAGGTTTAAAGAAATTACTTTCTTTCACCGCATTAAGGTTTAAACACCTCGCCTGGAGCGTACGATGTCAACCTTGATTGAGGTGTGTGGTGGGCCCGTATGTTTAATATATACAAATTACCCATCTCCACTCAATTAATGAGTTAGACCCTAAGATTTTTACAATTGGTGATGACACATACGTGTCATCTAAGAACAAATGGTTATTGCCATTTACATGTCAATCTAAGTAATTGCAAAGGATTTCTACATCCACTCGCAAGTTGTTACCATCTACGGAGAGGTTAACATATCAACCTCCTAAAAATTATTTTTCACAAAGATACTTGGGGAAAGTTTTTCACCAAAGCCCAAGCAAAAATTTTTCCTACAGAAAGCATAAAAGTGTTGGACCAACCCAACACTTAAAAAACAAATTGTCTTGGCCCTTATGGACCGATTACAAACCAAATTGTCTTTGTAGCGCAGCCCAGTTAAAACCAAAATTTTTAAACCAATTTTTTCAAAACCAAAAGTTTTTTAAAACATATTACTTTCTTCCTTCACGGGGTGGCTACTGCCGCTGATGTTGTTGCTGCTCCTTCTTCAAAGATATCATCATCCTTGGCTGCTGAAGATCCTTCTCCTACCTCCTCTCCCTTAGCATCCAAAGCCTTCAAAAGGGAACATTGTTGTTCAACATTCCACTCTTTGTGACTCCCATCATGAAACTCCTCCATCATTTGAACTTTGATATCTATCATGCTTCGGGAAGCGGAGGCCATCATGTTCTTCTTTAAATCTTCAATCTCATGCGGCTGGGTGTCTTGAAGGGAAGACATTCCTGTCATCAAGCTTTCCACCTCCTTCTGTAATTCTTCAATTTTCTTAGCCCCAGCTTCCCTCTGTTTCTTGACTTGAATAACTTCCAGTACCAACTTCCTATTTCTTTCCTCGAGACTGCTCATTTTCATCTTAGCTGCATCAATGCCCTGCAAAAATCAAAATTTTGAGATGCATTGTTCGAATAAGAAACTCCTTTGAGAGACTTTGTTTTTCAAGAAAATCACCGCTACAACCCTAGTAAGTGCCTCCTCTGCATCAGCCAAGCCCGTTTCATCCAGATTTATCACCTCATTGGAACTGCTCTTTCTCTTCTTCACCCTGGCTCCTACAGATGGTGCCTCCATCTCTCTTTTAGGCACCAGCATCTGATTGCTTGCCTGGGTTTGCCCCACGAAATCTTGAAGATCCTTTAGAGAAAAAGCAGCAGTAGATTTTGAAACTGTCAAAGAAAGTGCGCTGTCAGATGAAAACAGAATCCATATATACAAAGAAAAGATTTTTCATAAGACGATGATCTTACCAGTAGACATTTCGGTAGATGGGGGTATTTCCTTGTCCTTAGAGACGGCTATAGCTTCGAAAGGTTGGAAAGATCTTTCTCCCTCTGAGAACTCCAACAACCTATTCACCTTCCCAATTGTCTCAGCAGATGGAGGGAAAAGCTTAACCCAATCGATAGCTGCAAAAACAAACAAAGAAAATTACAACAGGTAAGTGCGGGAAATAAGGGAAATTTGAAGTTTGAAAGAGGGATACCTTCCCTATTCCATTCAGTCGCCAAGAAATCTCCTTCCTCCAAGGAATCCTTCTCGACAAAAAAATATTTTGATTTCCAACCCCTATCACTCACAGTTACTTTCAAGAACAAAGGTTTCATTCCAGACCTAGTCTTAAGAAGGTATCTCGTGGAACCAAAAGTTTGGAGCTCATACACAAAGGCCAACTCCTTCAAACCTATGTCTAAACCGAATTCACGGTTCACCCTCAGAACACAAGAAAAGATCCTCCAAACCATGGGCATCAGTTGAACAAAAGCAAGGTTAGTCTTTCTAAAGAACTCGTTTATCAGTGCAGGGAAGGGATAAGAGAAACCTAGAGTAAAGGGGTACTCATAAAAACAAACCCATTTCGGAGAAACAAAATCAGACCTAAGAAGAACATCAAATGGCCTAAAGATGGTAGAATCCGGGAAGCAGTGACGATCTTTGACAGATTCGATCAGTTCATTGTTAAAAACACAGATTTCCTCATCTGGTTTTGTCAACAAACCTTCGCACGAAAAACCCCCATCCTCGTTAGAACTCAGAGGGTTTTTTGTCGCCTTGCCCTTTTTCGATTTAACCATTTTTTGAAAAAGCAAAAGGAAGAAAAAGAGAGGGAAAGATTTTACCTTCAAGGGAGAATCACCACCGTGAAGAAGAGAATGGATGAAAGTGATTGGAAAAAGTGGAGAAAAAGTGAAAAACACCTCGGTTAAAAACCCTAGATCTTGGGAGTGGTTACGCTAATTAAGTGGAGATTAACTCCTCAACCGCCACGTACCTCTTCATTTAATTAACCGCAGAGCTTCTAGAAAGAAGTAGAAAAAACTGACCTTTTAAATTCATTTAAAAGACAGTTTTTTGGGGACAATTGTTGTGGGTAAAATTCAGGATTGCTACATCTTGAGTTGTTATCAGCATGTCGACATCTTCACACTCGTAGGCAAGGTAAAAATTATTTACTTACTTAATTAATTATTTATTTCTGTTATATTTAACTACAATGATAAATAGAACATGGGGAAAAACATGTTCAGTAGACTCCTTTAAACGGTTTGCAAGACCAAGTCAAGATGAAGATAACTTGCCGAGATTATAGGAGAGTTTGTTAGGATTTTATTTTTCTGTTATTTTCTTTTTTATTTATAAGCTCATGGCTGGAAACACACGACACAACATAGAGACACACGCATTACGCACACAGAGCTCTCAAATACTTTGTAATCCGCCATAGCTTTCTACTTTGTAACTCAGTGATAATACAATTGTTTGGGAAGGTAGGTGCTCATAATCACCTCCCGAGGTTTTGTACCGGCGAGATAGTTATCTCAAGGGTTTTCCTCGTTACATGATCGAGCCATCCTAGTTACATTTTTGTACCAATTATACTCCATTGCACCCTCCTTAGCTTCATTTCAAATTCTTTCATTGTTGACTGTTTTTAGCCAAAACAGTCTCTTATGAAAAATTTCCGTTATCGCCAAATGGGATAACGTCTCTTATAAAAGTCTCCGTTATCGCCAAATGGATAACGTCTCTTATGAAAAAATTTTCCGTTATCACCAAATGGGATAGCGTCTCTTATGAGAAATTTCCGTTATCGCTAAATGGGATAACGTCTCCTATAAAAATCTCCGTTATCGCCAAATGGACTAATGTCTCTTATGAAAAATCTCCGTTATTGCCAAATGGGATAACGTCTCTCATGAAAAATTTCCGTTATCTCCAAATGGAATAACGTAAGGTGACAGCCTCCGAGTTGTCAAACTCCAACTTTAGCTGCCTCTATCTCCTAGATAGCGACGTAAGCTTTAGTTTCCTAAGGTGACAGCCTCCGAATTGTCAAACTCCAACTTTAGCTGCCTCTATCTCCTAGATAGCGACGTAAGCTTTAGTTTCCTAAGGTGACATCCTCTGAATTGTCAAATTCAAGCTTTAGCTGCCTCTATTTCCTAGATAGCGACGTAAGCTTTAGTTTCTTAAGGTGACAGGCTTCAAATTATCAAAATGCCAAGGAACCTAGACATGTTCCTAACTGTCTAGCAGATCCTGAACTACGATCATGGCTTGATTCCCCCGAGATATGTAGGTAGCCTTTCAAAAAGGTCCAGCCATCTGACTATATTGGTCACCCCCTTCCTTCACCACTCCTCAGTGGTGCGTGAGCCTTTCATTCGACCACATCGGTCACTTCCTTCATTTGGCATATCCCCAACAGGACCAGCCATTAGACCTCTAAGGTCACTTCCTTTCCATCTTCATAAGCAAGGGATCAGTTTCTCTTCGCCATTCCCCAGCGGAGCCTGAACTACAATCATGGCTTGATTCCCCCAGGATACGTAGGTAGCCTACTTTAGGTTAAGCCAATCCATCACATACGACATCCTTTCCCCAGTGGATCCATACTACGATTTGGCTTGATTCCTCTCCAGGATATGTAGGTAGCCTTCCAAAGGTTCAGCCACTCGACCTCCTTGGTCACCCAAGCCCAATCCATCTCGGCAGTTCACCAGATTGGGTTCTCACTTTTATCAACAACCCCACTTGCCTTGCAAGTACCATTGCCGAGGGGCTTCTGTAAGTACCCAAATCTAGCTCATGCCTCCGGTTAAATTTCCTGGCAATTCCCCAAACTTTCATAAAGTTTAGGGGCAATTCGGGAACTTTTCCAAACTTTCCAAGGGAGGAAGGACCTGCTAGGAATTAAAATTCCAAGCAGGACCTCGCTGGAAAGAAGCCTCTAGCTGCCACCTTTCATGAATCTAGAAACATGCTGACACGACAGAGGATAACGTCGGGCGGCTTCTTTTGCCGCAGATTTACGCTGGGCGTCTTCTTTAGGAAGCACACTGCAGCCTATAAATAGAGGTCTCCTCTATTTATTTTGATATATAATTTTCAGCAATGTTACTCTGCCCAAATTAAGGTACGAATTTCCAGAAACTAAAAACACTCAAAAACCACCTCCCTCATGCACAAATCCCTTCCTAACCTTTTCCTAAATAGGAAAATACCCTTGGGAGATAGAGAGAACCACCATTGGTAATCTCTCCTTCCTTTCCCCTTGATATACTCTCATTATCTTGCTTTACTTGCTACTTATCATTTATATTTCCATTACTTGTCATTTATATTTGATTTATTATCTTAAAGTTCCTATCTTTGCAATATAATCATCTTATTCCCACTCCCCCTACACATAGAATTCATTGGGGATCCTCTCCTAAGGATTAACAAGGGTCCACAAGTGGCTTGTTCTAGGGATGATCTACCACATGATGATATGATGTCCCTTTACTTTTATGCATAAAAATGTAGTCTTTATTCATATTATGTCATCCCCTTCCCTAGATCTAGCTTTCCAAGGATTGTCCACCTTATGAGGTCTTAAAGGACATAGGAAAAGCCATTAAGATCATTCCTTTTTCCTTATGCCTCTAGTTTAATGATGTTCATTATGTTATTTCTATTAAAAATGCAATCTTTACTTTAAATGTCCCTAAAGATGGATCTCTCTCCGATGATTGTCTAGTAGCCTTTTAAGGCACAAAAGACATAGGATGAGTATAAAGATCCAATCTTTATACCCCTTTCCCCTAGTCCCTTGGTTCTTGGAGCATCCTATGGTGAGGATTGGTGTAAAGACTCTATCTTTACATCGTTTCCATCACAAAAATGCCATAATCATTGTCCCTTTAGAAACTGACGGATCTTAGTCCCGACATCTCCGATAATCACTTGAGACGAACATAAAAGTCCCTATGAATCTTTATCGTCTCAATATGTAAGATTGATTGGCAAAGATTCCTCCTTTTCTAAAGAAGTCTCATTCTTGGACCTAAGATGAGCTCGTCTCGATCACATGTGACTAAATCCCCAAAGAACGTTAGTTTAAGACATACCAAGGCTCTTACGCCTACCATGGTTGATTAACCTAATGGGAGGGTAGAAAAGTCTCGTAATGATGATCATAAGCCCAAAATGAGCACGTGATCAAAATCCCGAAAATATCAAATCCAAGGAATCCCGAGCTATAACCTACTTATATGGTTTATATGTCCGACAGATAAACTTGGCACATTCCCTCCTCTTTTCAAATCACGCATACACACGAGCACACAAACAAGCACAAACTTCGGATCTAGGAAGACTTGCTTTTGCAAGGCTCCTTGGGTGAACGCCAAATGTTCTTCCCAAGGAGTAACTTAACCTCCGGAACCTTATCCTTTTTTTCAAAATTTTGAGGAAATCAAAATGGCGTGGTGACTCCGTGTTTCAATAAAACCGGTGTCTTGAAACTGAGGTGAACGGCGACCCTTAAACGGTTCAATCCCGAGGGCCACACATTTACACATAGGTTCATCAAGTATTGGACACCATATGTTCTAAGTTTGAAAGTCGGAGATTGGGTCCACTGGATTTTTCCTTGGTATTAAGGCCTCTAGATCTTCCTCCAATCTACACCTCTATCAGACTCGCTATGCATCTGACCTCTTACAGAAATTCAACATGTACTTAAGTAAGCCGACTCCTACCCATCTCTCCGCTAGCCTACATCTCTCGACCTTCAATGAGGATCCCCTCCCGGATGCCACACTCTATCGTAGCATGAACGGAGGTCTTCAGTATGTTACACTCACATGCCCTAACCTTTCCTTTGGGGTAAATTAGGTATGCCAGATCATGCATTCCCCACGCACATCTCATCTCCAGACAGTCAAACGTATCTTTCAATTTCTAAAAGGTACAATCACATATGGGTTATCCTTTCAGAAATCCCTTGACACTTTTATCATTGCATTTTGTAATGTTGATTTGGCCGGTTCCCCAGATGATTTTCGCTCAACTACAAGAGCTTGTGTGTTTATTGGGCCTAATGTCATCCCTTCGACTGCAAAAAAGGAACATATTGTTGCTCGTTCCAGTAGTGAAGCGGAATATAGAGCTTCTGCTTCCATCACGGCTAAAATTTGATGGATCTCTTTTTTATTTTGTGAATTAGGTATTGCTCTCTCTCCCCCACTTCTTTTTTGTTATAATATATCGACACTTCATATGTCTAAAAATTTGGTTTTTCACATTCTTACAAGGCATATTTAGATTGAATTACACTTCATTCGTGACCTACGTCAACGAGGATTCTTAAGACTACATCATAGTTCTTCTTCAGAAAAAGTGGCCATCTTATTCACAAAGAGTTTAGCTGCTCCGCATTTTCAATATTGTCTTCCAAGCTTCAGCTCTGCTCAACTCTGCTTTGCTTGAGGGGGGGGGGGTAAAAGCAATATTATCAAGCCAGGATCCGATCCTCCGTCACAATAGGAAACATGGTGCTAAGTTTATAAATATATTTTGTATCTTGTCTATATCTTTTATATGCAATCACCTCTTTAGTCTTAGTTAATTGATTACGATAAATTTGTACAATCATTATCTTCCTAGAATAGTGCTCTTGTATTCTATATTAAAATGATCAACATGTTTCACGTCTTGATCATCCACCTTGAGGTAACGTCTTGAAATTACATCTTGGACTAACACCTTGAGTTATTTGTTGTATATTCCCTATTTCTCAGGAACAAATTTATAGGTAAATAATCTACCCTCATAACCGTTCAAGACTTAGTCAAATGACGCCATAACAACCATATCATCAACCAAGGAGTAACGGCTGCAAACCATCAACAAAAGGCGTGATTCTAGGCGAGATAGAAGGGATTGCATTTATGTTGTTATTTCAGTTATATTATTTGTAGATAAATAGTCCTTAGAAAAGCACATGTACACACATTACACACAATACTCTACGCTATCGCTACATCTTGTACTCGAAAACTACTAAGCTCAATAAAAGTCCAATTTTGGTTAAGGTAGGCTTTTCCTAAAACCTCCCGAGGTTTTTTCCGGCGAACAATTGTTCAAAGGTTTTCCTCGTTACATCCTTGTGTCTATCTTGATTTGAGAATTATATTCCATTTGTACCCAAATTTCTTCAATATAAATTCACCTTGTTGAAAATTGTCCAAAATAATTTGGCTCCGTCCATGGGAACTTTGATTTTTTAGATTCCAATCAAGACGAGCGATCATACTTCTGCTATGTCTACACCCATCATCACGAATGGGGCAAGAACCAACATGTCAAGCTTGCCCATGACGTTTAACACCCATTCACCTATTGGGTCCAGCGCTGTTATGTCTCAAAACCAATGGCTCAACTTGGGGGATTCTTCATCCATGACGCTGCCTGGAATATCAATGGGAATTATAACCAATATAACCACCATGATGCAGTAGTTGAAGAATCAGATGGAAGTGCAATAGTACACCAATGAAATGATATTCAATTCGATAGGCCGGTTGCAAAATGAGATGTCAGCTTTAAGACGCAACTATCCTGTGGTCAGCATGCATGAGGTTTCACCTCTGTAGCCTAGAACTCTCTTTCCAAGTGCTGGACCAAGCACTATAAATGAGCAAGGCAATGTCACAATGTCCAGCGCTGTTCAAACTGAAAGCACCACTATCACCACGAGACCAATTCCGTTATCAACCTGCTTTATCTTTGCAACCCCACCTCCTATGGGGCAAACAGGGAGATTTAATATGTATGGTACTCCTTTAAATCCATTTGTTTCCCCTAAACCTGTTGCAGATAACACCCTCGCAAGGGAAGTGCAGCAGATCAAGGATATTCTCATGAAGGTTCCAAGAGTCACCTTACCCTTCAACCAAGCATCCCCAACCAGCCCTCATGATTCACATTTTGTTCTTGCCATAGCTGGGGTGGAGATCCCTAAAAGATTTTAAGTACCTCCCTTGAAACAATATGATGGGCACAACTGACCCTGCAGAACACATAGCCTTGTACTAAGAAAAGATGGACATCATTGGCATTCCCCACCATCTTAAGGAAGTGTGTTTGTGCAGAGGCTTTGGATCAACTCTATCCGGTCCCGCTTTGATGTGGCTGACTAATCAGCCTATGAATTCTATCTATTCTTGCTCTCAATTACTAAAAATGTTTCTTAATCAATTCTCATGTAATCGTGTGTTTGAAAAACTAACGAGTGACCTTTACAAGGTGGTATAGCAGCCTGATGAAACTATAAAATATTACGTGTTCAGGTTCAACAAAGAAGCCGTGAGCATCCCTCATATTGATGTGTCAATGGCAATAAAAGCTTTCAGGATGGGCCTGAAAAGAGAAACACCATTCTACCAAGATTTGGTCATGTACCCATCTAGGATTTTGGAAGAAATTAGAACAAGATCTGTTCGTTTCATCAGGTTGGAAGAAGATGAGATGGTTCATGGCAAGGCGTCAAAGAAGACACCTACATATGATAATCCTGACAGAATGGCGGACTCCTCTCATCATCGATCCAATAGGGGGAAACCCTACTCTAAAACTGACTCTTCTAAAATTAATATTGTAGAGGAGGATGAAGATGAAGATGATACGACCTATCCAAAGATTAGTGACTATTGCTTTTCTATTGATATTTCAAGACTCCTCTACGCAATGGATAACTTGGGTAGCGAGGCAAGATGGCCAAAAGTAGCGGACAGACCTTCATCTTGGAAGGACAAATCTAAATGGTGTGCTTACCACAAAGATTTTGGCCACACTACCGATAATTACATTGCCTTGAGGAAAGAGATCAATCACCTACTTTGAAAAGGGCTTCTTAAGGATCTTCTTGGAAAAAGGAAGGGACGTAATGAGACAAAAGAAGCCATAGCCAAGACTCCACCTTCACCTCCTCCTGTAACCAAAGTGATCAACTTCATCACAGGCGGTTCAGACATTTGTGGCACTATGTATTCCGCAGCAAAGCGTCATGCCAAAGATTCCAAGGAAGATAAGTCAGGACTACCGACACGACGTCCAGATACATCCCCGGGCCAGCAGATCATTTTTGATCAAGGTGATAAAGAAATCAATCAGGATCCTGTAAGTACCCCAATCTGGATCACCCTCTTCTGAGCACACAGGAAACACCGCAGACTCACACAAACGCAGTCTCGAATACCCGTAACCATCAAAAACCACAAAACCACCAACCAAACCAGGGGGGGGGCTTTCTGGAACAAAAAAGGACAAAAAGACTTTTGAGGAATTATGCAAAAAAGCAGAGATGGTCCGTACGGACCTCCTTTTTATCATAATTACTGAATCCTCTTAAAGTCCACCTTATTCCCTCAAATCCAGGAAATAATAATTACTGGAATACCTTGGAGGTCCGTACAGACCTTTCTGCATGCAAGGATGTCCGTACGGACCTTCTTGTTACCAGACACCATCATTTCGAAATCCTCTTAAAGTCCACATTATTCCCTCAAATCCGGGAAAACCAAAACCTTGGATTTCATGGAAGGTCCGTACGGACCTTCTTGCACAAATCTGTGGACTATAAATAGAGGGCTCCCCCTCCCTCATTTTACACATCTCCCTCTTCTCTCCTCTCCCCCCAGCCTTCAGGAACCCCTCTAAGTCCTTCTGAGGCAATCCCGGCCCCTTTTGGATCCTTCCGAGGCCTTCCGAGCTCCCTTGTGGTGCTCCGAAGCCTCTTCGAGCGCTCCCGCGCTGCCCCGAGGCACTCTCGAGGTACTCTGAGGCCCCTCGTGGTACTCCGAGGCCTTGCCTGGTCTTTCCCGAGGCGTCCCGGCTCTTTCCGAGTCAAACCGGCAATTCCGACCCACGCCGAACCTCTGCCCGAATGACCCCTGTCATCTCAACGTACGCCAAAACTCTGCCTAAGTGATCCCTGCCATCCTAACGCACGCCGAACCTCTGCCCGAGTGATCCCTGCCATCCCAACGCACGCCGAACCTCTGCCCGAGTGATCCCTGCGATCCCAACGCACGCCGAAACTCTGTCTGCAGACAACCGGCTCATCCCGAATCAAACCCGGTTCGTCCCGGAACACTATTCCATCCTCAAACACTATTCCCCCGTGGAAGACAGACACGAACCAACATTGGTAAGGCTTCCTTCCTACACTATTTCAATACATTTCAATACGCAGTGTACAATGTAGACATCCGATACAACATGCATTTTTAAAAGCACACACACACACACACACAACAGTTAAAGAATATAAGGGGTACCGAAAGACTTATTTTTACGAGGCGACTCGGGTGAGCTCTAATATTCTAATATTCTCTTCCCGAGGAGTCATCTGACCTCCGAACCCAAAATCTGATCATACAAAAACAGTTTATTTTCTTAAACTGATGCCCTTTCCAATGTTTTGGGCTTAATAAAAATGGCATGATGACTCTACAAAGCAAAAACAGAGCGAGACACCTCCCTCCAACAAAACGCCGCAAGGCGGGGGACATGCCAGATGCCGGGGCGCGAACGCGCTGCCTCTCGGATCCTGGGTATTTCAGTTGGCGACTCTGCTGGGGATAGTTTTGTTTTAAAAAAAACTTTTAAACAAAACAAAAGATTTTTAAAACAATGATGAAGGTCAAACTTTCATTTTACCCCCCTTCTTTAACTGTTGTGTGTGTGTGCATGTGCTTTACTTTTTATTTACAAAAAAAATAAAAAATACAAAAAAAAAATGCATCAATATACATCTGTGTACATACATTTAAAATTCTTCAAAAACTTCTGTTTTACTCAGAAAAAGAATTTTAGAGACCGCACACTACTCGCACTGCTGCCTCGGTACACCGCACGCTACTCGCACTGCTGCCTCGGTTACACCGCACGCTAAGCGCACTGCTGCCTCGGATATACTGCACACTACAACCCTCAACCCGGAGTGGTCTCAGTTGCAGTTCGTTTGGTCTTCCTAGGCCTCTTGGATGCGCACGAGATCATTCCAAACATCCCATCCTAGCCAAGTGTCAACCCTGCACGTTTGAGTCTTGAGTCACACTCTGTCCAGACTCGGTTGGTTTTTACCCAGTCCGTGTAATACAAGCCTGGATACATATCCCATACCGGCCATTTTTTGAGTTGAAGCTCGAAACTCAAGATCCCTTGCGCAAGCAAAGCGATGAAAGGTCATGCTAAAATCTCGACCTGATCTTGATTTCTGAAGCTACACCCAGACGATGTTCCGTCCCGGATATACATCCATGCTCATATGACACCATGTCATCAAGCCTTTAATACGTCAGCCAAGACAATACGACCCAGCCAACGCCTAATGTCACAGATCCCTTGCGCAAGCAAGGTAAAGAGAGGTCATGCCGAACTCTTGACCCGATCTTGACACAGTGGCCGGCTCGGTTCACTATTCACATGGCTAACGCATTAAAACGAACATGACAGGCTCGGTCCTTAGGTTCGGTTTTTTCTTTTAGGCCGGTGGAAACCACTTGCCCTATAGGACCCTCGCCCGGGGCTGTCCACCCTGGGATGTCGAAATACAGGTGCAAAACGAGGGGCTTATAGCTGCACAAATGGTCTCCACTGACCCAGGATCTAGCATAGTTGCGAAAAAGAAGAGCAGTCTTTTCCAACCTACCTAGGACTCTGAGAAAACACGTTTTATGTAAATTAAAACAACAAAAAAATCAGCAATAAAAAGCGGAAACCGCATGTCACATGAGCTTTTCCCCTTTTATCCCGAAAGGCCTTCCCATGTCTAAACCTTACCCGTCACCCTCTCCAGCAAACCGAGAGTGGTTGAGAGTACCCGGGAGCCGCCTTTTCAGTGTCGAAGTTATGAGGTTCGACAGCCCTTTCGGTTCAGCGGTCCGCACAGTCCGCTACTCCCCCATGGCGGGATCAACAGATAACAGTGAGGGAAACGGAACCCCGCTGCTAAGAAACCTCCAGACAATGGAGGAGATGTTGTGAGCCTTCGAAACTCTCAAGAAGCGCCAAGAAGAGCAGCAAGCCTGGATAGTGGATACCCTGCGTCTTCGAGGAACCGTTGCAGTTCCCCAACCTGATGGAACCTTCGTTCTTATAGAAGACGAAGAAATACCGGCTCCCCCAATTTCTCAAAGCTATCAACAGGCCCCGCCTACGCCAAGCTACGAGATCCCAGCAACGCAAAGCAGCTCTTGCTCAAAGATCCACTCAGGCATTAGTCAAGCAGCTCCGACATGCCCGCCTCAGCACAGTCAGTTTCCCGACTCTGTACCCCAAGCTCAGTATCAACAGCACACATATGTGCCTGCTTCGCCAGATCCCAATGCATCTCGGTATTCCCCAGGATTCAATCCTCTGACTCTATACGAGCCTCTTAGCCATAACCAAAAATCCCCATGCTTAGCCAGGACAGGCATCCCAAGCGGATATCCCGACATCTCAAACTTGCCACCCGCTGGTCTACCACTGGGGGCTCATGAAACATTTCCCCAATTCCCAAACACAACCCTTAGCGGCCCGGGCAATCACGCCCTTAATTTCAATACTCCAGGGTACGGGATGGTATACACTCAATTACCTCCCGAAGACTCCCGAATGGCGATCCCATCAGCCAATCCACCTCCATCTTCAGTCTCCATTCCCAAAAACGGCAACCCGCCTCAACCTGCCGATCCCCACATGGCTTGGCTGATCGAGCAGATGAAGGACATGCAAGGCAAAATAGCCAGTTCTCGGAAGGACTCCCTCCTGCCTACTGATCCAAGTAAGGTGGTCCCGCTTCCTCCGAAATTCAGGATGCCAGAAATGGAAAAGTTTGACGGAACGGAATGCCCCAAAACCCACATCGACACCTATGTCTTGGGAATGAGAGCCAAAGGGGCAACCCCACAACAGATGGCGGATCACTTTTAGCATTCTCTCAAATCTACAGCGCTAAGGTGGTTCCTAAACGTAAAGGCAGAAAACCGCTCCACGTGGGACCAAATCAGCGAGATCTTCCTGGAGAAGTACCGCACCAACCTTGAGTGGGAAACAAACCGCCACGATCTGCAAGCCACCGAACAAAAGGACGATGAGCCTGTAGGTGAGTTCTACAAAAGATGGAACTGGAAGCTTAGCGAGATAATGGGTCCGCTTTCCAAAGAAGAGCAAATGGACATTTTCCATTCCTGCCTCAAGCCATCTCTGAGGACCTTGATCAGCCATCACTTCTATCCAGATCTCCGTGCCATGGTCAATGCCGGAACCAAGTTTGAGAAGACTCTGAGCCTTCAGAAGACAACAGCAACCCCTGCTTCGTCTTACCGCTATCGGACAAACCTGTCAACTTCAGCACCTATCCCGAACAAAGGAAAAGAAGCGGCTGGAATGGTACACTACATCCAAAACAGAGCTCAAGTAAACCGTGATCAGGCACTCCCGAGGAACAACAATCCCCCTCGCATCCCACAGTTCCAGCATTTCGACAACCTCGAAATGCCTCTGGGCCAAGTATTTGAAGCATTGGTAAAGCAAAATCTCCTCAAGCCCCTCGAGAATTTCCAACCAAAGACTCTCAAGCCCAACATGGATATGAACAAGCACTGCGCCTTCCACAACTACCCCGTGAAATTACTCGGATTTTCGCGCGCGGGATGCGGAGAGGCGGTTGTCTTTTGCGGAGGGTTGGTGTCTGAGACCTCCTTTTTCGGGAAGGAAGAGGATTCGCCACGCGGTTTTTGTATTTTGAGCCCAAATGTTGAGAAACGGCTATAGTGAAAAAGGTGTCATTTTTATTGATAGCAAAAATTTAGGAAAAGGCTATTTTAAAAACGGGGAGTCATTTTTATTGGTAGTAAAAACGAGTAAAAAGCTTTTTTAGTACCAGAGATTGTTAGGTTCGGAGGTCACGTTACGTTTCGGGAAGAGTATTACGAGATCACCCGAAATGCCTCGTATGACGAGTCTTTCTACCTTTCTCGAAATCGTGTGCGTGTGTGTGTGTTTGCATTTTGAAATGGGGGCTTGAATGACAAGCTTAATCTTGGTTTGAATGTCAAACGTTGATTAGGTGATCTTGTTTGAAAATGCGAGCGTTTGAATGACAAACGTCGATTTTGGAAGTTTTAGGAAAAAGTGACACGAGAGCTGATTTTAACTGTTTATCTTAAGTGTCAAATGTTGACTTTTAAGAAAACAGCGTTTGAATGTCAAACGTCGGATTTTTGAGTTTGAAGATGAGCGTTTGGATGCCAAACGTCATTTCGCGCATTTTGAAAGAGAGTTCGAATGTCGAACTCCGGTTTTGAACCGGGCGTGTCATTGTTAACGATTTTTACTGGGAAAAAACGTATTAAATGATTTGAGTGTCAAAATTCGGCTTTTTAGTTTGAAGATGAGCGTTCGGATGCCAAATGTCATTTCGCGCATTTTGAAAGAGAGTTCGAATGTCGAACTCCGGTTTTGAACCGGGCATTACATTGTTAACGATTTTTACGGGAAAAAACGTATTAAATGACTTGCAATCAACGAATCGGGTTGCGACTCGGACTTTGAAAGGTAAATACTATCACGATCCAAACGGGTCGGACTTTGTAAATGACAGTATTTAAATTGCAGTATCAACGGAATCAAACGATCCGGAATCGTAAATGACGATCGACGAGCCAAACGACTCGGAATTGTAAAGTTGCAAGAAATGTAAATGACGTTCGACGGATCAAACGGTCCGGAATGGTAAATGACAGGAATTTAAATAATGTTCAACGGATCGATCGATCCGGAATTGTAAATGACATAAATTTAAACGGAACGGGGTCGGAACGCCGTTTTAACCCGTGATTACTTCTCTTACGGGAAGAGAAGAGGATCGAGGGGCTAAAACGTATCGGACCCCGTTAGACGGAGGCGTCTACATTTCAACGATGTTCGTCCGAAACGGTTATAGCGACTGGCGCGTAAACCGAGGCGGAACGAGAGATTAGAGAGAGGGAGTTATACCTATGGCTAGGGTCGACTCCTTTGGCTCGGGGGGTATATACGGGATACGGAAAGTGGTTTGGAATGGTGTTTTGGAGTGGAGGGGGGCGTATTTGATCAAAATACGAAGTTTTCACGCGAATCGAGACAAAACGGGAGCTCGGGAAGGGGTGAAAAGGGTTTGGGCCGTGGCTGTGGTGATTTTGGGGAGTAAATTTGTTGTTCTAAATGGCTTTGACAACCCTTCTATTTATAGGTGAAATTTCAGCATGAGTCCGGCCGGACTTAGCCTGAAATCCAGGGGGTTTTGTGAAACTTTGGAAATTTGAGGGACTTGCTGGCAATTTTTGAGAATCTGCAAAGGAGTCCGACCGGACTTGGACTGCAAACCAGGTGTATTTTAGTCTTTTCTCCTTGATTTTTGATTGAAAGGTGACTAGAGGGAGGTGGCATGCAAGCCACGTGTCCCATGAGTCACCAGCCATGTGGGAGTTCATTCCCGGATCCCGGTTTTATCCATTTTTTAAATAACAGTCCGGAAAATATCCGAAACGCCCCCGGAAAGTGCCGGAAAGTGCGTTTTTCAGGGAAAGCCGCACTTTCACGTGCGATGACGTGTGTTAAGTACGTTTTGACATTGGGATGCACGGGGCAGTCCCGGGACGTCTCGTTGGCATGGCAACGGGGAGCTTAACGGATTTCGGTTAGCCTGGAGCGGGCTAGTTAACGGATTCCGGTTAACTTTCTAACGGATTTTGACGATCTTGATTTGGGTACTTACAGTTAGCCCCTCAGCGACGTCTCTTCCGAAGGAAGTGGGGTCGTTGAAAAAAGATAAGGATCCAAATCGGGATGCCTTACTTTGAAAGACCTGGGCGGTCAGCTGGCTGGACCCTTAGCGAAAGGATTCCTACGTATCCCGAGCGGGAATCAAGCCGATCGTAGTTCGTAGGTGCAAGGAACCGCACGTGGGGACCTTGACCTGAGTGAGACTGTGGGAGGCGTCTGAACCTGAGAGGAGACCATTGTGAGGTACTAGAACCTGAATGGAGACTATTGTGAGGCGTCTGAACCTGGGATTTCTGAAACCTTCGAGGGCGTGTGGTGCCTCAAACTAGAGTTGCTGAACATATGAGGGCGTGTGGCGCCTCAAACCGGAGTTGCTGGAACCTACGAGGGCGTGTGGCGCCTCAAACCGGAGTTGCGAGGATACGTTTATCCTGAGACGAAGGCATTCGTGCCTTGGGTGCTGGGCTTACGATGATGGCCAGGTTTATCCTGCTGGGAATAGGGTGGCAAGGATGGGAATGGTTGTGTTAAACTTGCGTTATTAACAACTCGGAAGGATTGACGTTTCTTCTTAAGAATCCTATTGGGGATGAGCACTCGGGCTTACCTTGATGGCCAAAGAGGGATTGTTGTGCGGGCTTACCTTGATGGCCGCCGTAGGGGGACGATCGGGCTTACGACTGGCGGCCGGGGAAGTGAACGGTAGTGAAAACCGATAGGAATTTTAACGTCGGGAGACGGAAATGTGACTTGAATGTCCGGAGACATGATCGAGCGTTTGAATGCCAAACGTCAACTGAGGATTAAATTTAACGTCTGGAGATGGAATTGTAACTGGAATGTCCGGAGACATGATTGAGCGTTTGAATGTCAAACGTTAAATGAGGATTGAATTTAACGTCTGGAGACGGAATTGTAACTGGAATGTCCGGAGACATGATTGAGCGTTTGAATGTCAGACGTCAACTGAGGATTGAATTTAACGTCTGGAGACGGAAATTTAACTGGAATGTCCGGAGACATGATTGAGCGTTTGAATGTCAAACGTCAACTGGGATTTAATGTCTGGAGATGGACGTTAGTGAAAACTAACTGGTAATTTAACGTCTGGAGATGAGCATTAGTGAAAACTAACTGGGAATTTAACGTCTGGAGACGAGCGTTAGTGAAAACTAACTGGGAATTTAACGTCTGGAGACGAGCGTTAGTGAAAACTAACTGGGAATTTATCCTCGGGGGATGGGGTGTTAGAAATGTCTAACTGGGGGGAAATTTTACACTTTTGGGGGCCAAAAGGGGTAAAATTGAAACTGTGAAAAGCTGAGGGGCCAAAGTGGCAAGGAATCTTTCTGGTGCAGCAAGAGTCCGGCCGGACTTGGACTGAATTTGACCAGGTCCTTATCAGCGCCGAGGCAGAAGCTGAAAATGGCCATTTTCTTTCATTGTTTCCGACGAGGAAGAGAGAAAGGAGGAGAGAATTTTCACCCCAAATTGTGAGGTTTGCTCAGATTTGTGAAGGAAAATCGATATGGAAGGTGATTGGGAACCAATGGCTCGTCATGGAAGGACCGATGACGAAAGAACGCGGTTGGTTCGGACCATTCGAACCAACATTCATCCATTGAATCCGGCGGAGTTCTACCCGGCTAGGGAGAACCATAATTCCAAAGGAGGGATCGAGAGACAGGTACACTTCCCTCAAATTCCATTAATTTTAAGAATGTGCATTCTTTAAATGTTAGAAATTTGACTAGGAAGTGTTAGGGATTTGGTGCCCGGATTGGGGCTTTTGACTTTGCTATGAAACTTTGTCGAAATTGACTAGGATGTAGTTCAATTGACACTATGGGTAGATGACATAAAAATTTTGGTTGCGAAATTCCATGTCAAGATGCATTTTCCAAAATTTAAGTAGCTTTAATTCGGGACAGAGTAAATTTTCGAAATGTTCGGAAGGATTTGAAAGTTCCGAATTCGACGGAGTTTTCGAAGGGTTTTGAAAGTTCCGGATTCGACGGAGTTTTCGAAATGCTTTGAAAATTCCGAATTCGACGGAGTTTTCGAAGGGTTTTGAAAGTTCCGGATTCGACGGAGTTTTCGAAATGCTTTGAAAGTTCCGGATTCGACGGAGTTTTCGAAATGCTTTGAAAGTTCCGGATTCGACGGAGTTTTCGAAATGCTTTGAAAGTTCCGGATTCGACGGAGTTTTCGAAATGCTATGAATGTTTCGGATTCGACGGAGTTTTTGAAATGCTTTGAAAGTTCCGGATTCGACGGAGTTTTCGAAAGGATGGAAATATTTTAGGAAATGAATGAGAACCGTATCTGCATTGCATCCTTTTGACATGCGTTCGTGCATTCTGTTGATGTCGCTTCTGTGCTTAACGTATTATTGCTTTGTTCACCTGCAGGGGCGAGGGACGGTTGATGTTCACAACCAGAAGAGTCGGGGAGCCTTTGAGGCAGTGCGAGCGCTGTGGGAGGTACTTCCGGACGAGGCTCGAGAGGGAGAGAGGAGTCCACGGCAGCTGGTGGTCGACTCCGGATTGGCTGGCTTCATCAGTGCGGTGGCTGTGATAGCCGCGACGCAGAGGGCGAGGTCTATGTACGTAGCTCTGAGCGAGTACTGGTGGGATACGACCCACACTTTTCATTTCAGATGGGGGGAGGCGACGGTGACTCCCACTGATTTTGCTGCTATCACTGGGTTGCCGACCTATGGCAACGCGCTGGTGTGGGTGGATGGTTATACCCCGGGGCAGTTGTCGGAGCTGCTGGGTTTTGATATTACCGATGCCAGGGGCTTAGGTATTCGGTACAGGCCGATGGAGAGGCATCTGCAGACGGGTATTGCTGATTATTTGGATGGGTCTCTGAGGATGACCGCGGAGCGCCTGGCTCGAGGGTTCATTTGGTTCGCGTTGTCAGCGACTTTGTTCCCGACTTCTGACACGTCCTGTCACTTCCCTCTGCTCGGGTCGCTGACAGACTTGGATGCCGTGAGGGGGTATGCATGGGGGGAGGCTGGACTGGCCGAGCTCTACCACTCCTTGGACAGATTCTCGCGGGGAGAGGAGAGTTCCTTGAGCTGTTTCTCGTTTGCTTTGGATGTAAGTTCACGTCTTTTTCTCTTCCTTGTCTCTTTTATGTACTCGTATGTATCTGCTCTGTAGCTGATATAACTTTCCATTTGCTTGACAGGTCTGGTGCTATGAGGTGTTCAGCCCGCAGCAGTGGGATATTAGGGAGGCGTACCGATCCCTGTTCCCTGCCATGCTGGTTTGGCAGAAGAGGGCGAAGAAGGCGGTGTCGTCGAGGGTGGGTACTCGACTGTCGTACGAGGAGGTGTCCCAGGCCCTGAGCCGTGAGTTCTCCGAGCGGATCCAGCTGACCTGGTGGAGTCGGTTCCACATGGGCGTGGTTCAGGTTGCTAGTGAGGTTACGCGGCGGCGGAAGCTCCTGGTGGGACTTCACTGCGATGCTATGTATCTGGGGGAGAGGGTGACCCGTCAGCATGGCCCGGGGTCCCTTCCGATGGTGCCGGTGGATCCGCCTCTGCACATGCAGCATCCTCTGTCGATGCCGATGGAGGAGTTGGAGCGGTATAGACAGGGTGTGTTCTATACCGAGTATGTCATAGCGGGAGCCGACTATGACACTTTCTTGAGGATGAGGCTGAGGAGCCCGCAGGTGCAGCACAGGGAGGGCGAGGGCCCTGGATATCCCCGAGATCTCCCGCTCCCACGCGCTAGGCTGGCGTACGAGGGGCTGGACGGTTCGCGCAGGCGACTGGTGATCCCGCTCCCGGATGAGCCGAGACCTCGGTATAGGGTGGACCCCAACACTTCGGTGAGCACTTTTGATTTTCTGCATTTGATAGTAGCATTCTGCAAATGTTGCATCTGTACTTTCTGCTTGTCTTTTGATGACTTTCCTGGTTCGCAGGTGTCTGGCCGTACGTACAACGAGGCTATGAGACTGGTGGACGGGTGGGCCGCCTACACTAGGAGGCTCGTGGCGTTCATGAGGTGCAGTTCCCGGAGGAGCGTGGATGTTCGTGAGCCGAGGCCGTCTAGGCCGAGAGGTTCGCCTGCTCCCACGGCTGGTGGAGAGGACTTTGCGCAGGGATTTGGCCAGTTCGCGGGCGGAACGGCTGGGTTTGGAGCTCATCCTCCTTCGCACTCGGGGCACGAGAGGGGAGAGTCCTCGAGTTCGCAGACGCCGAGGAGGCCTTTTGCATATTCCCGCCTGGAGGAATTCGGAGATTATCTGTTTTCGACAGATCCGGCAGCTGCGGAGCAGTGCATCGAGTGCTCGGATAACGAGCAGGACTCGGAGTAGTCCTTTTATTGCTTTCTTTTTTTAGACAAAATGTATGTATTGTTCGGAACAATTTGACTTGAACTGTATTTGAAAAGGCGCCCGTGGGGCGGAACCTGTACTTCGCACATTTATTCTGTGATCACCTTCTTTTATTTTCGGCAAATAAGGAAGTAGGTTAATCAAAAATAAATAATATGAAACATGCATGAAAAATTGAACGGGTCAAAATTTATGCCTATATGCACTGATTATTAATTAATTGCACTGTTGCACGAGCCCGGGGCGGAAGAGGTGTTGGCTTTGGTTGAATGAAACCAGGGGCAGCACGCAGATTCATAAAGGATGAACAGGGCCTTGTTTGGAATTGCTTCCAATTTAGGAGCAGCTGGCTGCAGAGTTGACCAAGTCAACTGCAGAGGGAGTCCGGCCGGACTGAGAATGAATTTCCAGAGTCTTTTAAATTGCAGTTTCAGCTTTGCAATTCGTAAGAAACTGCGCATTGCTTTGATCAGTTGGCTGAATTTCTTTCAAATTCCTAAGGCTTCTTTCACTTTCTTTCATGGCTCCCTTTCCTAAGCTATCGTCTCGGATGCAAGAGCGATACTTGGAAAACTTTCAGTCGTGGGTACGGAACCACACGAGGCAAAACAAGGGGTTTTTCGAAGGCTGTTACGGGATGAAATCTGTTTGGGCTTTGAAGGAGCTCATGCTAGATTGGGATCTTTTGAGAGCAGCGGCTCGCTTCTGGGATGTATGGAGGAATGTGTACAACTTCTCGTACAACAAAATCACTCCTACGTTCGAAGATTTTCGGGCCATTCTGGGAGGACCTGAGGCGGAACAGCTAGTTCTTCCTTATGTTGGTGGCATGGCCACTGTTGAGAAGCTAGTGTCTCTGCTTGGTATCTCGGCTGGAGAAGCATACGGGAGGATGCTGATATTGAACACTGATTATGTTGACATTTCGGGACTGCCCGATAGATTTACCGGAGCTGAGGGGAGCGTTTTTGTGTGGGACACGTTTGCTCTGTGCGCGATCGCTACTCTGTTCACGTTCAAGTCCCTGGGTGTGTGCCATCACAGTGTACTGGACCTGGTGAGGCAGTGCCGAAGCGGGGGAGACATCGTACCTTTGGTCTTGGGCGAGACGTTCCTGGGCATAGGTTGGATGGCGACTGGTAGCCGATACATGTGGGGAGGGAGTCCCGCCATGCTTACCATGTGGTTGAGAGAGAGACTGCAGATGATGCCCAAGGTGCCAATGTATTGTGATGCTTGGTCCTTTTCTCGACGTCCTCTAGTGATAGGGGACGATCAGGCTGAGCTGGAGCTCTGGATGGCCAGACTCCGCACGCATCACTTGCGATGGTGAGTTCCCCACTGGATGTTACAGACTTGTCGGACCGCTCAGGAGGGTCTATTGGTTGTCAGAGTGTCGGGGCTGTCTCAGACGTCCTTCTACATTCCATCATTGGTTCTGCGACAGTACGGGCTGGAGCAGGTGCCATTGACGGGCTTGAGTCATGCTGCTACCTTCGAGGTGGGATCTCTGCTGATGGAAGATCCTTCGACGCTATTGCTGCTCACACGGTGGTGGCAATACACGTCCTTTCCTGCCCGGGGTTCTCTTTCACGGAGAGGGGGCACTGTTCTGTCTACGATATACGAGCGTATGAAGAGTGTATAGGGGAGACACAGATGGCTATCTTGTGGAGACGGGATGAGCTGTTGGGTGCTGATCACCTTGACAGCTCGACCTTGAGGAGGACTGAGGCGGGGGCTGGGAATCGCATTCGGAACGCCATGGCTGACTATGAGGCCAATGTTGATCGGGAGGCCAATCAAAGCACGGTCATGATGGCTAGAAGTGAAGCAGCTCGAGACAGAGCTAGGGAAAGGGCTGCGTTGAATGCTACAGGCTTGACGGAGGCGTCGGGAAGGGTCCCTGAGCCAGGTAGAAGGACTACCGGAATATTCCCTGTGAAGGTGAAGAACACTCGCCGTAGGAAAGGGAAGGGGAAGAAGGATGAAGGACCAAGTTCGGGAAACTAGGTTGACCTTGCTGTCCAGAGTATCCACCCATTATCATTGCAGACACATTAACTGATTAATGTTTTATTGTAGTTTTGCTAGCGTGTAGCGAGTCAAGAGTTGACCGTGCTTGAACTCATCAAAGATTGTTTTAACCGTAATGAATTTGTAGGTTAATTGAAAAGAGTTTTTCGAAACACAAGCAATTGATGCCTATTTTTTTTTTTGAGACCGAACCAATGATGGCTGCCTACGTTCCCCTTTTACAATTGGACTAAGGGGCTCAGGTCACCGTAGTTCGAAACTTTTAGGTGAATTTGAGAAAAACAAAGACAAAAGAAGTGCGACCCTATTTTTTACCTGGATCATTAGCGAGAATGTATCCAATTGGGTATTAGTCTTTTGGCACTTTAATTTTACTGAGGGGTAGTGTATGGGGAAGGAGAGTTGACTCGTGCTCTTCCTCAAACGAAGTATCTGCGAAGCTTGCTTTCGTTCACGGGGTTGACGAAAGGGTTCCCATCCAAGTCTGCTAACTTCATGGCTCCTCCGGAGAAGATTCTTTGTACCACGAACGGTCCTATCCATGTAGGCTCCCACTTTTCGAGGGGATTGGTCTGCGTAGGAGGCTTTTCCTTTAGCACCAAGTCGCCTTCTCTGATGTCTCGGATCTTGACTTTCTTGTCGAATGCTCGGGCCATTCTGCTCTGGTAGGCTCGAGTGTGTTCCATGGCTTTCAATCTGCGCTCGTCGAGTAGAGCAAGTTCGTCGTGACGGCTCTGTAGCCATTCGACTTCATTGATCCCGTTTTCCAAGAGGACTCGGAGGGATGGAATTTCCAATTCCACGGGTAACATCGCTTCCATTCCGTAGGTAAGCGCGAACGGAGTCTCCCCTGTGGCGGTTCTGACTGATGTTCTGTATCCCCAGAGGGCTAGATGTAGCTTTTTGGGCCAGTCCCGACCTCTGGTGGTCATCTTTCTGATTATCATGGCGAGAGTCTTGTTCGCTGCCTCTACTGCACCATTGGTTTGTGGTCTGTAAGGAGAAGACTTGTGACGCGTGACTCTGAATTCGGTCAGCAGTTGGTCACAATCTCCCTCGAAGTGAGTCCCATTGTCGGATATGATCTCGTTGGGCACTCCGTATCGGCACATGATGTTCTCTTTGATGAACTCGGCCACCTTCTTAGAATTCAGTACCTTGTATGATCTGGCTTCTACCCATTTGGTGAAGTAGTCGACTGCGACTAGAATGAACTCGTGACCATTGCTCCCTGGTGGAGTGATCTTGCCGATGACGTCGATTCCCCATGTGGCGAAAGGCCATGGTGTAGTCATGCAATAGAGTTCATGAGGAGGGATGTGATTGAGGTTGGAGAACCGTTGACATTTGTCGCAGCTTCAGACGAACTGGATGCAGTCTGTTTCCATCGATATCCAATAGTATCCCATACGGAGAATGATCTGTGTCAATGCTCGGGCGTTCATGTGCGGACCGCAGGTTCCGTTGTGAACTTCGTTCATTAGCTCGCTGGCTTTTTCTTTGTTTACACACCGAAGGAGTGGCCCTTGGTGGCGCTTCTTGTACAACATACCCCCCCAGAATGACGAAATGGGATGCCAGGCGTTTTAATGCCATCATGTTTTTGGCTTTGATCCCTTCTTTGTATTTTCCATCTTCATTTGTGAAGGAAGCTTCTCCGTTTTGGAGGTACTGGTATACTTGATTGTACCAGGGTTCGTCGATCGTTTCTTTTTTTATTTCGATCTCACAGCAATAGGCGGGTGTTTCCCGTCTGCCTATTCTGAGGGGTTTTACTGATTTCCCATCGGGAATTTCGATAAGAGAGGCGAGGGTTGCCAGGGCGTCTGCGAAGCGGTTCCTGTCTCTTGGCAAATAGTGAAAAGAGATGTCCTTGAACTGAGCAATGAGCTCCTCCATGTACGCGTGGTACTTCTGGAGGCCAGAATCTACCGTCTTCCATTTGTTGGATACTTGATTGATGATCAATGCTGAGTCTCCGTATACATCCAGTTCTGAAATGTTGTGCTCGAGGGCGGCTTCCAGACCTGCTTTGCAAGCTTCGTATTCTCCTTTGCATTGTTGGTTGTTTCAAAATTCAGCTTGATGGCTATGGGAGTATGCTCGTCCGTGGGATCGACAAGGAGCATTCCAATACCATTTCCCTTCTTGTTGGCTGCCCCATCGAAGAAGAGTTGCCGGCGGTTTGCGCCAAGCCAGTGAGAAGATTCCGTCATCCGGAAATTGCGGATCGTGACCCTTGGGCTCACTGCGCTTGGGAAAGTCTCGGCCACTGATCTCGCCATTACTCGCCCTTCGTGGATTTTCGACCATGTACTTGATGTCGAACTCAGCCAGGGAAGAATGACCACTTGGCTAGTCGCATTGACAGAGATGGCTTGTCAAAGAGATATCGGACGGGGTCCATTTTGGAGACCAGAGCACCGAATGTGACTCGCATGTAGTGTTTCGCTTTCCCGACTACCCATACCAAGGCGGTACAAGTTTTCTCTAATGCCGAGTAGCCGAGTTCACTTCCTTGAAGCTTCCGGCTTACGAAGTAGATTGCATGCTCAACCTTGGAATCTTTCTCGTTCTTGTGCCAAGATTGCTCCAATTGACGTGTCTGTTATCGTCGATATAGGAGTAGTGGCTTGTCTTCATGTGGCGGGCACATAATTGGGGGATTCACCAAGTAGGTCTTGATTTTCTCGAAAGCCGTTTGGCACTCGGAGTCCCATTTGATGTCGGCATTCTTCTTCATCGCCTTGAACATGGGCTCGCAGAGAGATGTCAACTGGTTGATGAAGCGACCGATGCATCAAGTCTTCCCATAAAACTTTTCACTTCTGTCGAGTCCGAGGCGGCTTCATGTCGATGATGGCCTTGATTTTCTTGGGATCGGCTTCGATACCTCTTTCGTAACCATGTACCCCAAGCACCTTGCCGCGCTTGACGCCGAAGGTGCACTTCGCAGTGGTTCAATCTCATGGAGTGCTTCCGAGTCTCGTTGAAGAACTTTCTCGCATCCGTCATGTGCCGCATGTCCGATCCTCCGGGAGTGGATGATCATGTCGTCGACATATACTTCGATTTCTTTGTGAATCATGTCATGGAAGAGGGTTGCAGCTCGCCGGTAAGTAGCCCCAGCTGTTCTTTAGACCGAACGGCATGACCGTGTAGCAGTATGTCCCCACTGAGTGGTGAAAGCAGTCTTGGCTTGATCTTCCTCGGACATTTTGATCTCGGTTGTATCCAAATAACCCGTCCACGAAGGACTTTACTTTGAAATTTGCCGTGGTGTCGACTAGCATGTCGATGTTAGGCAGTGGGAAATCATCTTTAGGGCCGGCCTTGTTGAGATCCCTAAATCCACACAAAGATTCGACCTTTCCATTGGCCTTCGTGACCGTCACGATGTTGGAAAGCCAAGTAGGGTACTCAATCACTCGATGAAACCAACTCGGAGCATTTTCTCAATCTCTTCTTTAACTTGCAAGGACCACTGGCTTGATCTTGCGCAGCCTTCTGTTTGACAGGCTTGGATTCGGGATCCAGGGAATTCGTGCTCCACGATCGAGGGATCGAGTCCCGGCATGTCCTGCATGACCAGCGAACACGTCAACATACTCCCGAGGAGGCTTATCGTGGCTTCTTTTCGGCATCGGCGAAGAAACCGCCCACTTGTGTCTCTTTAGGCTCTTGCACCGACCCCTGTGTTCACTTTGGTCATAACCTCTTCGGCAGCTTGGGCCCGGTTGTCCTCTTGGTCAACTACACGCCGAGAACTTCTTTAATGTATTGTTCATTTAATGTGTCTCGCTTCTTTATCAATTGAGTTATTAACGTCTTTTAAGTTGTTTGTTAACTTATCGCTTGTTAAAGTGGCAATGAGAGGATACTCCGAAAGGTCGACTTTTCATTGAACGAGAAAGGAAATACATGGTTGGCTACATTATCATAGTCTTCCGGCGTAAGGCCGTTGGACGACTCGTAGGACTGGACTTTTACAAGGACTCGACTCGAGGGTTTGAGACCGGGTTTAGGGAGATGTGGGTGCAGCCCAACTTGTCTTCCAGTTTCGTCCGGCTTGCCCTTGGTCCGGTGAAAGTTACCCTCTTCGGTGGCATTGCTAGATGCTTGATGAGGGTTCGGGGATCGAGAGGCTTGGCTTCGCTGTCCCAATCATGGCAATCATGCTGTTTTCGGAGCCTGTGTCAATCAGGTTTGGCACCTCCATGACTTCTTCAAAAGACTCTGTAGAGCCGGTCCACCGAGAGCGTCTTCTATGAATTCCGGTTCCTTCGCTTTGGAGTTACTGTCTCGAATGTGGCCTCGCGGCTGATCCGAACAGTATGCTTTCCCATGGAGAGTACCTTGAGTTGCTCCTCCAAGTCTGGGATTCCCTTGAATGTGTACTCGTGCCGGACTGTGGTGGCAGTTGGTCCAGGTAGAGCCGTGATGTCGAGGAACGCTCCCCTTATCGGATTGGCCTTGAGCCCTCTGAAACGCTTGAGGTCCCGTGCTAGCTTTTCCATCCTTTCTGTAGTCTCTGTGTTGACTATCCCTGCTTCTTTCTCATCTTCATCGCCCACCGTCGGTCCCCGCCCGCCGCCGTCGGTTCCGCCGTCGGTGCTCCGCCGGTTCCCTGTCGGTCCCCCGCCCGCTGTTGGTTCCCTTGGTGAAGTAATGAGCGAGGTCGAAACCGTAAGGTCGGAGGTTGGGTGTGCCGCCTGAGGTTCCCCTTTGCGGGCCGCCGCCTTGGTGCGGGCGAGCCTTTTGTTCTCCCCGATGTCACCCGGTGTTGGCACGTAACCAAGCCCCCGGACCGTGGTGTGGTCCTTGACTTCGATGACTTGGTGTTGGCCCGTAACCTTTGCCGAGCCCCGCCCCGGGATGAAGTTCATGAGTTTCATCATCTTCATGGCGGGAGGAATCTTGTCGTGAGATAGTGGAAGGTCCACGTTGCATATTTGGATCTTGGAGGTCTCCGTGAGTGAATCCGCTTAATGCCATGTCGTCATTATGCTTGATTTCTAACACTCGGAATGTCGTTGGTGCCGGTCCCCTCGGTGGTGACGCTGTCGCCGTAGACTGTGGTTATCTTGTTGCCTTGCATGAACTTGAGGCACTGATGAAGGGTGGATGCCACGCCATTGATTTGATGCAGCCAGGGACGCCCCAGGATGGATGTGAAAGTGATTGGAATGTCCAACACTTGGAATTCGATGGGGATCATCCGCTTGCCGAACCAGATATTAAGAGTAGCAACCCCGAGAACTGTACGGGAAGTAGAGTCATAGGCCTTGACAAAGGTGGGATCGAAGGCTTCAGATCTGTAGGCTTGATGTCGAGCAGGTCCATCATCTTGGCGGGCAAGACATTCATTCCGGACCCTCCATCTACCAACAAGCGGGGAAGGCGACGCTTGTCCAACTGGACTGTGATGTAGAGTGGCTCGTTGTGATCAGCCCCAAATTTTGGAAGGTCCAAATCTGTGAGGGTGATAATGTTGCCGTAGTGGATGTTGTCGATCATCTGAATGACTTCGTCTGGGTTGCGCTCACGGGGACCATGGTACGGGCCAGACTTTCCTCTAGCTTGAGCTTGTGAGGATATGAAGATGTGAGCAGGGACCAAAGGGAAATGTTCGCCTGGGTCTGCTTGAGCTGAGTGAGGATCGGGTCCTCTTTCAGGGAACTTGCGTCTTGGGCCGGCCGGGTTGCGCTCCGCTCCGTCGGCTTTTTGGTGGCCTTAGGTGGTAGTGCATGAATTTGACCCGATCGGGTTAGAACGCCGACATCGCTTGGTTCCTTCGAACAGCCGCTCTGAGTTGAGCCATAGTTAGAGGAGGATTCCTCGTAGCGTAGGGCCACATGTCTTCCATCAATTCATTGATCGTAGACGTGTTCCCGAGCTTCGGCAGCCTTTTACGGATTCTGTCCCGTGATACCGGCTTGGGTGCCTCCGTGGGAGGTAGCCTACGGTTTGACGCAGCTGCTCGAACGTCAATGCGCAACAAAGGGTTGCCAGGATCGAACCGTGCGTTGCCGACTCCTCCGGGGAGGTTGGAGAGTTCTTGGTTCAGCGAACAGCCTCCTTGATCTCTTCACGGTATACCGCGCTCCTTTCCTTCTTGCCGAGCATACTCAGGCATTCGAGTTGGGTCCGCGATACTCGTGGTTTGCTAATTTTCCTCCGCTCTTGGCCCAAATCAACTTTCTTGCAGCAGAGCCTGCGTCGAGAGTTAGTGTATGCGTTTCTTCCCATGTGAGAATAGCCAGTGCTTCTTTGAACTGCGCGCGGCAGTCTAGATAAACCTCCATCGGGGAGAGTTTTCCTTTCCTCTTTATCTGAGTGGCGGGTATGTCGGAAGGTGAGTACACGGCTTCCCGAACATCTGCCCATGTAACTGGTTGCTGTCCCAGTTGATCGTTTCTGTAAACGAATGCCGAAGACTGTGGAATCTCCCTGAGCAGTTGCTGGAGATGAATTTCTATCTTTCTATTTCTTTTGAATGGACCTTCCTCTCTCAGTTGGCCTTTCAATTTGAGTGCGGAAATGATCCGTCCCCATCCTCCCAGGACCCTTGGGATTCCGGTTTTGTTGACATCATGCCTGGCATGGAAGAGAATGGTTTCATCGTCTTCGTCGTCGCTTTCACAGAGAACTTGCTTTCCTCGGGGAGATAAGTGCTGGTATTTGTTCTACTGTGCCGTTCCATCTCCTAGGTCATCGGGACCGTTGACCACCCTCGTTTGGCAGAGGGGGTTGGATGAGAAACAGACGGTAGTCGAGGAAGTTGCCGTGAGCAAAACCCCTGAGGTCGAACTGGTCTAGAGTGGCCTCTAGCTTTCTGTCTGAAGCTGCTTGTGACACTTTAAGGGCTTGATCCCTGTGGGTCCTTTGAGCTTGTTTTTCGCCCCAGAGACGGTTTTCTTGAGCGGCTAGTTCCATGAGGGCCTTTCTAGCGAGAGCTAAACAGTCTCCGTAGGTGCGCGCCGTCTGACTAGTGTCTAGAACTGTGATCACATCCAAATCGCCGAATGGCGGAAACACTTGGATTATGTTGACGAAGGAAGTCGGGCTGGGACATTCCATGCGGCCTTCCTTGATCTCGGTTACCAAGAAATTCGCCCATATCTGCTTGATTGAACACACGGGGGTGTTGAACTCTGCGATGTTGACAGTCTCGTGATCTCGTTGGATCGCCAAGTCTATCAGAGCTAGCAGTTTGCTGGCGGGATGTCTGAATCCGTGGCCGTGACGACTGGGAGCAGAATCGAACTTGAGCATGTTGATGCTGAGGTGGTCATTTCCAACGTCGGAAGCTGACTCTGTCTTGCGGGGAAGACCTTCACAGATGTTTTCGGGGTGGCTGCCGGAAGCGTTCCCGAGGTTGATCTGACTTGTAGCAGGGTGAGGAGCTTTGTCTCCTTCGCTGTTGCCCTTGGCCTTGACGGCGCTTGCGGCTTTAAGCTTGACTGACGGCACGGGCCGGTTGCCACTGGGGCTGGTAGTCGGAAGTGATGGGGAGCTCTGAGCTCGATTGGCCAGGGCCTCGTTTACCATGAGCAGGCAGTCGTCGAGGGTAACTTTGGCGTTGCAGAATCTGACAATAAGGACCGGATCCTTGGTATCATCAGGATATCTGGAATAGATGATGTTGACGAAGTCGTCGTCAGTCACTTGATCAGAGGGGTTCTTTGTCGTGTCAACCAGTTGCTTCCAATTGTCGGATAGCTGCCTGTACTGGACGTTGAGCTTGACAATCTCCATAGTGTTGGAGCCCTGGTCGTAGGTGACCTGATCGGAACGGGTGCCGTCCTCGAAACTGAGCATATGAATGCAGAGATCTTCTTGCGGGTCTGCCGCGTCCTCGACTCCGGAGAGTCCTGATTCGTCGCCGTCTGACGGCTCAACCCAAACGTAGGGACGTATTGCGTCCGGGTGCGTTGCTGGAGCTGCTAGGAAAACATCATGCCCTTCGCTGGAGAAAAGGGGTTCAGCGGGTAGTTCCTCGTGGAGGACATCCCATACGACGTCCATGCATTCAAGACGAGTATGGCGGTGCTTGTTGACCTTTATCACGAAAATCTCTTCGCCTGGCGGGGCCAGAGAGTTGGCTTGAAGAATGCTGACGAATCTCCGATTGGAGACAGGGGGTTTATGTGCCCGCATCATGGCGATGCTCAGTGTTTCTTTCCAATCTGCCTCCAAATGTTGGAAACGACAGTTGAACTTGATGTACCGGACTGCTTCAGGGTCTGCCTGCTCGAGGACATTGACATAGTTAGCATCTCCGGACTCTGAGGGATTCTGATGAGATTTGCCCCGGTAGTCCCTTGGTTGATTTGAAGGAGGTAGCCCCGGTGCCTGGTTGCGGGCACGCTTGGCTGCTGTCTCAGCTTCGTTTCCTATGAGGAAACTGTCCCCTCGGATGACTTCAAGATCTCCCTGGCGGTTAATGAACTTGACGCACTGATGGAGAGTGGAGGCTATGGCTTTCATGTGATGTAGCCAAGGGCGTCCCAACAGAGCTGTGAATTCGGACGGAATGTCCATCACGTGGAATTTTGCTGGCACCATTTGGGTTTCGAACCAGAGCTCCAGAGTCACCGTCCCCAGGATGGGACGAGACGTGCTATCGTAGGCCTTGATAGTCCGGGTTGACGGAATCAAGTGGCTTTCATTGATACGGAGGGCTCGCATCATGCTGAGAGGGAGAACGTTAACGGCAGACCCGTTGTCTACCAATACTCCCGGGAGTGATATGGTGTTGAGCCTGAGAGTGATGTACAGAGCTTCATTGTGCCCCGAGGCATCTCTTGGGAGGTCATCGTCACAGAATGTGATCATACTGCCATACAGTCGGGAATCGTAGATTTGATCTCTATCCGGAGAAGGAGAGTCATCCACCCACCCGTTTCCTCGTTTTCCTCTTGCGAGGTAAAGCCTTCGCCGGAGCCTCGAGATGCGTCGAGGCTGTTTGTGGCGGTTTCCGCCCTTGGTTAGCACGTTGATCGAGTGCGAGTGCCAAGCTGACTTTGATCTTCCTTTGCCGGTCCGTGCTCGGAAGCTGGACAAATTGAACCTTGGCTGATCCCGCGGGGGGTTAGGCTTCTGACTGGCAGTAAGATTACCAAGATCTGAGGTATTTCGGTGTCCCAAGGTCTGAACTCTGGTGTCAGCAGGACTTTTCGGCTTTCCCACCCCTCTTTGCTCTAAAGCTGCATGGCCTGGAGGGAGGGAGGACTGGCTGGAGTAGAGTACATAGTAGTCAAACCTCCCGAATGGCTCTCCGAGTGTTCCCACACTGGTGTCTCCAGCTTCGTATCTTTCTCTCGCCTTCGTTGAGAGGACTTCTTCTTCGTTTTCTCGGAGGATTGCTCCGACCATGTCTTGGGACTCGTACTCCGTGCAAAGTGAGGCCACAAACATCGTAGCTGATGTGGACATTTGATGAGGACCCGACTGGAAGAGGCGGAGGAACTGGCTTTGCGACAATCTTCTTGGGCACCCATTCAATGGAATTCACACTGTTGTTGTTTGGGAAAGGATTTTCGACTGTATTGGGTCCACAGGGACGCTCCAATTTTCCTTCCTCTATCAAGTTCTGGATTTCGTATCGTAACCCCACGCAGTTGTCGGTAGTATGGCCATGATACTGATGAAAGGCGCAAGATTTGCTCTTGTCAGCATTGACTACGGGATTCTTGGGTTTGTAGTTTGCAACGGGTTTAAGGAGACCTTCCTTGATTAACCCTTCCAGCATCTTGCTCAGTGGCATGTCAAACTTGTCGAAGTGTACGGCAGGCTGCTTTTGAGTGGAATTGTTGCTTTGTGGGACTGGGTTTCTGTTGCCCGAATGCTATCCCTGATGGATGTAGTTGACAGACGTATCTTTCCCTTTGCCGGGGGCTGGTGCGGGATTGAATGCAACTGCCGATCGGTATCTGTATGGCTGTGCAGTAGCCAACTTTTCCTTGAGATCCTTCTCGAACTGTGAGCCAGCATTGACCATGGCCCGGAGATCTGGGAAGAAATGATGATTGATGAGAGTTCTAATGGACGGTCTTAAGCAGGACTTGAAGATCCGCATCTGTTCATCCTTGGAGAGTGGCTCCATGATTTCGGAGAGTTTCCAACTCCACCTCTTGTAGAATTCTCCAACGCTTAATTCCGCTTTCTGCTCAGTGGTGATTAACTCCTCACGACTTGTTTCCCACTCTAAGTTGGATTTGTACCGTTCCAGGAAGATGTTACTGATCTGATCCCAGGTGTGGCGATCCACAGGCTTGACCCTCAGTAACCATCGTAACACTGAGCTTTTGAGCGTATGCTGGAAGTGGTCGGCCATTTGCTGGAGGGTTGCTCCTTTCGCTCTCATGCCGAGAACGTAGGTGTCGACATGCGTTTGAGGACATTCGGTTCCGTCGAATCGGTCCATCACCGGCATTCGGAACTTGGCAGGGAGAGGCGTGACCATTCCCGGATTTGTAGATTTGAGCGTTTCCTGCTTTGAGCTGCTCATGGTGGCTTTCAGGTCTTTCATCTGTTCGACCATCTAGGCTAAGGTAGGGTCCAGTGGTGGACTGTGAGGCTCGGCGCCGGGTGCTACCACGCGAGCAGTAGTGATTGTAGGTGGAAGGCTTGATATATGTGGATATATGGGGGCCTTTTTTGAACTGTATCGGGGTTTGTCCCCAGTGTTTTGGGATTCATGTATAGGCAACGGGATGAACCCGGGAGGGTATTGAAGGATATTGGCATCTGTTTGAGATGGTCCAGCGGTGCGCTGGTGGTATTGAGTGATGGGAGTAGCACTGGCCTGGCCAAATATGACAGGGTTGCCCTGGGAGGTGGCAACGTGAAGCCTAGGTCGGCTATTTCCTTGGTTCGAAGGAATCCCGTAAGTTGGCGGGGGAGGAACCTGGTTGAACGTTTGAGGAACTGGTTTCGGGGAATCGTCATCCTCGGCAAGGACGAAAGTACCATCTGACTGGGGGATAGCCGCTATACCTCGCTCATTCGAAGTTGTACCACGAAATTCCGCCGATCTTCTTCTCGCCTCTTGTGAACCTCACAAGCCCGATGGATTCTTCCAAAGTCATATCTCGTACACGGTGGCGGGGGTCCGTCCCCGTCACGATTTCTCGGTGAACTAGACATGTCGGATATTCTGGCCGAGGGAACCGAGGGAACCGAAGAACTGTCTGACGCTGCCGTAACTGTAATTCTGGCGAGGCGCTGACCCGGAAATCTGAACCACTTTCTGCTTGCTGCAGGGAACGAAAGGGAGGGTTTAGGTTTCAGAAAAGGGTATTTGGCTCAAGGTTTCGGGCTAGTGCAAATGTGCAGTTACCGATTAATGTTTACTTAAAACGCGTTTTCTCAGAGTCCTAATCGGTTGGAAAAGAGCGTGTCTTCTTTTTAGCAACTAATCCTAGAGCTCTAATCAGTGGATCTCGTCACTACGCTTATAAGTGAATGAGCGCTCGCCCGAAAAAATAGCATTTCGCCTTTTAAAAAGGTTGTATGTATTGTAATGATAAGTTTTTGAAAATTTCCGTTTTGGGAGTCGCCACGCCGTTTTTAAAGGAAAACATTGAAAAACCTATTTTAAGAGATTTTGGGTTCGGGAGTCTGGTTACGTGTTTGGGAAGAACTAGAGAGTTCACCCAACATGCCTCTTTCGAGACTTTCAATCAACATAGGACAATTATGGACATTCAAAGTGTGTGTGCAATATGTGTCGATGAGCAAATCATGCAAATTTGGCATTTCATTGATGATGTAAAGACTGAATACAACTTGTGAGCCATGACAGGGGGGGGGGGCACACCCTTTACATATTATGATTTCATAACAAGGCATAAGGTTAAGGCAATCTGCCCAGAGAGCTCTAATGTCGTCCGACACAGGACATCCCAGAAAGAGGGTGTCGCACGACATGATGCCTCATGGTCAGATTGTCTTTTACAATGACCAAGCTATTCTGGAACTGGATTGACATTTATTTATCCCATTGTAGACACTATTTGAAGGTCTAAGCTCAGCTTGGGAGTCGATAGGAGTGGACAAAGTCATGATTGACTTTTAATGATACGGATGTCATATGACATAGAACATCCGATGTCGTCTATGTCATATGGCAAACCGCCTCTATCTTACCCAAACAGACCTTAGGCACCCAAATAGTGGCTTATGAGCCAGAAAATACTTAGGTAGGCTTTGAGTTACGAAGGGGGGAAATCTGACAGATCTGAAGTCCAAGAATGGATTTATAGCCTTCTAGGAGCCCCATGTCGTATGACACAGGATCTCCAGAGAGTCCTGTGTCGTCCGACAGGAGTGGCCTATATAAGTGCCCTTCAGTCTGTTTGATTCCTCCTTTGTTCTCAAGGCAAACCAAGCATTTTTATTAACTGTAAACAGTAATATAGCACTATTATATGAGTATTATGGGAGGATCACATGGCTTTAGTGGCCAAATGTGATAAATCACATGTTTATGGCCACTTTGAAGTAGCCATCTCCTCCTAACTCGATTAAACTAAGTAAAGATTCAAACTTTAATGGTGTTTATACCACCAAATGTCCAGATCTAAGGTGGGGAGAAGTGAATATTGAAGATTCACTTCTCCACCACCTTTATCATGCAATAATCCCAATTTCTACATAATATTGAAGCAAGTAAGCATGCAAAGGTAGTATGAATGTATGGATGAGTTATTTAAAGAGAGAGAAAGGTTTAGTGGCTACCTATTGTAGTCCACAAGGTAAGATCACCAGTAGTATGGTGTCTACCCCTTCTACACACCAACAAGGAGGGTTTCTTTGGATCTTGGCCTTGGTTTATGTGTGTGTGTGTGAGGAGGGAGGTGAGTGTGTGTGTATGAGAGAGAGAGAGAGAGACTCTTTTTGGGCAGAGTTTTCCCTCTATTATACTGATCCTCCCAATCCTCTCTTCAAGTCCCCTAAAATGATCAGCCATGCCTTGTATTTATAGGCAGGCTGATGGGAAGGCCTATGTCGTCCGACAGGGGCAGTTAAACCACCTTAGTGTCTTCCCATGTCGGACGACGACATACACCTTTTTTGACATACTTTTGGGCCAAATGGTGGCAGCCCAATGGGTTGGATGGGCTGTGGGATAATTGGACTTATTTTGCTTCTTTAGCAATTATGTAAGCCCAAAAATCAATTAAAGTGGACCCAAAACATGAGTTCGGGTCGGGGTACTCACAGAGCCCCTCGGCGACGTCACTTCCACAGGAAGTGGGGTCGTCGATAAAAATGAGAATCCTGAGCCGGACACGAACGGCAGGGAAAGAGATGACCAAGATGGTCAAGTGGCTGGACCTCTTATGAAGAGGATTCCTACGTATCCCGTGGGGGAATCAAGCCGAATCGTAGTTCGTCGAGGATGGGGTGCCAATGAAAGGCTACGAGTTTTGTACTCGAAAGTGTCTGTTCCAAGGGGAGTCACCCCGATGATAGGCGTTTGTACCCGAGATTGACTGTTCCAAGGGGAGTCACCCCGAAGATGTGACTTTTCTCTTTGGGAGTCACCCGTGAACTTGACTGTTTTTGGTGGGGAGTCACCCCGAAGATGTGACTTTTTCTTTGGGAGTCACCCGCGAATTTTGATCAATTTTTGGTGGGGAGTCACCCCGAAGATGTGACTTTTTCTTGGAGTCACCCGCGAACTTGATCGTTTTTGTGGGGAGTCACCCGAAGATGTGACTTTTTCTTTGGGAGTCACCCGCGAAGTTGATCGCTTTTGGTGGGGAGTCACCCCGAAGATGTGACTTTTTTCTTTGGGAGTCACCCGCGAACTTGACTGTTTTTGGTGGGGAGTCACCCCGAAGATGTGACTTTTTCTTTGGGAGTCACCCGCGAATTTGACTATTTTTGGTGGGGAGTCACCCCGAAGATGTGACTTTTTTCTTTGGGAGTCACCCGCGAAGTTGACTGTTTTTGGTGGGGAGTCACCCCGAAGATGTGACTTTTTTCTTTGGGAGTCACCTGCGAATTTGACTGTTTTTGGTGGGGAGTCACCCCGAAGATGTGACTTTTTCTTTGGGAGTTATCCGCGAATTTGACTGTTTTTGGTGGGGAGTCACCCCGAAGATGTGACTTTTTCTTTGGGAGTCACCCGCGAATTTGACTATTTTTTGTGGGGCGTCACCCCGAAGATGTGACTTTTTCTTTGGGAGTCACCCGCGAATTTTTACTGTGTGGGAAATCTGTACGGTCTTTCCGGACCGGGTAGTTTATAGCCATTCCGGGCTATTTTTCTGTGATAACCGAGAGAGGTGGGCCTTTGAACCCAAATAAAATGGTGAATTTTGATGATATGCAGTCACGATAGGCTGACAAAATTGACCAGGGGAAAAAGGGGAAAATCACCCTTCTGGACCATGGATGTCGTCCGACAGGGGGAGGTTCCCAGGCTGTTTTATTTAAAATAGTAGGTCATAAGACATACCCTCACAACAACAGTGTGCCGCCGAGCTTAAAGAGAGAAAGAGAGAAATTTTTTTGAAAAATTCTTCCTCAATTTTGATTCAAATCAAGAATTTGATAATGCCTCCGCGAGCCGAATCGAGAAGGAATGTGCAACAAGTTTTGTCCGAGAGGAGGAGACTCGTTGATCGGAACAAGCGGAAGAGATTTCCGGAGGGGAATGGGCTCTACCCGAGCCTTGATTTTCATACTTCCACCATGGAACAAAAGGGGGTAAGTATTTTAAAACATTAACCCTTTCGAAATTTGATTTCTAGGGTTTGAGATTGAAATTGGGGGAAATCGCACCCAAAGAGGAATTGCATGCTTGGCATGAAATGCATGATTTTGAAAGATTTTTCTTTTTCTGTTTTTCTTATTTTGAAAGAATTTAGTGATGATTTTTTGAAAAATGTTCATGAATGAATGCACATATTGTAATGAGTATGCTTTTGATACCTGTGCTGTGCTTACCTGTAGACTTTGCGGACCAAGGGGTCCCCTGAGGCGATTGCAACCATTTGGGGCCTTCTCCCGGGCTCTTCTGATTTGCCGGACAGTCCTAAGGGCCTGGTCTTTCTTTGCTGGTCTTGGACCATTTTTCACCGCCGTTGGAGATTTCGGGACACGCCTGTGAGTGTGGAGCTGGTGCGGGCCTTCAGGCAGTATTGGTGGGACTCTACCCACACTTTTCATCTATCCTGGGGGAGTCGACCATCACCCCTTATGACTTCACTGCTATCACCGGTCTGCAGTTTACGGGCAGGGCCATCTTTTCTGAGGACCTCGGTGTGCTGAGCACGGATGCTATTAGAGCATTGATTGGACTGACCCTTCGCCTGAAGGGCAATGGGGTTCCATTGGCGGATTTGCACTCGGCTTCGACGCATCAGTGCCGTCTCTTTGATAAGGGTGAGGCTGCCGTTACAGCTGAGCAGTTGGCGAGAGCCTTTGTCTGGGCCGGATTTTCTGACACCCTGTTCTGTAATGCCTCTACGACAACATTGACCCTTCTGCTGGAGCCTCTAAGAGATTGGAGCCAGGTGTCCACTTTTTCATGGGGAGATGCTGGTTTGGCCCAGGTGTATAGAGGCCTGGATGAGGTGAGTAGAGGCAGTGTGACCTCTTTGGATTTTTATCAGACTGTGCTGGAGGTATGCCCTTTGCTTTTTGCAACTTGACTACTGCATTGACCTTTTTTGTCATCATTCTTTTACTGTTGCTGCACACTGAAAACTTTCGTTTTTTGATTTCAGGTGTGGGCTTATGAGGTGTTTGGCTGTTATGCCTGGACTGTTGCTGAGAGGATCGCGGCTGATCTATTCCCTGCTATCCGCCGATGGACTTTTGGAGCGAGGGAGAGCCGGAGAGTGGACAGGGTGAAGCCCCGGAAGACGGCCTGTTACCACGATACGATGATTGCTCTGAGGGGCACCCCTGCTGGCTTGAGGCTGTTCCCATGGCATGGTAGGTATGGCGAGGATGTTGTTGATGATGCCACCCTGGTGACCAGGACGAGGAGGCTTCTGATTGGCCTGGAGGGAGATGCCCTGTACTTGGGGGAGAGAGTCTGTAGGCAGCATGGTTATGGCGCTGCCGCCCGCGTTCCTCATGATCCTCCTGCGGGGATATGGCATATTCGGGCCCTGCCTGACTTGGAGCTGCTACGGACTGGCATTGATGCCGCAGAGCTTTCTGATGAGGGGGATTACGCCCAGTTTGTCTTCACCCGATTGGTGACTCCTCAGGTTATGGCTACCAGGAGGGTAGCGGGGATGCAGATACCGGCGCCTCCCCGGTTTTTTGAGTATGAGGCTGGGGGCGCCATTTGCCATTCCTCTTTTGACATGTCTGAGACTCATCCGCACTTACGGCTTCCTCGCGGGACTACTTCTGTGAGCAACCTTTTCTTGTTTGTTGATTCGTTCAAGCTTTTAACTGCTTTACTGTTTGCATTGGCCCTTGTTGCCCTTTTTGTTTTCATTTAACGGGTCCTGACCAAGACCTACGGGGTGGTGGCAGGCGCTCAGGGGTGAAGATGCTTTGCGCCGGTTTAGAGGAGCGCGAGAACATTGGAAGGGGAGATGCGGCTCCCGGCTGGTGATGTCGTGCCTCCGAAGAAGAGGCCTAGGCCGACCTTGGCTCCTTCTGGTTCACAGGCGGGCAGTTCGAGTCAGTAGCCCCAGCCTGATGTCGATGATGGCGAGGACGACCCTTATCAGCCCCCTTTCTCCACCGTGCCCGAGTGGCATGGGTATTATGCCGAGCCCCGGCCACAGGCCCGATACGAGGATGATGATTCGGACGGCGAGATCCATGAGGCGCCGGAGGGTGGCGGCGATGGCCGGGAGCGGGCGGCTCAGGAGGAGGTGGGCGGGGTCCGGGGCAGACGGCGGCTACGATGAGGGTGAGGAAGATGCTTCCGGCAACGAATCCGAGTCGGAGTGATCATGACGGTCCCCTTTTGTCATGCTTTGACTCTTTTAGGAGAGAGAAGAAATGCATGTACTTTTTGTTCTTTTGGATTGTGAAAACAAATATTTTATTGCTTTTGTACTTTGACAACTACAATATTTGTTTATTTATGTATTTGGTAGTTCATATGCATGAGTTCGTCCCAAGAAAGGCACAAAATGGTGGCTTTTGGTGTGATTGGGTGTTTTTGCGGTTTTATATGCATTGGGTGACATTTTACGTGTCTGTGGGTGTGTTGGATGTGCCGAATCCTCTCCCGTGGGCTTGATGAGAGAGGGGGAGTGTTTATGTATGATTTTCTGGTGTTTTGAACAGGTTTGGGCAGGTTTTTGAGCAAGCATTGAGTTGCTTGGGGTTGGTGCAATTGCAACTGCTGGTGTTCCTGATGGAACTCTCCATGTCGTCCGACACAGGACTTCATGGAGCCTCCATGTCGTGCGACAGGGAGAGTCTGGGGGAAAGGTTTCTTGGTCAGCAAGCCCCTGCACTTTATAAAAGGCAGACTCGTAAACAAAGCATTCCAGCAGTCAAAGCAGGCTTCAAACTTGCCTTCCACCTCAAAATTAGCCCCAAGATCCAATGTTTGGCCCGAAATGGAACATTACGACGACAGATCTAAGACCAAAGAGCGTCGATTTCATTCCGATCTCATAGATCTAACCCGCCATCACCGTAGCAACAATAGGAGGGTTATCGACCAACGATATGGGTTGAGATGCATCTGGGCCTTAAAGGAGTGGGCGGTTGATTGGAATCTTCTCCGGGCCGCATCCAGATACGGGGACTGTGAGAGGCATGCCTTCACCCTCTCGTATAATGATCTTACACCCACCATTGAGGAGTTTCGGGCGCTGACTGGGGGAGCTCATCTTAAAGATGCGGTCTTTCCCCGAGATCCACGACCCTTGATTGAGCAGTTGGCCGATTTCTTGGGATTTCATACCGAGCAGGTGACTGACACTACAAGGAAAATCCATTTTAGCTACGGCAAATTCCGTAGCTAAAATGAAGATTCCGTAGCTAAATCGTGTTTAGCTACGGATTTGTTCCGTAGCTATTCCGTGGGTGCAGGTTTGTCGCTAAATTGGACGTCGCTATTTTGTAGCTATTTTAGAGACGGATATGTCTGTCTCTAATTTAGAGACAGATATGGCCGTCTCTAAATTAGAGACAGATATGTCCGTCTCTAAATTAGAGACAGATATGTCCGTGTCTAAATTAGCTACAGATATGACCGTCTACGGATTAGCGACAGATTTTTCGTCTCTATTTAAATACTCATTTTATTTTCGAACCATTTTAGCGACGAATATTTCCGTCGCTAAATTGATAATTTTTTTAAAAAAATATATATATATTTAATAATATATATTAATATATTTTAAATATATATATATATATATATTTAAAATATATTAATATATATTTTCAAATATATATTAAATCAATCCCTTAACTTTTCATATTCTCATAACAGTCCCTTAATTTTTATTAATTTCAAATCAGTCCTTAATACTTCATAATTATAATTTACACCCCTAAACTTCTTTTATACTCAATCAGTCCTCACAAACCTCCACCACCACCACCAGCAACCTCACCGCCGTCTAACCACCGGCAACACACCACCGTCTTACCACCAACAACAACCGCAATCCACCATCTAGCACCACAAAAATTCAACAAAGAAAAACTCGGAGACATTCAACAAAATTCACCATCTAGCACCACAAAAAATTCGCAATCCACCGTCAAAAATTCAGATCTACAATTGATTTAGATCTTGTGAGGGAGAAACATAAAAAATCAAAAGAAAAACTCAACAAAGTTGGCCAATTGAACGGCCATAGCCATAGCCACCGGAAATCCTTTGCTTCAAAGGCCCTGTTCGGATTGTCGCTCGCCGGGAAATAGAGAGGTAGAGGGAGGCGTATTGTGATGAACAGCCATAGCCATATCCATCGCCGGAAACCGTTTGCTTCAAATGCTCAGTGGGGATTGATAAATGTCGCCGGCCGGAAAATAGAGAGAGGGAGAGGAGGCGTATTGTGACTGTGAGTGACGGAGGGCGAAGGAAATGGAGAAAGAGAGAGCGTGACGGATGGCGAAGGTATGTGATGGCGCCGGAGGGGGAACGGAGGCCGAAGAAGACGGTGAGGGAGAAGAGGGAAATGAGAGAGAGAGAACACGGTGGTGGTGGGTCTCTGGAAATTGAAAATGAGAGAAGGAGAGAGAGAAAGGAGGAGAGAAATAGGGAGAGAGAGAAAGTGTTTTTGTTTGGATTAATATGGTCCGTTTGATCGAAGGTATTGAACGATCAGATTTTACTTTGGCCCAATCCGCGTGAAATTTTGAAATCCAATCAAACAATGCCACATCACATATTTATATTTATTTCACACTATATTATACACTAACTAAAATATTTATGTCTAATATTAAGAATAATAATATTTATTATTAATAATATTTATTAATAAATTATTAATTATATAATAGATTAATTAATTAATATTAATATTAATTATATAAACAGTAATAATATTAATATTAATTATATAAAATGTAATAATATTAATAATAGTATTAATAATAACTAGTAATTTTTATTATTTTTTGTTGAATAGGAAAAAATATTTTAGATTTTTTTTATTACTGAAATTTACAAAAAGTTATCTAAAATATTTACATGCTTTTATTTGATTTATCCAAAATTTTAATTATATTAATATTCATAATATCAAGAATAATAACATTATCATATAATTAGTAATAATACTTAATAATAAGACTAATAATGATGTTATTTTTAATTATTCAATTATATAATTGAATATATTAATAGTTATTATTATATAATTAATAATAATATTATTATATAATTAATAATAATATTAATAATAACTAGTAATAATACATAACATGAAAAATAATAATGTTATTAATTAATAATAATATTCATTAATTTAATTATTTTAAATTTATTAATAATAATTTAATAATTTAAACTTCTAAGAAATATTAATATACCTAAGTAATAATTGATATTAATAAATTATAAAAACATACTTATTAACAATAACAATAATTTTATCTTTAAAGAAAATAGTAATTAGTAATAATACTTAATAATAAGACTAATAATGATGTTATTGTTAATTATTCAATTATATAATTGAATATATTAGTAATTATTATTGAATAATTAATAATAATATTAATAATATCTAGTAATAATACATAATATCAAAAATAATAATGTTATTAATTAATAATAATACTCATTAATTTAATTATTTTAAATTTATTAATAATAATTTAATAATGTATAAGGGTATAGGGTTTAGGGTTTAGAGTTTAGGGTTTAGGGTATAGGGTATAGGATTTAGGGTATAAGGTATAGGATTTAGGGTTTAGGGTTTAGGATTTAGGGTATAGGGTTTAGGGTTTAAGGGTTAGGGTTTAGGGTTTAGGGTTTAGGGTTTAGGGTTTAGGGTATAGGGTTTAGGGTATAGGGTATAGGGGTTAGGGTTTAGGGTATAGGGTTTAGGGTATAAGGTATAGGATTTAGGGTTTAGGGTATAGGATTTAGGTTTAGGGGTTAGGGTATAGGGTATAATGTATAAGAGTTATGGTATAGGATTTAGGGTTTAGGGGTTAGGGTATAGGGTTTAGGGTTCAGGGTATAGGGTTTAGGGTTTAGGGTTTAGGGTATAGGGTTTAGGGTATAGGGTTTAGGGTTTAGGGTTTAGGGTATAGGGTATAGGGTTTAGGGTATAGGGTTTAGGGTTTAGGGTTTAGGGTTTAGGGTTTAGGGTTTAGGGTTTAGGGTTTAGGGTTTAGGGTTTAAGGTATAGGGTTTAGGGTATAGGGTTTAGGGTTTAGGGTATAGGGTATAGGGTTTAGGGTATAGGGTTTAGGGTTTAGGGGTTAGGGTTTAGGGTTTAGGGGTTAGGGTTTAGGGTTTAGAGTTTAGGGGTTAAGGTTTAGGGGTTAGGGTTTAGGGTTTAGGGTTTAGAAAAAGTTATAGAAAAAAAGATAGAAAAAAACTAAACAAATGAAAGTATATAGAAGAAAAGTCAAAAGAGGGACGGACTACCCTACATTTATTTTTTACTTTTATTAAAAAAATTTATTGACTAGAAAATAATATTTTAGCCTTTGTTAATCAGTGGTTTTTTTTAGAAAAAGTTATAGAAAAAAAGATAGAAAAAAACTAAACAAATGAAAGTATATAGAAGAAAAGTCAAAAGAGGGACGGACTACCCTATATTTATTTTTTAAAAAAAATTTATTGACTAGAAAATAATATTTTAGCCTTTGTTAATCAGTGATTTTTTTTTTTAGAAAAAGTTATAGAAAAAAAATAGAAAAAAACTAAACAAATGAAAGTATATAGAAGAAAAGTCAAAAGAGGGACGGACTACCCTATATTTATTTTTTATTTTTTTAAAATTTTTATTGACTAGAAAACAATATTTTAGCCTTTGTTAATCAGTGATTTTTTTTAGAAAAAGTTATAGAATAAAAGATAGAAAAAAACTAAACAAATGAAAGTATATAGAAGAAAAGTCAAAAGAGGGACGGAATACCCTATATTTATTTTTAATTTTTTAAAAAAATTTTATTGACTAGAAAACAATATTTTAGCCTTTGTTAATCAGTGGTTTTTTTTAGAAAAAGTTATAGAAAAAAGATAGAAAAAACTAAACAAATGAAAGTATATAGAAGAAAAGTCAAAAGAGGGACGGACTACCCTATATTTATTTTTTATTTTTTTAAAAAATTTTATTGACTAGAAAACAATATTTTAGCCTTTGTTAATCAGTGATTTTTTTTAGAAAAAGTTATAGAAAAAAGATAGCAAAAAACTAAACAAATGAAAGTATATAGAAGAAAAGTCAAAAGAGGGACGGACTACCCTATATTTATTTTTATTTTTTTAAAAATTTTTATTGACTAGAAAACAATATTTTAGCCTTTGTTAATCAGTGGTTTTTTTTAGAAAAAGTTATAGAAAAAAGATAGAAAAAAACTAAACAAATGAAAGTATATAGAAGAAAAGTCAAAAGAGGGACGGACTACCCTATATTTATTTTTTATTTTTTAAAAATTTTTATTGACTAGAAAACAATATTTTAGCCTTTGTTAATCAGTGATTTTTTTAGAAAAAGTTATAGAAAAAAGATAGAAAAAAACTAAACAAATGAAAGTATATAGAAGAAAAGTCAAAAGAGGGACGGACTACCCTATATTTATTTTTTATTTTTTTAAAAAAAATTTTATTGACTAGAAAACAATATTTTAGCCTTTGTTAATCAGTGGTTTTTTTTAGAAAAAGTTATAGAAAAAAAGATAGAAAAAAACTAAACAAATGAAAGTATATAGAAGAAAAGTCAAAAGAGGGACGGACTACCCTATATTTATTTTTTATTTTTTTAAATTTTTTATTGACTAGAAAATAATATTTTAGCCTTTGTTAATCAGTGGTTTTTTTAGAAAAAGTTATAGAAAAAAAGATAGAAAAAAACTAAACAAATGAAAGTATATAGAAGAAAAGTCAAAAGAGGGACGGACTACCCTATATTTATTTTTTATTTTTTTAAAAATTTTTTATTGACTAGAAAATAATATTTTAGCCTTTGTTAATCAGTGGTTTTTTTTAGAAAAAGTTATAGAAAAAAAGATAGAAAAAAACTAAACAAATGAAAGTATATAGAAGAAAAGTCAAAAGAGGGACGGACTACCCTATATTTATTTTTATTATTTTTAAAATTTTTTATTGACTAGAAAACAATATTTTAGCCTTTGTTAATCAGTGGGTTTTTTTAGAAAAAGTTATAGAAAAAAAGATAGAAAAAAACTAAACAAATGAAAGTATATAGAAGAAAAGTCAAAAGAGGGACGGACTACCCTATATTTATTTTTTATTTTTTTTAAAATTTTTATTGACTAGAAAACAATATTTTAGCCTTTGTTAATCAGTGGTTTTTTTTTAGAAAAAGTTATAGAAAAAAAGATAGAAAAAAACTAAACAAATGAAAGTATATAGAAGAAAAGTCAAAAGAGGGACGGACTCAATTTATATTTATTTTTTATTTTTTAAAAATTTTATATTGACTAGAAAACAATATTTTAGCCTTTGTTAATCAGTGTTTTTTTTTAGAAAAAGTTATAGAAAAAAAAGATAGAAAAAAACTAAACAAATGAAAGTATATAGAAGAAAAGTCAAATTTAGAGACGGATACTAAATATGTCTCTAAATTTTAGAGACAGATGTTGAATCTGTCACTAAATTAGAGACGGATTCAAAAATCTGTCTCTAAATTAGAGACGGGTTAAAATCTGTCTCTAAAGTTTAGAGACGGATTCTGAATCCGTCTCTAATTTAGAGACGGATTCTGAATCTGTCTCTATTTTAGAGACGGATACAAAACCCGTCTCTAAAATTTAGAGACGGAATCTGAATCCGTCTCTAAATTAGAGACGGATTCGGATTCCGTCTCTATATTAGAGACGGATTCAGATTCTGTCTCTGAATTAGAGACGAATTCATATTCCGTCTCTGAATTAGAGACGAAATCTGAATCCGTCTCTAATTTAGAGACGGAATCCGAATCCGTCTCTGATTTTTGGTTCTGTCTCTAATCTGTCGCCAAATTAGCTACAGATTTCGTTCGTCTCTAAATTTCCATCTCTAAATCCGGTTTTCCTTGTAGTGTTTCTCAGAGTCTTAATCGGTTGGAAAAGAGCGGGTCTTCTTTTTTGCAACTAATCCTAGAGCTCTAATCAGTGGATCCCGTCACTACGCTTATAAGCCCCTCGTTTCTATTTGTAGATCATCTTTCTCGAGACGGACTATCCCGAGCGAGGTCTTATAAGGCAAGCGAGTTCCACCGACAAAGGAAAAAGTGAACTTAAGGCTAGCTGATCACGCAAACTTTCAACGTATGTGACGCACGGGCCACAGTCGAATTCAACGTCCTTAAGTTAAGGTGGGGATCGTGCCAAAATTTCGGCATGACCTCTCCTGACTCGCTTGCGCGAGGGACCTTAGCTTTTGGCGTTGGCCAAGTTGTGGCTGGCACGGTGGATACGGTGAGGTTTGGTGACACGGTGTCACATTGAACCTTCGGTATATTTTTCGGCGAGAAGCTCCGCGTCAAAGTCAAGGCTGAAAAGCGCGAGACTTCGGGTCGGGAACGACCTTCGGTCTCAACCTCTCGAGCTTGACTCGGAGCGGGCCCGCGTAAAAACATACACTTAGGCTTTATGACACGAGCTAAGCCAAAAACCAACCGGGGTCTTGGACAAAGTGTGACACAAAGAGTGCATGGCTTACACGGGCTAGGATGGGATGTTTGGGACGACCCCGTGCGCCCCCGAAAGGTGTCTGGCAGACCAATCGGGGTGCAACTGATAAGGCCATCCCGGGTTAGGGGTTGTAGTGTGCAGTGTACTGAGGCAGCAAGTGCACGTGAAGTGCGGTGTTCCGAGGCAGCAAGTGCGCGTAGTGTGCGGTCACTAAAATTCTTTTTTTTTCTGAGTAAAACAGAGATTTTTCAGAATGTGTCTTAAAGCATTATGATGCGCAGTTCAAAAGACAGCAATGAAAATCAAACATGAATGGGAATGCACAAACATGGTATGATTTTGGAAAATGTCAATGTAATCCCCTTGAAAAAACCGTTCGAGGTTTAAAGTAGCACACGCACATGAAAAACGAGGAAGGGTAAACGAAAGTTTGACCCACGAAAGGCTTTTTTGAAAACAACGGTAGTTTTGAAAAAAGTATCACTCTCCCCAGCGGAGTCGCCAACTGAAATTACCCGGATTTCGCGCGCGGCGAAAGCGGTTGTCTTTCGCGGAGGGTTGGTGTCTGAGACCTCGCTTCATGGGAAGGAAAAAATGAGGAGTCGCCACGCGGTTTTTGTATTTTGAGCCCAAAACGTTGAGAAACGGCTTTTAGTGAAAATGGTGTCGTTTTTATTGGTAGCAAAAACTTAGGAAAAGGCTTTGAAAACGGGGGTCATTTTTATTGGTAGCAAAAACGAGTAAAAAGCTATTTAGTACCAGAGATTGTTAGGTTCGGAGGTCACGTTACGTTTCGGGAAGAGTATTACGAGATCACCCGAAACGCCTCGCATGACGAGTCTTTCTACCTTTCTCGAAATCGTGTGTGTGTGTGTGTGTTTTTGAAAAGGGGGCTTGGATGACAAGCTTAATCTTGGTTTGAATGTCAAACGTTGATTAGGTGATCTTTTGAAAAAGCGATCGTTTGAATGACAAACGTCGGTTTTGAGACGGAAATGAGCGTTTGCGTGGCAAACGTCGATTTGAGTTAGAAAAGGAGTTCGAATGACGAACTTTTGGTTTTGAACCGGGCGAGTCATTGTTAACGATTTTTACGGGAAAAAATGTATTAAATGATTTGAATGTCAAATAGCGGCTTTTAGTTTGAAAGATGAGTTCGGATGCCAAACGTCATTTCGCGCGTTTTTGAAAGAGAGTTCGAAGGACGAACTCCGGTTTTGAACCGGGCATTACATTGTTAACGATTTTTACGGGAAAAATGCGTATTAAATGACATGCAATCAACGAATCGGATTGCGACTCGGACTTTGAAAGATAAATACTATCACAATCCAAACGGGTCGGACTTTGTAAATGACAGTATTTAAAGCAGTATCAACGGAATCAAACGATCCGGAATCATAAATGACGATCGACGAACCAAAACGGCTCGGAAGAGTAAATGACGATCAACGAGCCAAAACGGCTCGGAAGAGTAAATGACGATCAACGAGCCAAAACAGCTCGGAATTGTAAATGACAGAAAGTAAATGACGATCAACGGGTCGATCGATCTGAAATGGTAAATGACAGAAAAAGTAAACGGAACGGGGTCGGAACGCCGTTTTAACCCGTGATTACTTCTCTTATGGAAATAGAATAGGATCGAGGGGCTAAAACGTATCGGACCCCATTAGACGGAGGCGTCTACATTTCAGTAACGGTGTTCGGAACGGTTATAGCGACTGGCGCGTAAACCGAGACGAAACGAGAGATCAGAGAGAGGGAGTTATACCTATGGCTAGGGTCGACTCCTTTGGCTCGGAAGGTGTGTACGGGACACGAAAAGAGGTTTGAAACGGTGTTTTGTAGCAATGAGGGACGTATTTGATCGAAATACGGAAGTTTCACGCGAATCGAGGCAAAACAGGAGCTCGGGAGGGGTGAAATCAGTTTGGGCCGTGAGGTAGAGTGATTTTGGGGTAAAATTCTTCCTTCTTTTGGCTTTGACAGCCACTTCTATTTATAGGGTGAAAATTGCAGTAAGAGTCCGGACGGACTTAGACTGTTTTTCAGGGTTTTGTGGTATTTTGGAGTTTTGGGGGGCTTGCTGGCAATTTCGTAAAATGTGCACAGGGAGTCCGGCCGGACTTTGACTGTATACCAGGGGTATTTTAGTCTTTTCCCTTTGATTTCTGATTGAAGGGTGATGGGTGGGCTGTGGCATGGCTGCCACGTGTCCCATGACTCACCAAATGTGTGGGAGTTCGTTCCCCGATCCCGGTTTTGTCCGTTTTTTAAAATAACAGTCCGGAAAATGTCCGAAATGCCCCCGGAAAGTGCCGGAAAGTGCGTTTTTCAGGGAAAGCCATACTTTTACGTGAGATGACACGTGTCAAGTACGTTTCGACGTCAGGATGCACGGGGCAGTCCCGGAACGTCTCGTTGGCTTGGCAACGGGGAGTTTAACGAGTTCCGGTTAATCTGGAGCGGGCCATTTAACGGATTTCGGTTAACTTTCTGACGGATTTTGACGATCCGGATTTGGGTACTTACACTCCTCCATTTTGAACTTTCCGCACCCAAAACCCGTAAGAGCATTCAGCAAGGAGAGAGATTTCGGCAACCAGCAAGAATAACTCCGGCAATACCAAATTCTTTTCCGGCGATTTGCACGGTTCTGGTTTCTCCGTTCGTACGGCGATTGGGAGCTTGGATAAGAGATTTCTTCGATCTCCCACCGGAAAACTCACCGGAAAACTCCTCTGCGCTTCCTTCACCAGGTAATTCCTTTGATTGCTTTTCGTTTTCTGAGTTTTTCTTGGGGTTTAGAAACTTGAATAATGGCGCCTAGAACAGTAAGTTTTGAGAGGGGAGTTAAATTTGGTTTCGGGCTAAACCAAAGGGTATATAAATGTGCTAGGGGCATTTGGAGAGAAATCCCTTTGGCTGAATGCTCTTTAATCTTGGTAAAATTTGACTTTGAAAACGAGCCTTTAGGATTTCCAGTTGGTGAGGTTCTTGGGGAATTTGAGGAAGATGACCCAAGGGTAACACCTTTCAAGTCAATGAACGACCTACCCAGTCACATACGAGCCAACTATTCCTTATCCCATCGTGATTCACTTAGGGATTTGGTTTCAGGGGAATCTAGGTTAACCTCAGATAGGTCGTCACCTAAGGATGTTAGGACTGATTCCCTTGCTCTCTCTTGTTTTGTAGCAATGGATCACGACGGTCGTTCAAACCAACCAACCCAAGATGCCAACGAGGCTAGCATGAGTGCTGGGGGCCCTCAAATAGTCAATGCTTTCCATACGAGCGTACGGCCAGGGCGCAACAAACAAGGCTTTGGAGTCGGGGCAGAAGGGAGATGGGCCATACCCAAAATCGTAACCAGAAGGAAAGATGTAGGGACCCAAATGATTGATGCCCTACGAGGTTCCTACAGGGTCCAAGCCTCCACTTACAGATTGGAATACCTCAGCCATGCTGAGTATGAGCCCTGTCGTCAATCCCTTCTGACTAGAAAGGAAAAAGTAGCCTTTTTTTACAAACACTTCGAGCTTGGATTGAGATTACCCCTTGATCCTTTCATTAATGAGTTTTTGGAGGACTCGTCTTGCGTGCCAATGGAATTAACTGCCAACGCCGTCAGGATCTTGTCTTCGTTCATCGTCGTTTGCAGATTTTTGGGGTACGAGCCTTGCAACAAGGTCTTCCGTCAGTACTATAAGACGACCCGATCCATAATTTATGGGAAATCCGTGGTTAGTGTTGCTGCACATAGGAATGGACAGGGCTTGTTTCTGGATACTCAAAACAAGGTCTATGGTTGGGAGAACCACATGATCGTTGTCGAGAGTAGGGTAGGTTGGCAGTTCCCTTTTCCACAGACTCAGATGATGGTTACCAACAAGCACGTGTGGCCGGCGCCGTGGGCCAAAGAGCTTAAGGGTAAGATTGATGCTCTGTTAGATCTCGGATGGGTCTCGTATAAAGACATAGAGGCTTCTCAGTGGAGGTACATCAGGGCCAGCTTGATGTCTTGCCCGTCGATAGGGCCTGATCCCTTAGTAAAGATTAATCTTGACGCTCGTTATCCTGTCTGGGTCGTTCACGACGATTGTGTTTGGGAGGAGAATTGTATAAATTGCATGAGAGCACATGCCAGGCATCCAGAGGAGCATTGTACTAATCTTGAGAGGATTAGGGGTTAAGCTCTTAGAACTTGCCTTTTATTCTGATAATTTGTCTTTTTATCTCGTCGTAAAGAACTTGACCTTTTTCGTTTTTGTTTGGCAGTTCTTACTCAAGCTGACGCTGACAGAATTGAAGCAAAAATCATGAGTGGGGCAATTAGAGCCAACGACCGAAGCAAATCCAGGAGGAACCGAGCGGATTCTAACGCCGTGTATGATCGGCAGGAAAAAATGGCGACGAGAAATGAAGAGCTCCCTAAGGACACTACTGGTGCCATCCCCCTCATTGAAAGGGAGCCCGTAACTGAAGGGTTGAACACTGGAGGTCATCAACTTCTTGTGGACGCGCCTGAGAGACCAGCAGGATCTGAGGTTGATACAAGTGTTGATGCTGGTGCCAACAAACAGGTGATCGTCGTTGAGGAGGGTGAGCACGTCAACTCAGAGACCGTCAGGAGCATTGACTCCAACCCTGAGATGGTCGGTGAAGGGAGCCATGTCTCCAGAAAAAGAAAAGATCCTCCTGCTCGCTCTGGGGAGAAAAAGAAAGATTTAAGAAAGCTTTTTTCGACCTCCCTTCTTCCTCCGACCCTTCAGCTCCCGGCTCGTACTCTACGAGTATGACGAGGGAGAAGGTGATTGAGTTGGCAACCCATCTCACCCAGATTCCTTCAATATCTGGGATTCCATATCTGAAGAGGGATAGCTTGCCTCTTATCATGGGGACGGCCGTCACTCGATGAGCTAGAGATGTGGGCCTTGTTCGGAGGTTGAAGGAAGCCAATCTCTCCCCTGAGACTTATCTGGCTCATCTCGAGATGATCCAAACCGAGGTAATTTCATTTCTAAATTTTTGCAAGTCTCTAGTCATCTTGTACTTGTATTAATAATTTGGTTTGTGCAGCTGTCGTTGATGATGGAGGCTATGACCTCCGATTATAGAGATTGGATTGAGGTGGAGCACCGGGGCAGTGAGCAGCTTGTCCAGTCTGTTAGGGCCAAAGAGACCGCGGAGCATAAGCTTAAGGAAGCCGAGACGAATGTCGTCGAGCTGACTGCTGCCTACAAGTCTCTAATGACTCAGAAAGACGAGGCTCTGAAGGAGGTCAGCCTCCTGAAAAATGATAAAGACAAGCTGAAGTCGAATGCAACGATCCTGACCACCGGTCTTCGTGCCGCTGAAACTAAACTTGATAAGATGAAAATCGACTATGATGCTGCTCGTGCTCAAATTGAGGAAATGAAGGCCAGCCATGCAGCTGCTCTGGATCAGGCTAGGCTGGATGCTGTCAAGGAGTTTAAGGAGGGCAATGAATGCCTCCTAATGATCACAGAAAAAGCTAGGGGTTTCTTCAGGGATGGGGCCAAGCATCTGGCCAGGCGGATCCTTGTAGATCCAGAGACGAAGGATTTGTTCTCTACGAGGAAGCTGGCTGATCTTTGCGTCAAGGAATCATACGACCAGGAGGCTCGATCAGTCCATCCTCTCGTCCCTTACAACGACAACGACCTACTCATCATCAGGGAAGATGATGAGAAGGATGGGAAGGAGGAGTGGCTAGTCTCAATCGTAGATCCACGAAACTTTGATGCTTACTATGCCCACTTCATCGACGACGGTCCTGACCCTGATGCGCCTGCAACCAATGTCGATGGTCCCCAGTAATCATTTACAACTTGTAACTTGTAAACAATGTTCCCAACTTGGTTTTATGGTTTTAAATATTGCTTCAAACAATTTATATGTTCTGTAATGTAAGTGGCCCATTTGCTCGTTGTTTAGAGGGGGTCGTACAATATTCTACTTAATCGATGCTTGTTGTTTTGTGTTTGTTAATCTATATGTTAACGTAGGTAGCATGTGATGATAGCTTAGTAAATGAGTAAGTTTGAAGACAAGTTTGTTTGGTCGTTGTAAATGATGACCAGAACATGGGTCGTCCTAATACGACTGACCCTTGTTCATACTTGTGCTTTTTACTTTTCACATGGCTCGTAGGAACAATACGAAGGTCCGTAGATCTTTGCTCGTAGGCAAGATTGTTTGGACGAGTCGTCTTTATTCTGTTATAGCTATCGATGAAGTCTGGCTTCGTCTAACCTTTATACTTGGCTAAAGTAAATGTGGTTCGAAGTCTGGCTTCGACCGATCTGAATTTCTTGAGTTCGTAGTGTATGAAGTCAACAAAGCGATGAATTTCCATTGATAATTTTTGATCAACTACGGTCTTACATTGATGGCTGACTCCTAATCACTTCTTAAACTACTGGGATTCATAGACATCCCTTACAAAACTTTCAAAAACTTCAAAAACTTCTCAAGGAGTTACATAAAGAACCACAAAGTATGGTGCCCTGAGGGCGCTGGGGTTTGACGACGATCTCAGAAGTAGTATTTTGTGAGATGGTTAGCATGCCATGGGTGTTTGAGATTTTCATCGTTGGGTTTGGCAAGCCTGTATGTTCCTTCTCTAACCACGCTGGTGACGATGTATGGCCCCTCCCAATTGGGTGAAAGCTTATTTTGATGGGCTTTGAGGCCTGTTGCTTCAATTTTTCTTAGAACGTAATCTTCGACCTTGAAACTCCTTTTCTTTATCCTCTTGTTATGGTACGCCTTTGTCCTCTTTTTGTAGTTAGCCATCCTTAATTGAGCGTCCAGCCGTCGCTCATCTAAGAGGTCAAGGTCGACCTGTCTGTTGTGGATGTTTCTTTCAACGTCGTAAAATGCCACTCGATCAGTAGGGAGTTGAAGCTCGGCGGGAGCCATGGCCTCTGAGCCGTAGGCCAAAGCAAATGAGGTTTCCCCCGTAGGCCCCGGGTGGTTGTTCGGACTGCCCAAAGAGCCAACGGGAGTTCGTCCAACCACCTCCCATCATGGCCCTCGAGATTTTTGCACATGGCACACAAAATGAGCTTATTTGCCGCTTTATCTTGCCCGTTGCCTTGAGGATAGGCGACAGACGACTTTGAATGCTTCTCTCCCATTCTATTCAGCTCCTGCTCAAACTTCTTCGAAAATTGTAACCCGTTGTCAGAAACAATCACCCTTGGAATCCCAAAACGGCACCATATTGAATCATGGATAAAACTTAAGGCATTATTTTCTGTGATCTTGTTCAGGGCTTTGGCTTCAACCCACTTTGAGAAATAATCCACTGCCACTATCACATATTTCACTCCTCCCTTGGCCTGTGGGAAAGGACCAATCAAGTCAACACCCCACATGTCAAATGGCCAAGCTGCCATAACCGGGGTCTGTTCTGTCGTCGGAAGCTTTGGGAGGTCGGCGAACCGTTGGCAAGTATCACATTTCTTCACGAATTGCTTCGCATCTTTGAATGTGCGCTCGCCAACAAATGAAATTTTTGTTTAATTTCGAATGATGGGCGAGCGCACATTCAGTGGCGACTCTGCTGGGGATAGGTGTTGCTGCTGGGGAGTTTAGTGTTACTGTTGCTGATGCATTTCTGCTTTGCTGTGTGAGGGACGATCTTTGTTAACGATTGGTTAACTTTGGAGTCATGGGCTTTGCTTGGTAGGATGGGAGTTTTGCTTGCTAGGGAGCGGGCTTTTGCTGGTGCTTATGCAGTGGGGTTGATGCTACTGATGAGCGTTGCTTGGGGAGACTGTTAGATGTGAAATCTTTGTCTCGGCTTCTGCTTCGAGGGGCAGTCCTTTGACGGTGCTCAGTTGATCATTGCACGAATCTGTCCATTCTGGGAATGAGGTGAAAGAAATGCGGTTATTGTATTGAAAGGTTGGCTTTGCCGGGTTTGTACATGAGATGGTGGGACTATATCGGGTGAGTGTATGGTGATACATATGGTGGGGGGGACCCTCTCCCGTGCATTTACATGTGAATGTGGGAGGTGTATCGCAGCAACGGCGTGTTGGAGAGTGCCCTGGGAGAGACATTGCAGGAACTTCAATGCTGTCTGATGAGAACAAGATGTGTCGCCCGACATGCCATGTCTGCTGGGCAAGTTGTGTCGCACGACTGGAATAAGCTCGTAACAGGTCCCTTTTAAAATCAGCTCAGGCTTCATTTGTAAACACTGCCCTTTCAGTAGGAGGAACCCAGCAGCCCCAGCTTGACAGACAAGCGATTTTTGTGGCCAAGGTTGGAACTTTCAACTGCAATGGAGCATTACAACAAAGAAGTAGCTTCTAGGGAGTATCAATTTCGTCAAGACTTCCTTGAAATTTCGCATTATCACCGGAAGTATCATAGGGAACTCATTGATAGGAGGTACAGTATGCCGTGTCTTTGGTCACTGAAAGATTGGAGGGTTGACTGGGATTTGCTCCGGGCTGCATCCTGCTTTTAGGACTCGGAGAGGCACATCTTTACTCTGTCATATAATGATCTGACACCCACCATGGAGGACTTCAAGGCATTGACAGGCCTGGGTGAGGCGGCTACTGTAGCATTCCCACGGGACAGACGGTCGACTGTGGAGCAGTTATCGGACTTCCTGTGCTTGCCAGTGGATCAGGTGCCATCTATGATTCTGGGTGATAGGTCCATAGATTTGACTCGGATGGCTAGGTTGTGCTTGTAGAGTCCTGAGCTGTTCGATCTTTCCATGTCTCTGGACATGTTTATGCTGTTTAGCTTGTCGGCTCATTATTTCTGTGGGTACATCGGGGTCTGTTCGGGCACATTGTTGGAGGTTGTCAGGCAACTCAGGGGTGACCGAGGTGTGGACCTTTATCAAATCCGGTCCGGCCAAGGGGAGATGGACATTGTACCGTTGTTGTTGGCTGAGACCTACCATGGTATTGACAGACTAGCAGGGGGATCAGGCTTCATGGGCGCGGGCAGCCCCAGTTTACTGTCTTTGTGGCTTTCTGAGAGGCTACGCTTGATCATGCCACTTCCAGCGGGTCAAGTTGCTATGCCTTGGGTGACGGGGCAACGCAGAGTGTTGAGAGATGTGGCTGCTGATAACTGGCAGGTGAGGTTGGCGCGGTATGAGACTGCTGATTTGAACTTCTGGGTTTCGGCGTGGGGGCTACGAACCATGAGAGATATTCAGGATGGGTCAGTGGTAGTCAGGTTGCCAGGACTACAAGTATCTTCTTTCTGCATCCCATCATTGGTGAGCAGGCAATATGGGTACCCTCAGCAGATTGTCCGGGCTTTGAGGGAGAGGCTAACGACTGCTGCTGTGCCGATGGTCATGACCGAGCCCCAGACTATGCTTTTCAGCAGATCCTTTCTGGAGGGCTTCTTTCCCACACGGACACTTCTTCGGCAGTCCAGAGGGATTACATTCTTGACCACGGAGTATTTGATCTTGTATGAGGAGCAACAGGGTCCTGTGTAGTTGGTTATAGAGGCTCGCCGTCGGGAATACTTGGGAGCAGACTACCCCACCCAGCCAGTCTTTCAGAGATACAGAGGCCCAGGGAAACCCAGATAATGTTACCGGCGATGTTGCTGAGGACTATCGGAGGCAGGAGATCCGAAGAGCTGCTCTGAGGGATGATCCATAAGTGGTAGCTCGCAGAGAGGCCTTGAGACAAGAGAGGATTGCTAGGGCCGCTTTGAGGGAGACTGGTCTGATCGAGCCACCGACACGCATCATACCTGAGCTAGGACGAGCTCAAACTGACTTATTCGACATTCCTAGGCCAAGGACCTCCCGGGGACCGAGGAAAAGGAAGAACAGAGATGCAAGTTCGGGAGCGGGAACGAGCTCTTAGACACTTTATCTGAGAGATAGGAGACTCTTTTGTATTTTTTGGAAAAAATATTTACTGTATGGAACATGAGTATCCCTTGATTACTTAATGCAGACAAAAATAGATGTTGAAAATTTATTGCCTCTTTTTTTATTCGCAGCAAGTTATTTGAGTCAAAATCAGGCCGTGCTTGAACTCATCAAAAAGAATATTAACTCAAAATGAATCTTTGAAAAGTCTTGGAACTGTAATCAAAACACATTTTGGCAGGACTGGAGGTTTTGCAGCATTTTAGACCGAACCACAAGTGGTTGCCTACGTTCCCCTTTTGTAGAGAGAACTAAGGGGCTCAGGTCTCCGTAGTTCGACTCAATTAAATTTTGTGTTTAAGAAAGGGGAGATAGAAGGGGGACATGGTGCAACCCTGTTTTTTACCTAGACCGCCCATTTTTAGGGTTTTTAGTCTAGCTGGGTATATTCTTCTAGCACCGGGCGCGTTCCTTATTTTTGCATGGACTGCCTTTTGAGAGGTTTTCAATCTCATCTGGGACAATTTTTATTGCGCCTTTATTTTCATTTCTTTTTTTTTCTTTTTTTTTTAATTTTTATACAGAGGGGAAAAAGACTCGATCATACATAATACTGCCGCAACTTGTCTTCATTGACGGGGTGCAAAAATGGGTTGCCATCCAAATCTGTTAGCTACATCGCTCCTCCGGAGAATATTTTCTTCACCAGAAAGGGTCCAACCCAAACAGGTGCCCACTTGCCCAATGCACTGTTCTGATTCGAGGGCTTCATCTTGAGGACCAGATCACCAACCTTGATATCCCTGGGTTTCACTCTTTTGTCGAAGGCACGTGCCATTCTCTTCTGATATGCCCGATTGTGCTCCATGGCCTTTAATATGCGTTCGTCCAACAATTCCAATTCGTTGTGTTGACTTTGGAGCCACTCAATCTCATTTACCTCATTCTCGAGCAATACCCTGAGGGATGGAATTTCTAGCTCAATGGGCATGACAGCCTCCATTTCGTAAGTCAAGGCATATGGAGTTGCACAGGTAGCAGTCCGAATTGAAGTGCAGTTGCCCCACAATGCTAAATGCAGTTTCTCCGGCCAATCCCTTCCTCGCTCAGCCATCTTCTTTATGATTCTCTCTAGGTTCTTATTGGCGGCCTCAACAGCTCCGTTTGTCTGGGGTCTGTATGGCGAGGACTTGTGGCGCTTGACCCTGTATTCAGTGAGCAGACGATCGGTTTCTCCTTCAAAGTGGGACCCATTGTCAGAGATGATCTCATTCGTGACTCCGTAGCTGCAAAAGATTTGTTCCTTTATGAAGCGAGCTACCTTTTTAGCTGTGAGCACTTTGTAGGACGCGGCTTCCACCCACTTTGTGAAGTAATCGACCGCTATCAAAATGCATGAATGTCCATTGCTCCCTGCTGGAGTTATCTTCCTGATGACATCGATTCTCCATGTGGCAAAGGGCCAAGGAGTTTCATACAATATAGATCATGAGGAGGGCTGTGGTTTAGGTTGGAGAATCGCTGGCACTTATCACAAGTCCGTACAAACTGGATACAATCAGTCTCCATGGTGATCCAGAAGTAACCCAACCTGATAATGCTATGCATAAGGGATCGAGCGTTCATGTGAGGTCCGCAGGCGCCGTTGTGAATATCTTCCATTACTCTCTGAGCTTTTTCTTTGCTGATACAGAGTAGGAGAGGGCAACCTTCCCTTTTCTTCCATAATTCATTGCCAAGTATGACGTACTGTGCTGATAGCCTTTTTAGAGCTTGCAAACTCTTGGCCCGAACACCTTTTAAGTCTTCTTTTTTATCAACGGGGAAGGATGCTTCACCATGCTTAAGATACTGGAAGATATGGTTATACCACGGCTCAAAAACGTTTTCGATCTCTATTTCACAACAATATGCAGGATTTTCTCGCCTTCCGACCCTGAACGGCTTGATTGACTTTCCCTCGGGTATTTCCACCAAGGAGGCCAGAGTAGCTAGTGCATCGGCGAATCTGTTCTTTTCTCGTGGCAGGAATTGGAATGACACTTCCTTAAACTGGCTGACGAGTTCTACAATGTAAGCATGATACCTCTGGAGACATGGGTCTGTAGTTTTCCATCTGTTGGCTGCTTGGTTAATTATCAGTTGGGAATCACAAACACTTCCAATTCGTCCACATTCTGTTCAAGGACAGCTTCAAGACCGGCTATGCAAGCTTCATACTCGGCTGCATTGTTGGTGACTGAAAAGTTTAGCTTGATAGCTATGGGGTTATGCATGTGATTCGGGTCCACTAGTACCATCCTGATGCCGTTACCTCTTTTGTTCGCTGCACCGTCAAAGAATAACTGCCACCGGTTGCCATTTTCTAAAACAAAAATTCCTTCATATGGGAACTGGAGATCTGGTCCTCGGGCTTCTGTGCTGGGGGAGTCAGCCAACTGATCTGCCAAAGCCTGTCCCTTGATTGATTTTCGGATCACATATTTGATATCAAATTCAGCTAGGAAGAAGGTCCATTTTGCCAATCTGGTGGAAATGTTGCCTCTGTCACCCTGAAACAGGTACCTGATCGGGTCCATTTTGGAGACCAGATGTACTGTGTGGATAGCATGTAGTGCTTTAGCTTTCCGACCACCCAAACTAGAGCTGCGCATGTCTTCTCTAGGGCAGAGTAATTCAACTCGCTACCTTGGAATTTGCGACTGACAAAATATATGGCATTCTCGACCTTGGAGTCCTTCTTCTCTTGCGCTAGCATGGCCCCTATAGCTGTATCTGTGACTGTCAAGTATAGAAGTAGAGGTTTGCTTCCATGAGGTGGGCAAAGAATGGGAGGATTAACAAGATAAGCTTTGATTCTCTCGAAATCTAGCTGGCATTCTTCGTTCCAAATTACCTCCTGATTCTTCTTTAGCAACTTAAAGATTGGTTCACACATGGAGGTCAGCTGGTTAGCAAATCGGCTGATGTAGTGTAGATGGCCCATAAAACCCTTTACCTCGGAGACAGTTCTGGGCGCTTCATCTCAACAATTGCCTTGACCTTCCTGGGATCTATCTCAATGCCGCGCTCTGTGACCATATAGCCTAGAACCTTACCACGGATAACCCCAAAAGTGCACTTGGCTGGATTTAATCTCATGGAGTGCTCCCGAAGTTTGTTGAAAAACTTCCTTAAATCAGTGAAATGCTGTCCATCTGACCCTTTCGAATGAATAATCATATCATCAACGTACACTTCAATCTCCTTATGGATCATGTCATGGAATAGGGTAGTGACGGCTCTCTGTTAGGTAGCCCCGACATTCTTTAGCCCAAATGGCATCACTGTGTAGCAATAAGTGCCCCAAGGAGTGGTAAATGCTGTCTTGTCCTGATCTTCCTCGGCCATTTTAATCTGATTGTAGCCCGCAAAACCATCGACGAAGGACTTGACATCATAGTTTGCTGTCGCATCCACAAGCATGTCAATGTTCGGCAGGGGGAAGTCATCTTTGGGACTAGCCCTGTTGAGGTCCCGGAAGTCTACACAAACCCGTACTTTTCCGTTTGCCTTTGTATCTGCTACAATGTTTGCCAGCCAAGTCGGATATTCGATCACCTTGATAAAACCCACCCGTAGGAGTTTCTCAATCTCTTCTTTGACTTGTAAGGACCACTCGGGCTTGATCCGCCTCAGTTTCTGCTTGATCGGCTTGATCTCTGGATCCAGGGGTATCCGGTGCTCTACGATAGATGTATCCAACCCAGGCATGTCTTTGTAGGACCAGGCAAAGACGTCTACAAACTCTTTGAGTAGCTCGATCAGGGTATTCCGTTCAACTCCGGAGAAGAAACTGCCAATTTGCATTTCTTTGGGTTCCTCAACTGTTCCCAGGTTCACCGTTATCAATATCTCGTCGGCAGCTTGGGCCCGACTTTCCCTTTGCTCGCAAACCTGCTTTGAATTATTTTCTAAAATGTGTTCATCTATTAAGTCTGCATTATCTTCAACTGAATCTGGCTTAATTATTTTTAATTCTTGATGATTATTTTTGGTTAAGCGTTCAATTGTTAGATTTTCAATCACGGGATACTCAGAAAGATCGACCATTTTATTCAGAGCGAACGGGAAAACAGTGTCTACAACACGATGACGGTCTTCCATCGTGAGGACGTCAGACCGATCAGAGGACTCGAACTCAATTAAAAGGTATTCAGGGGAACGACTCAAGACACGAGGGACAAACTTAGACGCAGAGGGATTGGGACGAGGCTTGAGTCCAAGTTTCTTGATCATAGTCTCCCCGTCAGCGACCAATCCCTGAAATGAAGTCCAGTTCTGCAACGGCCTCTCTGCAACGGTCTCCAAACTGTTCAGATCCACGAATGGCTCCTTTTCAAATTCCAACACAGCCACTACCTCATCATCTGAAGAAAAATCTATCAAATCCTGGGGATCCTTTGCATCAACAAACCCTTCTGCTGGTAACTCTGTTGTAAACACACCGTTCTCAGGCTCTGACAGCCCCTGATCTTCAAATAGGTTTACCAAGTAACCATCCATGTCTACAGGGTCTGCACCACGGATCTTGTGTATGACGGGCTCATCCAGAGCAAGCTTCTCAAACTGGTTGACATAATCGGGCCCCCAATAATGGTAGCTGTTCTCATATGTAGCAGCAACACCTGTCCTTCTGGGCTTACTGACGAGCACTTCCTTCGCTGGGTTATGACTAGTGGCAAACCTTCAAATTGTCCTTATCCTTTCTTCTGCTTGACTCAGCTTCGGCTCTGGGCAAACAAACATTTCCCCATCCTCCTTGACAAAGTGTTTGTTTAGAGACCAGCTATAAGAGCGCATGTCGGGCCTTTTGTATCTCTTGCCGGCAGCTAAGGTCATCCTTTCTTTGAACGCTTCGGCTTTATCATACGCTTTGTCTTCTCCAGTCACGGCATATCCCAGGCCTCGCCTGTTTCTCTTGGTTTTCGGCATCACAAGCTTACATGGTCCCTGTTGACGCTTCCCTAGCCCCAGGCCAGGGATGTAGCTCATGCCTCTCATCATTTTCAGCACGGGAGGAATCTTGTCGGAGGAAGTTGTCAAATCTATAGTGCAGACCTGCCCTTTAGGCTTTTCGATCGTGAAACCACTGAGCATCAGGTTCTCTTGATCAAGTTTGATTTCCATCACTGGCATGGTGTTGGTACTGGTCTCCCCGATAGTGACGCTATCCCCGCAAATGGTTGTCAGAACTCCATCTTGCATAAACTTCAAACACTGGTGGAGGGTGGAGGCTACCGCTCCGATTTCATATATCCACAGCCTACCCAGTAACGCCGAGAATGTGACAGGAATGTCGATAACTTGGAATTCTACTGCCATCTCCTTACTCCCAAATAACAGATTTAAAGAGATAATCCCCAACACTGCTCTGGATGTCGAATCGTAGGCTTTTATGGTTTGGTTGGATGGCTTAAGGCTCTGCGCATCAATGTCTAGCATGCTCATCATCTTGGCAGGAAGCACGTTTATGGCCGACCCATTGTCCACCAACACATGGGGAATTCGACGCCCCTCCAAGGGCACAGTGATGTGTAGAGACTCATTATGCTTTGGACCATAAGAAGGCAAATCCAAGTCTGTAAAAGTGATGATGTTCCCGTACTGTGCAGTTCCAATCAGTTGGCAGGCCTCATCTGGAGTAGTGTTGGCAGACACCTTGGTTTTGGATAGAGCCTCTTCCAACTTTAGTTTGTGGGGGTAGGAGGATGTAAGCAGAGACCATAAAGAGATATCAGCCTGGGTTCTCTTTAACTGTGTCAAAATCGGGTCTTCGCGGGTTTCCTCACTTCCTGCTGATCTGTAGGGGTCTTGAGAGGCTTGGGGATTCGAAACCACAACTCCTTTGCCTTTCCCGGATGGATCAACACTATCCATTCCCAACATTCTTCCTGACCGAGTCAAAAAATTAACCTCTTGATCATTCTCAACCACAAAGTTTTTACTGACCTCTTTGAGTTCGGCTAGTGTAAGCGGAGCAGAGCGAGTGCTGTATGGCCACGCTGCCTGTCTTATCTCATTCACGGACAATGGCGCATCCAGGTTAGCTGCTATCCTGAGCTCCTCCAAAGAGATAGGGGATTCTCTAGGAGCCATAGAGGATATAGCGCTAATGACCAAACGTTCTTCGTACTCGTCATAATCGGCAGCATTATTCAAATCATACAAATAAACAAGATACAAGACATAGCAAAAGTTATCTTTCATTTCATTGGAACAAGGATTTACATCAGCCACAACCTCATTACAATCACAACTAGCACTTCCATTTACAGACTCTCCAAACTCTATTACATTCACAAAATAATCTTGATCAAAGTCGATGAGGTTCACATTGTTACTGGGCAGAGGGTTGTTGACGATGTTAGGGCGAGGAGAATTTTTGATCTTCTTTTCATCCACGAGGCCTTGGATGATCTTCTTGAGGGTTACGCAAGTGTTGGTAGTGTGCCCTGGGTATTGATGAAACCTGCAGTATTTACTTGTATCAAGATTGGGATTGGGACGGACAGGGCTGTATTGGTCCAGCGGCCTAATCATGCCGGTCCGAAGCAGGCCATTGAAGATTTCTTCTGTAGACATGCCCAAGTCATCAAACCTCGGTTGTGGCTTGGGTTGGAATCTCCCTCCATTCTATACATTGCTAACTCCCCTTTGCAGGTTGTTAATGCTGTTATCCTTAACCATTTCTCTTCCTTTTGGCGCCATGGCAGAAACTGGGTTAGGTGCTCGGTAGCGGAATCCTCCACTTCCGCTACTCCCGCTAGCATTCACACCTGGGGTTTGGTTAAAAAGCCTATTCTCGATGCGAGCGCCCATTCCGACCATCTCTCTGAGATCTGGATACCAACCCTTTCCAATGGCCTCCCTTAACACCGACTTCACGCACGACAGGAAAATATCTTTCTGATCTTGAAGGGGGATTGGCTCTGATAGCTCATTAAGTTTGGCATTCCACCTCTTATAAAACTCTGTGATCGACTCATCATTCTTCTAGATGGTGCCTACTAGATCGTCCCGAGTTGTACGCCACTCTAAGTTACCCCGGTATTTCTCCAAGAAAGTCTCGGTGATCTGACTCCAGGTGGAGCGGCATTCTTGCTTGAGAGCTAAAAACCAAGTGAGCGCCGGACCTTTCAAAGTTAGATGAAAATGAGATGCCATAAACTCGGGGGGGGGGAACCCATCGCCCCCATTGTCATTACGTAGGTGTCCACATGAGTCTTTGGGCAGGCTGTTCCATCAAAATCCATCTTTGGCATCTTGAACTTATGAGGAAGAGAGTCGCTTGAGCTGGGTCAACCACCTTTAGGCCACTGGAACCCACAGTCAATCTATTGATTTGCTGTTGCATCTGTTTCAATAAAGCTGTCACTTCCGGAGTCAAACTCTGAATCTGGGGAATAGCAGGAGACACAGTTGAAGACGGCACATGAAATTCTGAAGCTGATCTAATGGGCAAGGCAGCCGAAGGAAGATCAAAAGTACTGGGGATGCCGATATTCTATCCAACAAAATAACTGAGCTGGGAATCCTATTCCCGTACATGTCATATCCATTAAACTGAACACTGGGATTCTGGGGACCAAACTGCACTGATTGTCCTCCAAACTGACTATGGGCAGGAAATTCGATACTGATACATGGAGCTGAATATGGGGTGGAACCATACAGATGCTGGGTAAGAGGAGAACACACTGCGGGCTGAGAGAAATTGCTCTGGAACTGGGACTGAGGATACTGCGAAATACTGTCCTGACAAATCTGGTATCCTGACAGATGGTACTGGTTGGATTGCTGCTGATTGGGCTAAACATACTGATAACTGTCCGGGTACATGCTGAACTGGGGTTGGGAATAGCCTCCTAGAAACTGGGATCCAAACTGAGCTTGCGACACTGGAGCATTAGGAGCTGGTGAGGAAGTGAGATCAAAGAAGTTTGATGGTTGGCCACTGCTTTTGCTGAAACCCTGCTGAGCAACTTGGTTATGCACTTGAGAGACTGGGAGAGGAACCTTTCCTGGATATTCACAGCTATCTCCGGAGATGGCATCCGATCCGGGCGAGGAGCATAACTTACGGGAGGAGGCATGGCATGGTAGTTGAATTGAGCAGGTTGGACAGAAGAGGCAGATTCGACCCCGTTATTACCATCCTCGGTGATTTCTTCATAAGAGTCGTCCCCTCGACGGAGTACTGCGACTCCCCTGGCTCTCATGGCCTCGAAAAAACGGACGTGGGCTTCCTCCTCTCTAACCTTGGCATTCTGAGCCAACAAACGGGCCTCACGTTCCCTGGCCAAAGCAGCCTCCAAGGTTATCCTCAACTCTTCTGCAGACATGTCGTTCAAACCCGGTTGACCCATTGAAACTGAACCTCCAGCAGACTGAGTAGCAAACACATCACCATTTCCGGCCATATCCGATTCTGAGCTAACTGAAACACCCGAAACTGCTTGAACTTCTCCAACAACACGGACCAAACGAGCTCCTGGAACAGATAAGCGAGTCCAACTCACCGTAGCTGCAGGGGTAGATATAGGTTTATAAGGTAGTAAAGGGAGATTTTGAGGAAATACGGGAGAGGGAAAGGAAACGAGGGACAGACTCGCACAAACAATTTATTTATCTTCAAGTATAAATCAGTGTCTTAAATCCTAAGTACGGTTGGGAAAGGAGAAGCCTTTATTCACGCAACTACGCCTTGGGGAAACATAAGGATGCAACATTCAAATCACACTAAACGCTTTGTATTGAAACTTATAATAGATAATGAAACCTAAGCAAAACCTAAACACCGTATGGGACAGAGAGGTTGTCCAAATTCTGGGGAAATTTGGGCAGCATAACGGCTATTCTTGAAGAATTTCAAAGAAAAATCCGGCATGACCTCTCGTCGGTGCACGTTGACAATGCAGCATGATCTCTCGTTAGAACATGCCATGGGAGTGACATGTCCCCACGTGAAACCATGTTGCGTTGGCAACATGCCCACAAGATGCGAGGTTTTCGGGGGAAGGTATAAGGACCTATTGTAAGTTTCAAAAACAATTCATTTTGGTGTGATTAAAAATGTTGTATCAAAACCAACCGTGGGTAAGGTTTAAGTGTGGCGCCACCTATAACGCACTAGGGGGATAGGTCTGATATTAGGCACTCAAGCGTAGGCGACATACATCACCGTCCGCGATGCCGTCAATCGCACCCGAGGGTTCTAAATCTATGTGGTGTAGTGTGCGGATGACTATGTTCTTAAATTTACGAAAAACAAAATTTTTATTACTTTATTTTATTTATTTTAAAAAGAAAGAGATAAAACACACACACTCTCACAGGGAACAACAATCAACTGAGCCAAATTTTGATTCAAGGGACTGCCCTCAAACCAGCTGCTGAAAACAATGTTCAGTGACCATTCCTGTCGCGTGACACAGGATAGCATGGGACAGAGATGTCGCACGACTAGAGTAGTCACTGAACCAGAATCCTGCAAAATCAAATCAGCCCCTGCTTCTCCATGGCAAGGGACAAAGTACAATAACTAGAGCACAACAAAAAAAATGGCCAAAAGACACCAAAGGCTCACAAGTCTCATAATCAATAAAACGCATGTACTACAAGAGATTGTCAATGATGCACACAAGAATGGATATGTTGGATGTCTAATCGAATGAAAGTTTGACCCTCTTAATTTTGAAAAACAGGTTTTCAAAAGTGCTTCCCCAGCGGAGTCGCCACAGAATGTGCGCTCGCCCACAAACGAAATTTTTGTTGAATTTCGAATGATGGAAAAAGATAAAAAGGAGTCGCCACGCCATGCTTTAGAGGTGCACTTTGAAAAACCTTTGAGAGAAAATGGGTCCGGGGGTCAGGTTACGTGTTGGGAAGAACCGAGAGTTCACCCAACACGCCTCGTCCATGGACGAGTCTTTCCAACTAAACATCCAATTAATCCATAAATGTGTGCAAGTATTGACAATAAACAAATGTAGTAAACATGAATTTTATTAATATGAACTTGGAAACTTACAACTTGTGAACCATTTATTCAGGGAGGCCACATCCCATTACAACAAAACAAAACAGATTACAAGGGAAAGGGATCTCTGCAAACATACATAATGTGTCGCATGACACAGGACATGGGTGACCAGATGTGTCGCGTGACACATGATCACCCATGCACGATGAGTCGCGTGACACATAGTGTCCGTCTGCAGAGACTTACAGATTCAAATACTACATCACCAATATCTAACACAGATCCAATTGATCAATCAGATAAGCTTCAAAATACGTAATTAATCAGCAATTCAACCCAGGGAGTGTGGATATGGGTAAATCCACACCCCTTGGGGTCTAAACACCAATTTCAACAAATAATCAACAATGAACAACCAATTATTCAAAACAACTATGTTAAACAGAGATATTACAATTGGGATTCAGTAATCAAGATGGATGGAGTCTTATTACTGAATCCAAGGAAGGGAAAACAATGAAATTATTAAAGGAACAAAGTAGAAGAGAGAGGGAAAAGGGAATTAAGGGTGTTACCCTTATTGCTTCCACGAATTCTGTACCAATTTAGGTACAGAACCCTTCTACAACAGCTTTTGGTCCTGGAGAACTTGAGAGGATTAGTTGAGAGTAGATCTAGGAAAAGGTGAAGGAAGTTGGTTGAATTAGGGGGAATTGGAGGTGAATTGGAATGAGAGAGAGAGAGAGAGAGAGAGAGGTGTGTGTTTAGTGTGTGTGTTACGCTGCAATTTTGGCAGAGTAACAATGTATGAAGTTGGGAACCATTTCTAAGAGGGGTAGGGTCTTATTTATAGGTTGCAGTTGATGGTCACATTGTGTCGCACGACCTTCTGTAACCATTTTCCATGCCTCGATGTGTCGCGTGACACAAGGTGACACCAACTATTTTTGGCACCAAAACCAGTTTCTGGAATATTCAGGTATAAATACCCAAAAGGTCCAAAAAGGTTTATTCCCAGCAGGTCCTTTAGCACGAGCAAAGTACCAAAAGGTACTTCCTTGGCAAGAAACTTATGGAATGTTTCCGAAAGTCTCAGAATAGACCGGGAATTTACCAAAACGCCCCTTAATGCAATTTTATCGCATTAAAATGCATCTAAAAGGGAGCGAATTAGATTGGCGTACTTACAATCTTCTCGTAGATAAGGCCAGTAATATCCCATGGTGATCAACTTCTCTGCCAATGTACGGGCCCCAGGATGGCCCCCACACTCTCCTTGGTGTTCCTCAAAAAGTAGATTGATGACTCTGTCAGGGTGGATGCATTTCAGTAGCGGTCTTGTGATGGATCGTCTGTACCGCTCGCCCTCCACGACCGAAAAATGGGTGGCTTTCCTCTTGATCTGTCCTGCCAACACTTCGTCAGATGGTAGCTCGTCTTTTTCAATAAAGGCCTTCAGATCATCAATCCAACACCTTGGACCGTCTCCAGCGCACATAATCTTCACTCTCTCATAAGCTGGATGTTCGAGGTAGGCCAGATGGTGGCCATGCTCGTCCTCTGGCAGTTGATCTGTGGCCAACTTTGAAAGTAAGTCGGCGTGTTCATTGTCTTCCCTGGCAATTCGCTGGATGGCCCAAAACTCTAAACCTTGTATCAACTCACCAACCAACGAGTGATATTTCTGCAAAGTGGAATCAACGACCTGATAATCTCCACGGACTTGGTTGACAATCAGTTGAGAATCACAATGAGCTACGATCTTTGTTGCCCCGAAGCACTTAGCATATTCAACTGCTGCTATGAGCGCCTCGTATTCTGCTTGGTTATTTGATGCCTGGAACTTGAATCTCAAAACCTCTTCAAAAACAGTACCACTCTCTGGTTCGACTAGTACAATTCCGGCTCCACTAATGTCTCTCGTCACCGACCTGTCTGAAAAAATCTTCCAACACCCAAGGGGCAAAACCAACTCTTCCGGCTTGTCGTCGAATTGCTTGCCCTTGCTCATTTTTTGAGGTGGCCTTTGTTGGTCGTCATCTGAACAGAACATCGTCTCAATTAAAAAATCAGCCAAGGCCTGGGCTTGAAAGGTCTTCCGGGCTCTGTATTGAATGTCAAACTCAGTCAATTCAATGCTCCAGTTAAGGGGACGACCAGAGCTTTCAGGACGATGTAAGATTTTACGCAGCTGTGAATGTGGGGGTCCAAATATTTTTTTGTGTTTTATTTGGATTCACTCGAGTTTGAAAACAACCGGTTTAATTTGAAAAACGGAGTCGCCACGCCATTTTGATTTCCTCAAAACTTTGAACAAAAGGAATTAGGGTCCGGAGGTTATGTTACCCCTTGGGAAGAACGTTTGGCGTTCACCCAAGGTGCTTTGCCGAAGCAAGTCTCCCAAGATTCCATTTTTCATGCTTGCTTGCGTGCTTTCTTGTGTGCATGTGTTGAAATGAGGGGGGGGGGAATGTTCCAAGTTGTCTTCAAGACGTATAAACCATTTAGTTAGTTATCGCTCGGGATTCCTTGGATTTTTATGTGTTCAGGACTTTGATCCCATCCACATCTTGGACTTGTGATCATCACTATTTGACCTTGTGTCATGTGTGATCGAGAGAAGGACTCTCTCTTATGGTCCAAGAGTGAGGTTCTTTAGAAAGGAATATCCTTAGCCCATCAATCCTACACCTTGCTTGATTGAGCTTGTGTAGGGACTATTATGCTCGTCTCAAGTGATAATCGGAGATATAGGGTTCAAGGCTTATTCATTTCTAAAGGGATTATGGCAACTTTAATGGAAGAAATGACGTAAAGATGGGATCTTTACATTGGTCCATTCCAAGGATGCATCAAATACCAAAGGGGACTAGGGGAAGGGTATAAAGATTGGATCTTTATGCTCTTCCTATGCTTTTCGTGCCTTAGGAAGGTCACTAAGCAATCCTAGGAAAGAGAGATCCAACCATGAGTGACATGAAGGATGCATTCTAAACTAAAAATGACATTTTTAATGAAAAAGATGACATTTTGCATGCAAAGGATGCTATTTGATGTAAAGAAATGATTTTTAATGCAAAGGATGCAACTTTATATGAAAAAATGATGCTTCAAGTGCAAAGGATGCAACTTTAATGTAAAGATAACATGTTTAATGCAAATGATGCAACTTTATATGAAAAGATGTTATTTTGAGAGCAAAGGATGCTTCTTTTCACATCACCATGTGAGAGATCCACCCTAGAACAAGCCTTTTTTGAGGTCTTATTTGTTCATCCTTGGGTGGGATCCTCCATGGATCCTATGTGATAGGGGGATAGGGGTAAGATGATCTACATGCTTAAAGAAAGGATCTTTAATGACAATAGCAAATACCAAACAAGTATATAAGGATATGGAGAGCAATGAGCAATATATCACATAAATACAAGGTATATTTCAAGAAAAAGGGGATGAGAGGTTACCAATGGTGGTGTCCCTCTTTCTCCTTGAAGTTTGCCTAGGGAAGGACCAACTTTGGAAGGCTTTGAAGAGGAGGGAGGTGGTTTTTTGACACTCTCAGCTCACTGGAATCCCGTGGTGGTATTTTGGCAGAGTGATGTTACTGAAAATCCTCCCTTAAAATGAGTAGAGGAGGTCTCTATTTATAGGCACTCTGGCAACAACTAATGAAGCCGTGCGGCTTGGAGTTCTTGCCTAATGCAGTCGTGCGGCATTATCCCTTATGACTCAGCATATTTCTAGAATCATGCAAGGTGGCCTTCTATAAGGGTTTTTATACCAAAGGAAAATGTGGATTTTTAATTCCAAGTAATTCCTTCACCCCTCGGAAGGTTCGGAACAGTTCCCGAATTGCTCCTGAACTTTAGAAAAGTCAGGGGAATTGCCGGGAAACTTAACCGGAAGGCATGAGTCAGATTTGGGTACTTACAGAAGCCCCTCGGCAACGTCACTTGCAGGGCGAGTGGGGTTGTCGATAGAAAAGGATCCAATCTGGCGAATGCCGAGACGGATTGGGTGACCAAGGTGGTCGAGTGGCTGAACCTTTGGAAGGCTACCTACGTATCCCGAGTGGGAATCAAGCCATGATCGTAGTTCGGAAAAGATCCGCTGGGGAATAGCAAAGAGAAACTGGGCTCTTGCTGGGGAAATAGAAGGGAAAGTGACCTGGGAGGTCAAGTGACTGATCCTACTGGGATGTGCTAGATGAAGGAAGTGACCAATGTGGTTGGATACCTGGACCTCTACGGGGGGCTTCTTCACCACTGAGGAGTGATGAATGACAAGGGGCGACCAATGTGGTCTGAAGACTAGACCTTTTATGGAAGGCTCATGCACCACTGAGGAGTGATGAATGAAAAGGGTGACCAATGTGGTCGGATGGATGGACCTTTATGAAAGGCTCATGCACCATTGAGGAATGAGGCATGAAAAGGGTGACCAATGTGGTCGGATGGCTGGACCTTTATGAAAGGCTACCTACGTATCCCGAAGGAATCAAGCCTTGGTCGTAGTTCAAGTCTCACTAGATAGTTAGGAACGGTATCTAGGATCCTTGAGGTTTTGACAATTAATAGAGGTTGTCACCTGATTTGATAATTGATGGAGGTTGTCACCTGGTTTGACAATTGATGGAGATTGTCACCTGGTTGACAATTAATGGAGGTTGTCACCTGGTTTGACAATTGATGGAGGTTGTCACCTGATTTGACAATTGATGGAGGTTGTCACCTGGTTGACAATTAATGGAGGTTGTCACCTGGAGAAACTAAAGCTTACATATCACTATCGAGAAGATAGAGGCAGCTATAGCTGGAAAACTAAAGCGTACTTCACTATCGAGGAGATAGAGGTAGCTAAAGTTTGGAGAACTTGAGCGTACTTCTCAATCTGTGATAGAGGTAGCTAAAGTTTGGATAACTTGAGCGTACTTCTCAATCTATGATAGAGGTAGCTAAAGTTTGGTGAACTTGAGCGTACTTCTCAATCTGTGATAGAGGTAGCTAAAGTTTGGAGAACTTGGGCGTACTTCTCAATCCGTGATAGAGGTAGCTTAAGTTTTGAGAACTTGAGCGTACTTCTCAATCTGTGATAGAGGTAGCTAAAGTTTGGAGAACTTGAGCGTACTTCTCAATCTGTGATAGAGGTAGCTTAAGTTTGGAGAACTTGAGCGTACTTCTCAATCTGTGAGATAGAGGTAGCTAAAGTTTGGAGAACTTGAGCGTACTTCTCAATCCGTGAGATAGAGGTAGCTAAAGTTTGGAGAACTTGAGCGTACTTCTCAATCTGTGATAGAGGTAGCTAAAGTTTGGAGAACTTGAGCGTACTTCTCAATCTGTGATAGAGGTAGCTAAAGTTTGGAGAACTTGAGCATACTTCTCAATCTGTGATAGAGGTAGCTAAAGTTTGGAGAACTTGAGCGTACTTCTCAATCTGTGATAGAGGTAGCTAAAGTTTTTGACAATTCGGAGGATGTCACCTAGCGTTATTCCGTTATAATGGAAGTAACGGAGGCAAATCGGGAGGAAAGTTAATTCTTCTTAGAGATAAGAATATATTTAGGAAACAACGTTACTCTAGTTAAGAAATAACGGGAGTTATATGCCCAATTGGAAAGTCCAGGGGCAAAGATGTAATTTCTGCTCAGAGCAGAAGAGGCCGCCCGGCATGAGATGAGGGCAAAAGAGGCCGTCCGGCTAGAAGTTTAATTTCACCAGATTATTTAAACTGGAATTGAAATGGGCATTGGGCACCATTGCCGCCCTCTTACTGCCGAGGAAGAGAAAGAGAGGAGAGAGAAAATCTTCAAAATCCTTCAATTCCCTTGCTTCTTGTGCTCGAAATGGATCAAGAGGGTAACATTGTACCCCGACAAGCGCGAAGAGTCTTGTCACAAGCCGCGAGAATGAGGCGGAGGGAGTTGGTTAGAACCGAGCAAAAATACGATTTCAATACGCCTCCTTCCGAGTTTTATCCGGGCAAAAGGGAGCACAAGTCCATGAAACCTCAATCTATTGGTGTAAGCATTCTTGATTTTCTTGATTTTGACAATTTTGATTGAGTTTGGATTGATTTAGGGTTTGACCCGAATTTTAGGAATTTTTTGAATTTTCCTAGGATTTTTGTTGATGATTTTGGAATTTTGATGATTAACCTATGAGGCTAAGAGAATAAATGAACATGCATGTGCAATTTATTTGAAAAATAATGAGAATGACCCATTTTTTTTGAAAATAAATAAGAAGAATAATGTCTAAAAGGTGACAAAGTTCTTGCATGTGCTAGAACTAGGTCAATTCTTGATCATAAATGAGAAAAAGGACATTTGGACGATGAAAAGGATTCATGCATGCCAATTTTTTTTTTAAATTAATGCTTATGTGCAAAGAATTTTGAAAATCAGAATTTTGTGCTTAGGAGAGCGATGTGCTTGACACAATGTGTTTCAAAAGATGAAAGACACGTTTTCTAAGCAAAAGATGTTAGAAATCTTTTATGACTGCTTTTCTTTGAAAATATGTGCACTTTTGAATATATGCATGCTTTTGAAATGAGATGAAGGACCGACACGTTTTTTTTTTGTGCTTTCCTACAGGAGAGCAAATCGAGGGGACCTTCTGAGGTGGCAGTGAAGCTATGGGATAGGATGCCCGACTTTGAGAAGAATGGGGTGAACCCCAAGCAGCTAGTGAGGGCTACCGGCCTGGATTTGTTCGTTGAGGCTATTGGCAGAGGTATTCACATAACCTCCAAGAGCAAGGGCTTGACCCAGGCCCTCTCGGAGTTCTGGTGGGACACCACCCACAGCTTTCATCTCAGCTGGGGAGAGCTTACGGTGACCCCGGCCGACTTCACTGCTATTACTGGCCTGCAGTTCACCGGGGGGCCTGTGACCTGGAGGGACCACATCACGGCGGATGAGTTCAGGGCTCTGGTTGGGTTTGACCTCCAGCCTAAGGGACTCGGGATGGAGACAAGGAATGTTGAGGTGGCAGTCCTGAACTGCATGCAGGGATTTGCTATCAATGAGGTGACTGCCCACCAGCTTGCGAGGGCTTTTCTGTGGTTGATGCTGTCAGTCACCATCTTTGCTAATTCTGGGACTTTGGCTATGCTGTGACTTTTGGACTCCTTGGAGGATGTGGATGAGATTGGGACGGTCTCTTGGGGCGAGGCCGGATTGGCTGAGCTTTATTTCTCTCTGGATTTGTACAGCCGAAACAAGGCTGCTTCTATGGACTGCTTCTCTTTTGCTCTTGAGGTATTCTCGCCTTCTTTCCTTTCTCTTTTCCTTTCTGTCCTTGAGACTTTTTATAAGAGAAATGACCCTTTTATGTTTTGAACATGCAGGTCTGGTTTTGTGAGGTGATCGGGTTCTTTCCCTGGAACCAACAGAGCGATCCTACCATCTTCCCTGCTATGATTCGCTGGAGGGGCGAGGCTAGGGACAAGTTCACCGGGAAGACCCGGATCACCTTTGATTACAAGATGGTGAGGCCCGTCCTTAATAAGGATGGTGATGATGGGGTGGACTTCTATCCTTGGGGGAGGTACCCGGAGGTGCTGCTAGGGTATGCCGTGGAGGCGACTAGGCAGAGGAGGTGGTTGACGGGCCTGACATGTGATGTCATTTATCTGGGGGACCGTTTTTCCAGGCAGCATGGCCATGTCCCTCCATTGGATGCTATCACTCCTCACGATCCTCCAGCACGGATGCTGCAGCCCAGGGACTGGTCGGCGGATGATATTGCTAGGTATCAGGCAGGCGTGGCGGCTGAGGAGTATTTTGACTTGGCTACCCCGTATGCTACCTTAGTGGAGCAACGGCTGAGGATGCCACAGAAGCTAGTGAAGCTAGCTATTGCCCAGGGGTACGGGGAAGCTGAGCCTACTGATCCGCCAATGCCTCCTGCTCACCTTTCTTATGTGGTCAATGGGGTACCGAGGAGGTTTATGATACCTGTCCCCGACACGAGGGAGCCCCAGTATACTCTGCCGCCTGACAGCACTGTGAGTACACTATGGGATCTTTTCCCTTTTTCGGATTTCTTTGCTTTTCTGAGATTTTCTGATTTTTCCTTCTCGTCTTCTCAAGTTCCAGCTCGCACTTATGACGGCTTGGTCAGGCAGAACAGGGGCTGGAAGGATGTGTGCCGGTCCCTCGTGAAGAAGCTGGCTTGCGCTTCAAAGGCTGCAGTGAACGTGCAGGAGCCCGTGCGCAAAAGAAGGCACGTCGGGAGCACGACATCCACCTCATCTGCTTCAGAGTATTCTTCTAGTGCCATGCCTCGGGGACAGGGACCTAACACCGGCATCCTGGAGCAGCTAGCCGAGTATGAGCATGTGAATGTCCATCTTTCTGATGTGAGTGACAGCGAGGATGTGATGAGGGACCCTAGCTTCTACGAGCTGAGTAGCGACGACAAGGAGTCGGAGGCCTAGGAAGGTCCTTAGGATCAATCTAGTAGGAAGGAAACAAACAATGAATAATTTTATGCACATTTTGTTTATTTTTTGCTTTATTTGGGCGCCGATGGGGCGAAAACAATGTATTACTGTTTTATTTGCTTTTCTAATTTATGCTTTATGAATTTTCATATTACTTGAGCCTCGAGGCTGTTTTTTTTACTTGGAAATGGGGCTGAAACTGGGCCAAAATGGTTTGTAATGGTATATAACTGCTTGGATGATCTTTGGATGTGTTTTGGGACAGGTTTCATTGAGAAAGTGGGGTGAGAACTCCACTTGGGCAGCAACTTTGGTTGCTGCAGATTCTTTTCTGCAGATGGCAAATGAGGCCGTCCGGCCTAGAACCGAGGGCAAATGAAGCCGTGCGGCTAACAGTTCTGTCTGGACTGGTTTTTTTCAAAATAAAACCAAGGCTTGGCCATTTCATTTCATTTTCACTCTAGACTTGTCCCAATTGATCCCAGAGCCTATTTCTGACCAAAAGACATCAACTTTGATCACCTTGCAATGGAAAGACCCGCTAGACTGCAAAAGGGGAAAAGAGACCATTTTCTGTCCGATCTTCAATCTTGGGTGAGACATAACTTTCAATCTCACAAGGGGCTGTTCGATACTACCTTCAAGATCAAATCTTTATGGCATTTGAAGGATCTCCCGCCTGATTGGGACATTTTGAGAGCAGCAGCAAAGTTTTAGGATGTCCGGAGACATGTTTACTGCTTTTCCTACAATGAGATTGTTCCAACCTTTGAAGACTTCCGAGCATTGATTGGGGGTCCAGAAATTGAGGCAATTTCGACACCTTTGATCGATGACGTGCCGGTAGCGGTAAAGTTGGCATCTTTTCTGCAAATTTCTCTGAAAGAAGCCGAGGGGATGATGATAGCTCCGGACAGGATTGACCTTTTCGATATCCCGGGCAGGTTTGGTTTTCCGGATACGTTGACGACCACTGTGGCTATGGATGCCTTTATTCTCTGTGTGTTCTTGTCTCTGTTCACGGCCGAGTCTGTGGGGATTTGTCATGGTGGCCTCATGGACATGGTTAGGGATTGCAGGGCTGGGAAAGACATTGTCCCACTGGTTTTGGGTGAGACCCTTCATGGCATTGATAGGCTGGCTAGGGGAGACCATTTCATGAGGTCTGGGAGCCCGGCTGTGTTGACTTTATGGCTGCAGGAGAGGTTCGAGGCTTTGCCAGGGGCTTTGCCGAATCAGTGCCCTTGGGTGATTTCTCAGAGGGGTGCACCTAGGCAGCAGGATCAGGGTGACTGGGAGCTGATGATGGCCAGATTATCCACTTCGGATATTCACTGGTGGGTACCTCACTGGAGGTTGCAGACCCGGAGGACATTTCAGGAGTCCTATGTGGTGAGGGTTCCAGGGTTTTCTTGGTCATCCTTCTACGTACCCTGCTTGGTATCCAGGCAGTTCGGGGCCTTACAGGAGCCGTTGGCGATTAAGAGGACATCCGTACCATGGAGGTGGTGCCTTTAGACATGAGGGCTCCAACCAGCTTCTCATTCTTCTCGAGGGCCTGGACATATACTGCTTTCCCACCCAGGGCCATTCTCAAGAGCCGGAAGAGTACCATTTTGAATACGGCCTATTTGGACTGGTATGAGAAGGAGATGGGAGCGACTCATGTCATATTGGGAGAGAGGCATCAGGCTTTATTAGGAGCGGACTGTGACTCGAGCAGGACTCTGAGAGAGGCTGAGGCTAAGGCGAGTCGCCATAACCAGTTGGGTGAATTTATCAGAGATATGGAGGCTCGATACGAGAGGCTTTCTGAAGTCGCTCCCTTGACTGAGGCTCAGAGGGAGGAAGTGCGGACTCGTGCTCGTATTGAGAGAGCACTTATTGACACGGGTTTGGCGGAGGCTCCAGTGAGGATACCCGAGATTGGGATGAGGGAGACTGACATCCTGGACAAAAAGAGAAAGAACACTCGACGGGGTCGAGGTAAAGGGAAAAAGAACAAGGAAGACTCAGTGAATGACGACTGATAAATCTTTTCCTAGGATTTCCTTATTGCCATTCGCAAACACAATAGTTTATTAGGCATTTTATTGTATTTTAGATCTTTGTAGCAGGTTAGCAGAGTCAAGAGTAGACCGTGCTTGAACTCATCAAGAAGTCTTTTAACTTGTAATTAACAAATATATGATCTTAAAAATTAATCAAGACACATTTCATGGAAATTTCAAATGTCTTACTGATTGCTTAGGATGCATTTCATGGAAACTTGATTGCCCTTTATTTTTTTTATTGTTTAGACCGAACCATATATGGCTGCCTACGTTCCCCTTTTACAAGAAAGACTAAGGGGCTCAGGTCTTCGTAGTTCATTCTGGTGAACTATCGGGATTAGGTCTTTTGGCCTCTTTTTTTTTTTTTTCTATGCAGCCCTGTTTTTTGCCTAGACCACCCTTTTTGGGTTTTTAGCCTAGCTGGGCATTACTCTTTTTGCACTAAGATTTTTTCTTTTTTTTTTATGTGCAACCCTGTTTTTTGCCTAGACCGCCCTTTTTGGGTTTTTCAAATTTAGCCGGGCATTACTCTTTTTGCACTAAGATTTTTTTTTAAATTTTTCTTTTTATCTCTTTTTTTTTCTTTTGTTTTTCTTTTTTTTATATTTTCAGACATAGTACCTTCGGAGCTTATCGCCGTTGACTGGGTGGACAAAGGGATTGCCGTCCAGGTCTGCAAGCTTCATGGCTCCTCCCGATAGTATCTTCTGCACCACATACGGGCCGATCCAAATGGGTTCTCACTTTCCCAGGGGGTTGTCTCTGGTAGGGGGCTTTACTTTCAGCACTAAGTCACCCTCTTTGATGTCCCTGGCTTTGACCTTTTTGTCAAATGCTCTGGCCATTCGCCTCTGGTAGGCTTGGGTGTGTTCCATGGCCTTGAGCCTTCTTTCGTCGAGCAGGGCCAACTCATCATGCCGGCTTCGTAGCCACTCTACTTCGTTGACACTGTTTTCCAGGAGGACCCTTAATGACGGGATTTCCAACTCCACTGGCAACACTACTTCCATCCCGTAGGTTAGGGCAAAAGGGGTTTCCCCCGTGGCTATTCTAACAGACGTTCTGTAGCCCCAGAATGCTAAGTGTAGCTTTTCAGGCCAGTCACGACCACGGGTGGCCATTTTCCGGATGATCCGCTCGAGCGTCTTATTAGCAGCTTCCACGGCTCCATTGGTCTGAGGTCTGTACGGGGATGATTTGTGGCGAGTGACTCTGAATTCTGACAGCAATCTATCACAGTCCCCTTCAAAGTGTGACCCGTTATCAGAAATGATCTCATTGGGCACCCCGTATCTGCACATTATGTTTTCTTTGACAAACTGGGCCACCTTCTTGGAAGTGAGGATCTTGTAGGACTTTGCCTCTACCCACTTTGTGAAGTAGTCGACTGCCACTAACACGAATTTGTGCCCATTGCTTCCTGCCGGAGCTATCTTCCCTATCACGTCAATACCCCAAGTTGCAAACGGCCAAGGAGTCGTCATGCAGTACAGGTCATGAGGCGGAAGGTGATTGAGATTGGCAAACCGTTGGCATTTGTCGCACTGTCGGACATGTTGAACGCAGTCTGTCTCCATGGAAATCCAGTAATAACCCATCCTGAGGATTACTTGCATCAGGGCTCTAGCATTCATATGGGGACCGCAGGGACCATTGTGGATTTCGGTCATCAACTCTCTGGCCCTTTCTTGGGTGACACACAGAAGGAGCGGCCCTTGGTACCGTTTCTTATAGAGATCATCCCCCAGAATGACATAGTGGGAAGCTAACCAATTTAGGGCTTGCAAGCTTTTGGCTTTAATGCCTTCTTTCGGTCTACCTTCTTCATCTCTAAAGGCTGACTCTCCATCTTTGAGGAACTGGTAAATCTGATTGTAACGGGGTTCCTTGATAGGCTCGGGTCCCAGGTCTATTTCGCAATAGAAAGCTGGGGCTTCTCTTCTACCCACTCTCAAGGGTCTTATGGCCTTTCCCTCGGGGATCTCTACCAGTGAGGCTAGAGTAGCTAAGGCATCTGCGAATCTGTTCTTATCCCTTGGCAGGTAATGGAAGGTCACTTCTCTGAACTGCTCAGTCAACTCCTCCACAATTTTCCACTTGTTGGAGACCTGGTTGATGATCAGGGCTGAGTCTCCATAGACCTCAAGCTCCTTGACATTCCTCTCTAAGGCAGCTTCTAAACCAGCAATGCAGACTTCATACTCGGCGACATTGTTCGTGGCAGGGAAGTTCAACTTGATGGCAATTGGCGTGTGCTCATCTTTTGGGTCGACCAGTAGCATTCCTACGCCATTTCCTCTTTTGTTAGCAGCCCCGTCAAAGAAAAGCTGCCATCGGCTTTCAGGCTCGACTACAAAGATCCCTTCATCTGGGAATTGGGGTTCAGGCCCGCGGTCCTCATTACTAGGGAAGTTTGCCAGATGGTCTGACAACGCTTGACCCTTGATAGCCTTTCTCGTCACATAGTTGATGTCATACTCAGCCAAGAAGAAGGACCACTTTGCTAGATGCATCGAGAGGGAAGGCTTGTCAAAGATATACTTGATGGGGTCCATTTTCGAGACCAAATTTACAGGGTGGGCTTGCATGTAGTGCTTCAGTTTACCGACTACCCAAACCAGTCCTGCACAAGTCTTTTCACATGCTGAGTAATTGAGCTCACTCCCCTGTAGCTTCCGGCTGACAAAGTAAATGGCATTTTCTACCCGAGAGTCTTTCTTCTCCTGAGCAAGCATAGCCCCAACTGCCGTATCAGTGACAGTGAGATAGAGCAGAAGAGGTTTCTGTCTATATGGGGGCATAGCACCGAAGGATGTACTAGGTACGCCTTGATTTGGTCAAAGGCATCCTGGCATTCCTTGGTCCATTCAGTGTCTACATTCTTCTTCATGAGCTTGAAGATGGGCTCGCACATAGTGGTCAATTGGTTGACAAAGCAGCTGATGTACTGCAGCTTGCCTATAAAGCTTTTGACTTCTGTCTGGGTTCGAGGTGGCCTCATGTCCATAATGGCTTTTATCTTTCGGGGGTCGACTTCAATCCCTCGCTCCGTGACCATATACCCAAGCACTTTTCCCCTTGTCACTCCGAAGGTGCATTTGGCAGGGTTTAGTCTCATGGAATGTTGTCTCTGCCTCTCAAAGAACTTTCGCAGGTCAACAAAGTGCTGTCCGTCCTCGCTTTTGGAGTGGATTATCATGTCGTCAACGTAGACCTCAATCTCCTTGTGGATCATGTCATGAAAAAGCGCGGTCGCTGCCCTCTGATAAGTAGCCCCGACGTTCTTAAGCCCAAATGGCATTACTGTATAGTTGTATGTTCCCCACGGCGTGGTGAAGGCTGTCTTTTCTTGGTCCTCCTCGGCCATCTTGATCTGGTTGTAGCCAGCAAAGCCATCAACGAAGGATTTGACTTCGTAGTTGGCGGTGGAATCTACTAGGATGTCTATGTTTGGCAAGGGATAATCGTCCTTGGGGCTGGCTTTGTTTAGATCCCGGAAATCTATACAGCAGCGCACCTTCCCATTGGCCTTGGTTACAGTCACAATGTTGGATAACCACATTGGATATTCAATGACTCTGATGAATCCTACCCGCAGTAGCTTCTCAATCTCTTCTTTGACCTGTAGGGACCATTCTGGCTTGATCTTCCTCAGTTTACGCTTTGCTTGGCTTAGCATCTGGTGCTAGAGGGATTCTGTGCTCTACTATCGAACTGTCTAGCCCCTGCATATCCTTGTACGACCATGCAAAGACGTCCATGTATTCTCTGAGCAGATTGACCAGTCTGTCCCGTTCAACCCCCTGGAAGAAGTTTCCAATCTATGTCTCTTTAGGTTCCTCGATAGTACCCAAGTTAACACTTGTCAAAACCTCCTCGGCAGCTTGGTCCCGATTTTCCTCTTTATCTGTAACCTGCTTAAAGATTTCTTGGATGTATTGTTCATTTAGTGTGTTTGCATCTTGTTCAAATGATTCATTATTAACTGTTGTTAGTTTTGAGTTAATTTATCATTTGTTAAGTTGGCAATAAGGGGATACTCAGAAAGATCTGTCATTTCATTCAAAGCAAGAGGAAAGATGACATTGGTTACATATTCATAATCCTCAGGCATGAGGCCTTCGAATGACTCGGAGGACTAGAATTCAAAGATTCCTGACTCAACTGACTCTTGACCCTACTGACTCTGGACCCTACACTACTTATTTGACTCGAAGTGTTTGACACGGGTTGGACTGGGGTTTACTCTTTCCTGCTTTTGCCCTGGGGAGTAGCAGTCTTGTCAGCATTCTTCAGAAAGTTGGAAACTTCGAACTGATCGAAAACTTGCCGGAAATCATTGGTAGGCCGGTACCTTGGAAAAACTGTGAGGGGAGCTAGGGAAGCCTGATGCAGTCTCTCGGCGAGTTCGTCTGTGACTATCGGACTCATTGATTGGAGGGTCTGACTCATCTTGTCAATACATTGCTGATAAGTCATCTTCTCTTTATCAATCTTCGATATCACAACCTTATCAGTGTAGCCAACAGGAGGGTTGGCCTGAATGATGCTGATGAAGTCTTCTTCAGGAGAGACTTTGATCCTTCCTTGACTGGCCACGTATTCTATAGGCTTTATGTATTCTGCTTCCAAATCTGCTAGCTTTTCGTTGAACTTCACAATGGCAATGAATTCAGAACTCTCTGCCTCGAGAGGGTCAATGATGATAGGGGTATCGGGCTGGACTGTGTTTTGGATGACCGGTTCCTTGGTTGGCTCTTTGGCATAACTGACGTAATAGTCAAACTTGCCTGAAGGCTCCCCTAAAGTTCCCACGCTCTTGTCCCCAGCTTCGTACCTTTCCTTTAATTTCTGTTGCATGGACTTCCTCTTATTCTTCTTTCTTGAAGGAGCATCCTCATTAATCCATTCTTGATATTTATCCTCCAAACAGCCATCACAATCACATACATCGTACCAGATGTGGGGTTTGGGTTGAACTGGGATGGCTCCTCCAACGACTTGGTCATTACCATTGTTGATTATCACGTTGGCCATTTTTACTCTGGGAAGTTGAGACTTGAGGATTTTGATGGGTTATATGAGACCTCTGTGCCGACAAACTGCTGTCCCGGTGTTCTCACCCAAATTCTTTCTCACTGCGGGAAAGGGATAGGAGAGGTTTAGACTCGGGGTAGGTGTTTAGGCTGAAGGCTCAAGCAATATGCAAATTAAGAATCTTCCAGTTTACTTAAAACATTGTCTTTTATTAATTTCTATTTGGTTGGAAAAGGGGTTCTGCCCTTCTTTTTCGCAACTACTCTAGATCCTGGATCAGTGGGTTCCGTCACTACGTCTATAAGCCCCTCGTATTCCACCTGTATTTCGACCTCCCAGGGTGGACAGCCCCGGGCGAGGGTCCTATAGGGCACGCGGATCCCACCGACCGAGAGAGAAGAACGCTCCTAACGTGTCTAGCGGGTCATAAGAACTTTTAACACACGAGCAATGCAGATTATAGTCAAGGCAATGCCGGGAAAGTCTCGTCTTTCAGCCTTAACGAAATTTCGACAGAGTTTCGCTTGCGCGATTGACGTTTTGACTTTTTGGCAATGTCCGAGAAGTTAATAAGCATGGGTCGGGCGGTAAAAGCCGGATGACACAGTGTCACATTGAACTTCTTCGCATACGCTGTGCGTGAGTCAAAGTCGAAGTCAATGCCGGGCCAAGATCTTGCCAATTTTTCCTTGTCGGAATTTCGGCAGAGCTCCGCTTGCGCGAAAGATCTTTGGATTTTTGGCACGGACTTGGTCTCGACTCTTACGCATCCCGAGCGGGTCAAGGTTAAAGTCAATGCCGGAGTCAAGATTCTACCAATTTTCCTTGTCAAAATTTTGGCAGAGCTTCGCTTGCGCGAAAGATCTTGGCTCCATTATGGACTAAGGTTTGACCTTTATGGGGATATGCAACTAGGCTATATGACACGGACTAGACCAAAAACCAACCAAAAGTCACGGTTTTTTGAAACGTGTGACACGGACTGTGCATTGGTTGACACTGGCTGCCATGGGGAGTTTGGGGTGATTCCGTGCACGCCCGGGAGCATCGTAAGGCTGTCCGTGACTGCAACTGAACAACCACCCCGGGTTTGAAGGACGTGCGTGCAAAGTGTACAGGATATATAAGGTGCGCGTAGTGTGCGGTCTCCTAAAAAATGTTCCTTTTTGAGTTAAAACAGAGATTTTCAGAAATGTGTTTTAAAAGGAATGATTTTTCGGGACGGGGAAAAAACGCAACTGTTAAGGCACGTAAATTTTCTGGAGCCTGGTCAGCTTTGGAACTGAATAGCCCCAAGCTGCCTAAGCTGCTAGATTAACCTCAAATTTGTCTTGGTGGAATTGCCAATGAGGCCGCCCGGCTGGAATCCGAGGCGGATTAAGCCGTACGGCTGCATTGCTCAATTTTCCAGGTTCCAATCCTTTTCAGTTTCAGGTTGCTCCCCAAACATTTTAGGCACCTTTCAGCTCCAGAAGGTTTCCTGTTCAGTATATAGAGCATGCACAATTCCCAAGAACCAAGATGCAATGCAAGGCGAAGAAAGAAAAAGCAAGCACGACAAATGGAATCCGTGACGGGAGGCTAACCCGCTCAAAGGAAAAAAGCTTTTTTTTATTATTATTTTTTTCGAAAAGAGATACCGGTACATGGGATTGTTAGACCATCGTTTATCCCAAGCCTCGGGTTAGGAAGCGATACAGGAAGGTTAATGGTTTCCACATATATACCGGATATCATTTTTTATTTTTTAAAATGAAAGCTTTCTCCTTTGGTAAGTCCCCAGCGGAGTCGCCAAACTGTGAATGTGGGGGCCCAAATATTTTTTTGTGTTTTATTTGGATTCACTCGAGTTTGAAAACATCCGATTTAATTTGAAAAACGGAGTCGCCATTCCATTTTGATTTCCTCAAAACTTTGAAAAAAAAGGAATTAGGGTCCGGAGGTTATGTTACCCCTTGGGAAGAACGTTTAGCGTTCACCCAAGGTGCCTTGCCGAAGCAAGTCTTCCAAGATTCCATTTTTCGTGCTTGCTTGCGTGCTTTCTTGTGTGCATGTGTTGAAAAGAGGGGGGGGAATATTCCAAGTTGTCTTCCGGACGTATAAACCATTTAGTTGGTTATCGCTCGGGATTCCTTGTATTTTTATGTGTTCGGGACTTTGATCCCATCCTCATCTTAGACTTGAGATCATAACTATTTGACCTTGGGTCATGTGTGATCGAGAGAAGGACTCTCTCTTATGGTCCAAGAGTGAGGTTCTTTAGATAGGAATATCCTTAGCCCATCAATCCTACACATTGAGACGATTGAGCTTGCGTAGGGACTATTATGCTCGTCTCAAGTGATAATCGGAGATATAGGGTTCAAGGCTTATTCATTTCTAAAGGGATTATAGCACATTTAATGGAAGAAATGATGTAAAGATGGGATCTTTACATTGGTCCGTTCCAAGGATGCATCAAATACCAAAGGGGACTAGGGGAAGGGTATAAAGATTGGATCTTTATGCTCTTCCTATGCTTTTCGTGCCTTAGGAAGGTCACTAAGCAATCCTAGGAAAGAGAGATCCAACCATGAGTGACATGAAGGATGCATTCTAAACTAAAAATGACATTTTTAATGAAAAAGATGACATTTTGCATGCAAAGGATGCTATTTGATGTAAAGAAATGATTTTTAATGCAAAGGATGCAACTTTATATGAAAAAATGATGCTTCAAGTGCAAAGGATGCAACTTTAATGTAAAGATAACATGTTTAATGCAAATGATGCAACTTTATATGAAAAGATGTTATTTTGAGAGCAAAGGATGCTTCTTTTCACATCACCATGTGAGAGATCCACCCTAGAACAAGCCTTTTTTGAGGTCTTATTTGTTCATACTTGGGTCGGATCCTCCATGGATCCTATGTGATAGGGGGATAGGGGTAAGATGATCTACATGCTTAAAGAAAGGATCTTTAATGACAATAGCAAATACCAAACAAGTATATAAGGATATGGAGAGCAATGAGCAATATATCACATAAATACAAGGTATATTTCAAGAAAAAGGGGATGAGAGGTTACCAATGGTGGTGTCCCTCTTTCTCCTTGAATTTTGCCTAGGGAAGGACCAACTTTGGAAGGCTTTGAAGAGGAGGGAGGTGGTTTTTTGACACTCTCAGCTCACTGGAATCTCGTGGTGGTATTTTGGCAGAGTGATGTTACTGAAAATCCTCCCTTAAAATGAGTAGAGGAGGTCTCTATTTATAGGCACTCTGGCAACAGCTAATGAAGCCGTGCGGCTTGGAGTTCTTGCCTAATGCAGCTGTGCGGCATTATCCCTTATGACTCATCATATTTCTAGAATCATGCAAGGTGGCCTTCTAGAAGGGTTTTTATACCAAAGGAAAATGTGGATTTTTAATTCCAAGTAATTCCTTCACCCCTCGGAAGGTTCGGAACAGTTCTCGAATTGCTCCTAAACTTTAGGAAAGTCCGGGGAATTGCCGGGAAACTTAACCGGAAGGCATGAGCCAGATTTGGGTACTTACAGCAGCGGGGCATCCGTATAAACGACAATGAGATGGGCCGAGAAATAAGCTCATAGCTTTCGTGCTGCAATGATGAGAGCATAAGCTATTTTCTCAGCGTTGAAATAACGCGTCTCCACATCAGACAAAGCTTTGCTTACATAATACACTGGCCTCTGTATCCCATCCTCCTCCCTAACCATCACGGCGGCAACGGCCTTGTCACTCGCCGAGAGGTATACAAATAAGTCTTCCCCTGCAACGGGGCTGCTGAGGAGTGGTGGGGAGCCAAGGTATTCTTTAAGCTGATTGAACGACCTAGAACATTCCTCTGTCCATTCAAAATTTTTAGCACCACGGATAGCCTTGAAAAAAGGGAGTGATCTCTCGGCCGACTTTGAAATGAAACGACCTAAGGCCGCCACTCGTCCATTTAGCCTTTGGACCTCCTTAATATTTGTAGGCTCGGCCATATCAATCAAAGCTTTGATCTTTTCGGGGTTAGCTTCAATTCCCCTTTGGGAGAGCATGAATCCCAAGAATTTGCCTGCCGCAACTCCAAAAACACATTTGGCCGGGTTGAGCACCATTTTGTTTGCTCGTAGGTTGGTGAAGGTTTGCTGAAGGTCTTCCACATGTTTCCTCTTTATTGACTTGACGACCATGTCGTCTATATACGCCTCCAAGTTGTCACCGAGCTGTCCCTTAAAGACCTTGTTGATTATCTCTGGTAAGTTGCCCCGGCATTTTTTAGCCCAAAAGGCATCTTTGTGTAGCAATAGGTTCCCCCTGCAGCTTGGAAGGCCGTCTTTGGAATGTCTTCTACGGCCATCTTAATTTGGTGATAGCCAGAATATGCATCCAGGAAGCTAAGGTGAATGTACGCTCGCCGAAAAATTAAAATTTTAGGAGTCGCCACGCCGCTTTTAGAGAAAACATTGAAAACCTTTTTTAAAGAGAAAATGGGTTCGGGGGTCAGGTTACGTGTTGGGAAGAACCAAGAGTTCACCCAACATGCCTCATCCATAGACGAGTCTTTCTATGTTCAACATTCAATTCATTCAAAAGTGTGTGCGAAGTGTGTGACAAAATATGTATAAATGCAAATCAACGCTTTGTTTTATTACTCAACAAGGGGAAATACAACTTGTAAGCCATTGACTCTGGGAGGCCACATCCCACTTTACATCGAGAACTAACAGAACTTACAACTGAAATGTGGTCTCTGCAGAGAGCCACTTGTGTCGCATATGCGACACACAGGACTCCAACTGTCCAATTGTGTTGCGTGACACGAGTTAACTATCTGCAGGAACCTTACAATGTGAACACAGATCCAACAGAGAGCAAATCAAATCCCAACACAATAACACCCAAACAACTCAGAAACAGTGAATTCACAATGGATTGACCAAGGGGATGTGGATATACGGAGATCCACACTCCCTTGGCCAATATGCAATAAATTCAACCAACTTACATCATGAACATCAATGATACCAAACCAAACACATTAAATAGAGAGATCGGCAGTTGGGACTTGATAATTGGGGACGGATGGATTCTAATTATCAAGTCCGGGGAATAATTTGCAATGAAACAAATAACGACAAATATGAGATAGAGATTGAGGGAAGAGATTCATTACCCTCGTAGATCCACACTCTCTATACCACGTCGGTATAGAGAGCCTTCTAATCAGCTCCGGAATAGGCTCAGATTTCAGATTGAAGCAACGGTCAAGCTCCAAGTGTCTGTGCGTTGAATTGGCTCTGGAACAGGGGAGAATTGAGGGAGGAGTTGAACGCTGGTCACTACTCCGGTGCAAATCGGACAGAGAGAGACGCAAGGGGATAAGGAGGTGCGGCGGACTGAAATTGGTGGTGTAGCGGTGGTGGTTACCAGCTTGGAGGTTCTGATTGGCATTGAGGAGCGACGGTGGTGGAAGGTTCAGGATCTGTAAACAGGGGAGGAAGTGACGGTTGAAGAAGGGGAGAGAACCGGTGATTGAGGTTGAACTGGTTTTGGATGTGAGAGAGGATGAATGGTGTTTGGCCGGAGTAGGAGAGGTTGGATTGGAGTGAAGAAGACGAATGAGGGAGAAGGAATTGGTTTGGGTGAGGTCGCCGGTGAGGGAGAGCTAGGTTAGGGGAGTGGTATTGGTCTTGGCCGAAGGGAGAGGTTGGATTGAGGAAGAAGATGACGGTTGATGGCGAGTTCTGGCTTCCTGCGTATAGAGAGAAAAAGGAGAGAGAGAAAGTGAATCTGTGAGAGTTGTGCATGTTCTGTGTGTTATGTCCTTGACAAATGAGAGGAAAATTGGTATTTAAACGCTGAAAGGGAATGGGATTATAATGTCGCACGACCCAACGTATCCAATTTCCATGCCTCAAGCTGTCGCACGACTGGAGGAGTCAATAACCGATTCTGGCGCCAAAACCATATTCTGGAACATTCCGGGTTAATTCCCAAGAGGTCCAAACTAATTTATTCCTTTTAGGTCCTTTTGTCCGGAAAAAATACTAAAACATACTTCCTTCGCGAGAAACTTATAAAATGTTTCCGGAAGTCTTGGAACGGACCGGGAATTTACCAAAACGCCCCTTAGTGCGATTTTATCATTTAAAATTGTTGGGTATGCATATTTTAACCTCCTATTTTGTATTAGATTTGATTGATACCATAACCTCCTGTCTATTTTAAGGACTTTAGGACCCTATGTAATGAAGCTTAGACTTCAATTTTTTAGCTAAGTCCATTTTATAGAATAGGTTAATATTAGGCTTGAAGACTGGCACAAGAATCATTGGATCTGAGGGTTGCAGTTCAAGTTGTTTCAAGACCGCTCTTCAGAACCGCACTTGCATAACCGCTTGTGTAATTCCTCCTTGAAACCGCTTCTTGAATCCCTCAGTGCATCAACCTTATGTGAACCGCACTTGTGCAGTTCTAGTACTTTGACCGCACCTTGCAACCGCTCCTGGTGGAACCGCACATGTCAAACCGCTTGACCCCAGAACCGCCCCAATGATTGGCTACTTGAAGTGAACCTCATTGACCGTTGGAATCCACGTCAGCAATATCAAATGTCAACCACCATATCTTGTCACGTGACTACTTTTCAGACAAGATCTGCAAGGATCTTAAAAAGGTGACAGATGTCCTAACCACCTTGACTGCAGCTGAAGCCTGATCAGCTTTTCCTGCAACAACAGTTCCAAAGGACAAAAGTGGTTGCTGTGTACCAATGGGAAAGCATCAAGGTCTGTCCTTACTACAGCTGTATCCAACGGCTAGTTTCCTGATGCTTGGGTATAAATACCCCTAACCTTCATCATTTGAAGATGGCTTGAAAACTTGAGAAATTGCTGTGTTCATAAGAAGTTGAAGCTCTGCCCAGAAATTCTAAGTCCTTTGAATCTTCATCTTCATACTTCAAGAAATATTCCCCAGCCCAGAAATCAAGCCTTAACACTTTCAAGAATCATTGAGCTCTACATCTCTCAGATTTAAAGAGCCTTGATCTTGAACACACACACACACCTCACTTGTTTAAACACATAGTTTATTCATTTGAGAAACACTGGTTATAGTCTAGGATTTGTTCTTCATAGAAAATATTTTATTGTACTTTGTAATCTCAAATACTCAATATAAAATCTCTCTTAGAAATCCAAGACTAACCATCTTGGTAGTGGACGTAGATCGTTTATCGATTGAACCACTCCAAATATTGTGTTCTTACTTTCTGCATTTATTATTCTTTGTGCTTACTGATTATCTTTTTCTCTATTTGATCTTTATATAGTTATCATCTATTGTGAAATTGTGTTTGGATTTAACATTGTCAAAACCTCACTTATTTGCAAACTGCACTTTCTGTAAACCGCACTATCAAACCGCTTTGCAAAACCGCCTCTCCCAAAACCGCTTTATAACTTCAATATTCCGCTGTGCATTTTACATCTCTACTTGCAGTTTCTTATTCACTACAAGAGGTTTTGTAAGCGTAGAGATTTAGTTTTAAATTGAGGGCGAAAAATTTTAAACAGCTATTCACCCCCCCTAGCTGTATTTTCACCCTTGTTGCCACCTTTGGGACCAACAAAAATGCACCTAAAAGGGTTGCGAATTGGATTGGCGTACTTACAGAGCCCCTCGGCAACGTCACTTTTGGAAAAAGTGGGGTTGTCGATAAAATAAGACCCAATCCCAATGAGCATCAAGGGATAAGGCAACGGGCTAGAAGGTGAATCTGGGGAATCGGATGGCTGGACCTTTCTGAGAAAGGATTCCTATATTTCCCTTAAAAAGGGAATCAAGCCAAATCGTAGTTCGAAATTACCAAAACTGACTACAAGCAAGAAAGGGGTAGAGATATGTCTTCATACCTTTCTTGCTTACCTCGTGACTTCTTGAGGGGTCGGTACTGCGGTTGGCTAGTAGTCGCCTTTGGTGCCGTGTTGTAGCCGCCTGAGGGTCCTATGTCAGCAACCGGTTTTTTGGCGAATAGCCGCTGCTGGCGGGTCTCATGCTATCGCTGTTTGATGGGTTAGAGCCGCCGGCGGTCTCATGCTACAACCGGGTCTTCGTGGATGCCGACGGGACTCATACCACTTTGTTGGTGCAAGGTAGCTGTCAGGGGTCTCACGCTACCGCCGTTTTTCTCTTCTTTGGGGATAAGTATAGCTGCCAGGGGTCTCATGCTACTGCTTTCCTGCTCTTTGGGGATAAGTATAGCTGCCAGGGGTCTCATGCTACTGCTTTCCTGCTCTTTGGGGATAAGTATAGCTTCCAGGGGTCTCACGCTACTGCTTTCCTGCTCTTTGGGGATAAGTATAGCTGTCAGGGGTCTCACGCTACTACTTTCCTGCTCTTTGGGGATAAGTATAGCCGCTGTGGGGCTCACGCCATCGTTTCCCGCTTTTTGGGGATAAGTATAGCTGCTGGGTCTCACGCCATCGCTTTCCTGCTTTTTGGGGATAAGTATAGCTGCCAGGGGGCTCACGCTACTGCTTTCCTGCTTTTTGGGGATAAGTATAGCTGCCAGGGGTCTCACGCTACTGCTTTCCTTTTGTAGTTTACCGGTTCTGCCAAATGTTGGACGGTTTTTATTGACTGTTGATTTTTGTGTCCTGAGCCTCGCTTGGTAAGCCGGAGAATCTGCTTTTGTCTGTGCTTTGAGGCCACTGATCTTGGAACTTTTGCTTGGTAAGCCGGGGACTCTGCTTTCTGGGGAGTTGGCTTTTTGGTGCTTTGGGGCGTTGACCTTTGGAACTTTTGCTTGGTAAGCCGGGGACTCTGCTTTCTGGGGAGTTGGCTTTTTTTTTTGGTGCTTTGGGGCCATTGATCTTTGTGTGCTCTCCTTGGGAGACTAACATAGATACGGACTTTTTGTCTCGATTTTGTCTGAAGGCCGGTCTTCGAGGTTCGGTGATGCTCAGTTGATCATTGTATCTGCGAGGGTGGATGTGGCTGCCGGAGGGTCTTAGGCTATAACTGTTTGTTGGGAGGTAGTCAGCCTAGTGGTCTCATGCTACCATTGATTCTGCTGGGAAGGTTGTGGCTGCCGGAGGGACCTCTACCACTTGTCGATGCTTGCTGGGTGGCCATTTACGGGACGGTCTTTGCACAATAGGCTTTTGAAGTCTTCGAGACCGGTGAGCATTATTGCCTGGATTCTGTGGCAGCTGGGGCTCTTTTCTTTGACAAACATTGTTTGAGGGCTGAGGCTACCACTTGTTGACGTTTGCTGGGGAGATTGACAGATGCGGACTCTTTGTCTCGGTTTATCATGCAGAATAGGCTTTTGAAGTCACCGAGACTGGTGAGCCTTGTTGCTTGGATACTGGGGCAGCTGGGGTTCTTTTCGATGATGCTGGTGAGATCGGATGGCTGGACCTTTGGAGAAAGGATTCCTACGTATCCCTTAAAAAGGGAATCAAGCCAAATCGTAGTTCTGGGCCTTATGAAGATAATAGAGGCGGGGTCTGCCAACTGCGGGGTTTGGAGTCCCTGTCCAAGATTGTGATTTGAGGGGCAATCCTCATGATCACATTACGATCACCTGATTATTGTACTCTGCGGGGGGAGACACAACACTCTAGACACTTTGCATTTTATTAACCTCTTGCTTATGCATTATTAATCTTTGGTTGCACAAGTCCATCTCAGCTGGGTACGGAAGGGAAGTGAGGGTTTTGCACGGCTTGATGAGCGGATGTGTAGGTAGCCATTATGCTATGAGGGGTCGCGTATAGGACGAAAGTGTTTATGATGGGGTGGACCCTCTCCCATGAGTGATGGTGTATGGATGATATGGTGCAGCTTAGGCAAGTCGGGGACGCTCCCGGGAATACAGATTGCAGCAGGTCCGTTGCTAGTGAGAACAGAGTGTATCGCGCGTCTGAGCTAGCAAGCAGCAGAGGGGGGCAGAGAGCAATCCCGGCTTGGCAAAGCCCCAATTGATAGTGCAAAGCAAACCTGGAGGGAATCTGGTAAGGAGAGCCTGAGGGATACTGTAAGTACCCAAATCCGGATCGTCCAAATCCGTCAGAAAGTTAACCGAAATCCGTTAACTGGCCCGCTCCAGGTTAACCGGAACTCGTTAAACTCCCCGTTGCTGTGCCAACGAGACGTCCCGGATCGCCCGTGCATCCCGACGCCGAACCGTACTTAACACGTGTCATCTCACGTAAAAGTATGGCTTTCCCCGAAAACGCATTTTCCGGCACTTTTCGGGCGTTTTTACATTTTCCTGATCGTTATTTTAAAAAACGGACAAAACCGGGACCGGGGGACAAAATCCCACATGGCTGGTGACTCACAGGGACACTTGGCACGCATGCCACCTCCCTCTAGTCACTCTTCAATCAAATTCAAATAGAAAAGACTAAAATACCCCTGGTTTACAAATAAAGTCCCACTAACTCCCCGTGCACTTTTCCTGAAATTGCCAGCAAGTCCCCCAGATTTCCAAAATACCCAAAAACCCCCTGGATTCAGTCCAAGTCCGTCCGGACTCCTACTGCAATTTTCACCCTATAAATAGAAGTTGCTGTCAAAGGCAAGAAAGGAGGAATTTAACACCAAAAATTCACCACCCCCTCGGCCCAAACTGATTTCACCCCTTCCGAGCCTCCGTTCTGTCTCGATTCGCATGAAACCTTCGTATTTCGATCAAATACGCACCTTACTACTTCGAAACAACCTTTCGAACCATTTTCCGTGTCCCGTACACACCTCCCGAGCCAAAGGAGTCAACCCTAGCCATATGTATAACTCCCTCTCTCTAAATCTCTCGTTCCATCTCGGTTTACGCGCCAGTCGCTACAACCGTTTCGAACTTCGTTATCGAAATGTAGACGTCTCCGTCTAATGGGGTCCGATACGTTTTAGCCCCTCGATCCTCTTCTCTTTCCATAAGAGAAGTAATCACGGGTTAAAACGGCGTTCCGGCCCCGTTTCGTTTACTTTTATCGTCATTTACCAATTCCGGATCGATCGATCCGTCGATCGTCATTTTAATTTCTGTCATTTACAAATCCGAGCCGTTTGGCCTCGTTGATCGTCATTTACAAATCCGAGCCATTTGGCCTCGTTGATCGTCATTTACGAATCCGGATCGTTTGATTCCGTTGATATCGCACTTTAAATACTGTCATTTACAAAGTCCGACCCGTTTGGATCGTGATAGTATTTACTTTTCAAAGTCCGAGTCGCAACCCGATTCGTTGATCGCATATCATTTAATACGCATTTTTCCCGTAAAAATCGTTAACAATGTAATGCCCGGTTCAAAACCGGAGTTCGTCCGTCGAACTCTCTTTTAAAACGCGCGAAATGACGTTCGGCCTCCAAATGCTCATCTTCAAACTAAAAGCCGCCATTTGACATTCAAAATCATTTAATACGCATTTTTCCCGTAAAAATCGTTAACATTGACTCGCACGGTTCAAAGTTGACGTTTGCCCCGCAAACGCTCATTTCAAACTCAAAGTCGACGTTTGCCACGCAAACGCTCATTTCAAACTCAAAATCGACGTTTGCCACGCAAACGCTCATTTCCCTCTCAAAACCGACGTTTGTCATTCAAACGCTCGTCTTTTCAAACAAAGTCACCTAATCAACGTTTGTCACTCAAACCAAGATTAAGCTTGTCATTCAAGCCCCCATTTCAAAAGACACACACACACACACACGATTTCGAGAAAGGTAGAAAGACTCGTCATGCGAGGCGTTTCGGGCGATCTCGTCATACTCTACCCGAAACGTAACTTGACCTCCGAACCTAACAATCTCTGGTACAAAAAAAGCTTTTTACTCGTTTTTGCTACCAATAAAAATGATCCCCTGTTTTCAAAGCCTTTTCCTAAGTTTTTGCTACCAATAAAAACGACACCATTTTCTAAAGCCGTTTCTCAACGTTTGGGCTCAAAATACAAAAACCGCGTGGCGACTCCTAATTTTTTCCTTCCCATGAAGCGAGGTCTCAGACACCAACCCCTCCGCGAAAGACAACCACCTTCGCTCGCACGAATCCGGGTAATTTCAGTTGGCGACTCCGCTGGGGAAAAGATACTTTTTTCAAAACTACCATTGTTTTCTAAAAAGCCTTCCGTGGGTCAAACTTTCATTTACCCTTCCTCGTTTCCATGTGTGTGAGTTCCTTTAAACCTCAAACGGTTTTTGTTTCAAAGGCATTACATTGTCATCTTTTCAAAATCTTACCATGTTTGTGCATCCCCATTCATGTTTGATTTTCATGCTGTCTTTTGAACTGTGCATCATAAATCCTTTAAGACACATTCTGAAAAATCTCTGTTTTACTCATAAAAGGAATTTTAGTGACCACACACTACGCGCACTTGCTGCCTCGGAACACCGCACTTCACGTGCACTTGCTGCCTCGGTACACTGCACACTACAACCCCTAACCCGGGATGGCCTTATCAGTTGCACTCCGATTGGTCTGCCAGACACCTTTCGGGGGCGCACGGGGTCGTCCCAAACATCCCATCCTAGCCCGTGTAAGCCATGCACTCTTTGTGTCACACTTTGTCCAAGACCCCGGTTGGTTTTTGGCTTAGCTCGTGTCATAAAGCCTAAGTGTATGTTTTTATGCCGGGCCCCGCTCCGAGTCAAGCTCGAGAGTTTGAGACCAAAGGTCGTTCCCGACCCGAAGTCTTGAGCTCTTCAGCCTTGACTTTGACGCGGAGCTCTGCCGAAAAATATACCCGAAGGTTCAATGTGACGCCGTGTCACCAAACCTCGCCGTATGTATCATGCCAGCCACAACTTGGCCAACGCTAAAAAGCTAAAGGTCTCTCGCACAAGCGAGTCAGGAGAGGTCATGCCCAAATTTTGGCACGATCCCCGCCTTAACTTAAGGACGTTGACTTCGACTGTGGCCCGTACGTCACACACGTTGAAAGTTTGCGTGATCGCCTAGCCTTAAGTTCACTTTTTCCTTTGTTTGGTGGAACTCGCTTGCCTTATCGCACCTCGCCGGATAGTCCGTCCCGAGAAAGATGATCTACAATGGAAACGAGGGGCTTATAAGCGTAGTGACGAGATCCACCGATTAGAGCTCTAGGATTAGTTGCGAAAAGAAGACCCGCTCTTTTCCAACCGATTAGGACTCGAGAAAACGCGCTTTAAGTAAACATTAATCGGTAATCGCACATTGCACAAGCCCGAAACCTTGAGCCAAATCCCCTTTTCCGAAGCCTAAACCCTTCCTTTCGTTCCCCGCAGCCGAGCGTAAAGTGGTTCGATTTCCGGCCGCCTTGCCAGATCACCGTAACGGCAGCGTCAGACGCTTCTTCTGGTTCCCTCGCTCCTCACCAGAATTTCCGACATGTCTAGCTCACCGAGGAATCGTGACGGGGAAGGACCCCGCCACCGGTAATGTATATGACATTGGAAGAAGCCATCCGGGCTTGTGAGGTTCACAAGAGTGCAGAAAGAAGATCGCAGAATTTCGTGGTACAGCCTTCGAATGAGCGTGGTATAGCAGCCTATCCCCAGCCGTACGGTACTTTGTCCCGGTCGAGGATGACGATTCCCCGAAATCAGCTCACCAAACCTTCAATCAGTTCCTCCCCGCCAACTTACGGGATGCCTTCCAACCAAGGAAACAGCCGACCTAGGCTCCATGTTGCCACCTCTCAGGGCAACCCTGTCATTTTTGGCCAGCCCAGTGCTACTCCTATCACTCAATACCACCAGCGCACCGCTGGACCATCTCAGACGGATGCCAATATTCCTCAATACCCTCCCGGGTTCGTCCCGTTGCCTATACACGAATCCCTAAACACCGGGGACAAACCCCGATACAGTTCAGAGAAGGCCCCCGTATATTCTCATATACCAAGCCTTCCACCTCCAATCACTACCGCTCACGTGGTAGCACCCGGCGCCGAGCCTCACAGTCCACCACTGGACCCAACCTTAGCCTGGATGGTCGAGCAGATGAAAGACCTGAAAGCCACCATGAGCAGCTCAAAGCAGGAAACGCTCAAATCCACAGATCCGGGAATGGTCACGCCTCTCCCTGCCAAGTTCAGAATGCCGGAGATGGACCGATTCGACGGAACCGAATGTCTCAAACGCACGTCGACACCTACGTTCTCGGCATGAGAGCAAAAGGAGCAACCCTCCAAAGAAATGGCCGACCACTTCCAACATACGCTCAAAAGTTCAGCTGTTACGATGGTTTCTGAGGGTCAAGCCTGCGGATCGCCACACCTGGGAACAGATCAGTAACATCTTCCCGGAACGGCACAGATCCAACTTAGAGTGGGAAACAAGTCACGAGGACTTAATCACCACCGAGCAGTAAAGCGATGAAAGTGTTGGGGAATTCTACAAGAGATGGAGCTGAAACTCTCCGAGATCATGGAGCCACTCTCCAAAGACGAACAGATGCGGATCTTCAAGTCCTGCTAAGACCGTCCATCGAACTCTCATCGGGCCACAATTTCTTCCTGCATCTCCGGCCATGGTCAATGCCGGCTCACAGCTTCGAGAAGGATCTCAAGGAAAAGTTGGCTACCGCACGCCCATACGTATACCGCCGCCAGCTGCATTCAATCCCGCACCGGCCCCCGGCAAAGTGGAAAGATACGTCCGTCAACTACGCCCATCGTGGACAACAATGGGTAACAAAACCTGGGCCCCACAAAGCAACAATTCTACTCGTACTCGCCGTACACTTCGACAAGTTGGACATGCCACCGAGCAAGATGCCGGAAGGGTTAATCAAGGAGGGTCTCCTTAAGCCCGTTGCCAATTACAAACCCAAAATTCCCGTAGCCAATGCGGACAAGAGCAAATATCGGCGCCTTCCATCGCATCACGGCCATACCACCGACAACTATTTGGGGTTACGATACGAAATCCGTAACTTGATAGAAGAAGGCAAGTTGGAGCGCCCCGGCCCAATACAATGGAAACCCTTTTCCGAACAATAACAAACAATGAATTCCATTGAGTGGGTACCCAAGAAGAGTGCCACAGAACCCGCTCCGCCTCTTTCACTGATCCTCCTCTAATGTCCACATCGCCTACGATGTTTGTGATCGCTCCGCCGCCCGGAGTACGAGTCCCGAGAAACCGTCCGAGCAATCCTCCGAGAAAACAAAAGAAGAAATCCTCTCAACAAGAATCGAGAGAAAGATACGAAGCCGGGGACACCAGAGTAGGTACACTGAGAACCTTCCGGAGGTTCGACTACTACGTACTCGTACTCCGCCGCCCTCCTTGCCTCCGGCCATGCAAACTCTTTAGAGCAAACAGGTGGGAAAGCCGAAAAGTCCCACGAAACCAGAATCTGCACTCGGGACACCGGAATACCTCGCATCTTGGTAATCTTATCGCGCCGAAGCCTAATCCCCGCGGATCAGCCAAGATTCAATTTGTCCAGCCTTCCGAGCTCGGACCGGCAAAGGAAGATCAAGGTCGCCTTGGCAATCGCACTCGATCAATGTGCTAACCAAGGGCGGCAACCGCCACAAACAACCTCAACACAATCCCGAGGTTCCAAAGAAAGGCTTTACCTCGCAAGAGGAAGACAGAAACGGATGGCCGGATGACTCCCTTCTACGGATAGAGACGAGATCTACGACTCCCGCTTGTATGGCAAGCATGATCACGTTCGTGATGAAGACCTACCGAGAGATGCCTCTGGCACAACGAAGCTCAGACATCACTCTCAAACTCAACACCATATCACTCCCCTGAGTATTGGTAGATAACGGGTCAGCCGTTAATGTTCTCCCTCTCAAAGCATGATGCGAGCCCTCCGTATCAATGAAAGCCACTGATTCCGTCGCCGGACTATCAAGGCCTACGACAACTGCCTCGTCCCATCCCGGGACGGTGACTCGGGAACTCGGGTTCGAAACCCAAATGGTGCCAAAGAAATTCCACGTGATGGACATTCCATCCGAGTTCACAGCCTCTTTGGGACGCCTTGGCTACACCACATGAAAGCCATAGCTTCCACTCTCCATCAGGTGTTAAGTTCATTAACCGGCAGGAGATCTCGAAGTCATCCGAGGGGATAGTTTCCTCATAGGAAACGAAGCCGAGACAAGAGCCAAGCGTGTCCGCACTGTGCACCGGGTTACCTCCTTCGAATCAACCAAGGGACTATCGGGGCAAATCTCATCGAATCCCTCGTAGTCCTGAGATGCTAACTATGTAAACGTACTCGAGCAAAGTGCACTCGGCAGGTCCGATACATCAAGTTCAACTGTCGTTTCCAACATTTGGAGGCAGATTGGAAGGAAACGCCGAATATCGCCATGATGCGGCACATAAACCCCCGCCTCCAATCGGAGATTCGCAAGCATTCTCCAAACCAACTCTCTGGCTCCCGCCAGCGAAGAGATCTTCGTGATAAAGGTCAACAAGCACCGTCATACTCATCTCGAATGCATGGAAGTCGTATGGGATGTCCTCCACGAGGAACTACTCCGCCGCACCCTCTTCTCTCAACGAAGAGCACGATGTTTTCCTAGCCGCTCCAAAGAACGCAACCGACGCAATACGTCCCTACGTTTGGATTGAGCGATCGATGATGACGATGAATCAGACTCTCCGGAGTCGAGGACGCGGCACCCGCGGCGCACCTCTCGCATTCACATGCTCAGCTGAGGACGGAACTCCTTCCGATCAGGTCACCTACGACCAAGGTTCCAATACCATGGAAATTGTCAAGCTCAACGTCCAAGATGCAGCCTATCCGACAATTGGAAGTTACCGGTTGACACGACGAAGAATCCTCTCGATCAAGTGATCGACGACGACTTCGTCAACATCATCTATTCCGTATATCCCGATGATACCAAGGATCCGGTCCTTATCGCCGATTCCCGCAATACCAAGGTCACCCTCGACGACCGCCCGCTCATGGTAAACGAGGCTTTAGCCAAGCGAGCTCGTAGCTCATCACTACTTCCGAGTACTAGCCCCAGCTGCAACCGGCCCGTGCCGTCGCCAAGCTTATACCCTCAAGCGCCGCCAAGGCCAAGGGCAACAGCCAAGGAGACCAAGCTCCTCACCCCGCTACGAGTCGATCAACCTCGGGAACGCTTCCGGCAGCCCACCCCGAAACATCTCGTGAAAGTCTTCCCGCAAGGCGTAGCCGCCTTCCGACATAGGAAATGACCACCTCAAAGATCAACATGCTCCAGCTCGATTCTACTCCCACCGTCACGGCCCCGGATTCGTACATCCCGCGCCGACCGCTAGCTCGATAGACTTGGCGATCGAGCGAGATCACGAGACCTGTCAACATTGCATTCAATACCCCCGTGGGGTCAATCAAGCGTATATGGGCAAACTTCTTGGTAACCGAGATCAAGGAAGGCCGCATGGAATGTCCTGGCCCGACTTCCTTCGTCAACGTAATCCAAGTGTTCCCGCCATTCGGCGATTTGAATGTAATCACGGTTCTCGACACTAGCCGACGGTGCGCACCTACGGAGATCGCTAGCTCTCGCAAGGAAAGCCCTCATGGAACTAGCCGCTCAAGAAAGTCGTCTGGGACGAAGACCAAGCTCGAAAGACCTACAGGACCAAGCCCTTAAAGTGTCACAGCAAATTTCTGCATGCAAAGCTAGAGGCCACTCTAGACCCGCTCGACCTCAAGAGTTTTGCTCATGGCAACTTCCCGACTACCGTCTCGTTCTCATCCAACCCCTCTCGCTGTGCAAGGGCGGTCAACGGTCCCGATGACCTAGGAGATGGAACGACACAAAGAACGAATCCTGGGCCGCTTACCTTCCCGAGGAAAGCAAGTTCTCTCGTGAAAGCGACGACGAAGACGATGAAACCATTCTCTTCCAAGCCGGGCATGAAGTCAACAAAACCGGACTCCCAAGGGTCCTGGGAGGATGGGAACGGATCATTTCCGCACTCAAATTGAAAGGCCAACTCAGTGGAGGAAGGTCTATTTAAAAACAAGAGGAGGATGGAAATTCGCCTCGAGCAACTACTCAGTGGAAATTCCACAGCCTACGCATTCGCTTACGTAAACGATCAACCGGGCAAAGAACTACCACATGGGCAGATGTTCGGGAAGCCGTGTACTCACCTTCCGACATACCCGCCACTCGTATAAAGCAAAGGAGAAAACTCTCCCCGACGGAGGTTTACCTAGACCGCCGCACGCAGCTCAAAGAAGCACTCGGCTATTCTCACATGGGAAGAAACGCAGCATTAACTCTCGACGCAGCTCCGCCGCAAGAAGGTTGATCCGGGGCCCAGAGCGGAGGAAAACTAGCAAACCACGAGTATCGCTGCACCCAACTCTGCAATGCCCCGAGTATGCTCAAGAAGAAGGAAAGGAACGCGATATACCGTGAAGAGATCAAGGAGACCGTTCGCTTGAGCCGAGAACTCTCCAACCTCCCCCGGAGGGTCGCAACGCACGCTTCGGGCCAGTGCAACCACCTGTTGTGCACCGACATTCGAACAACCGCGCCAAACCGTAGGCTACCTCCCCGCAGAGGCATCCAAGCCGCATCCCGGGACGTAATCCGCTGCCGCCGAAGCTCCCGGAATTCATCCACAATCAATGAGTTGAGGGAAGACATATGGCCCTATGCTACGAGGAATCCTCCTCTAACTATGGCTCAACTCGCAGCACTGCTCGTAAGGGACCAAACCCGATGTCGCCGTTCTAACCCGATCGGGTCAAATCCATGCATTACCACCTAAGGCCACCAAAAAGCCGACGGAGCCGTAATTGCAATCCGGCCACCCGAAGACGCAAATTCCTTGAAAGAGGACCCGATCCTCACTCACCAAGCGTACTCAGCGAACATTTCCTTGGTCTCTCGCTCACCTCCTCTTATCCTCACAAGCTCAAGCTAGAGGAAAGCCCGGCCCGTACCATGGTCCCCGTGGACGCAACCCCGCATGAAGTCATTCGATGATCGGCAACATCCACTATGGCAACATTATCACCTTCACAGATTTGGACCTTCCAAAATTTGGGGCCGATCACAATGAGCCGCTCTACATCACACCAAACTGACGAGCGCCGCCTTCCCGCGTGTTGGTAGACGGAGGTTCCAATGAATGTCTTGCCCGCCAAGATGATGGACCCGCTTGACATCAAGCCCACGATCTTAAGCCTTCACCCACACCGTCAAGGCCTATGACTCTACTTCCCGTACAGCTTCTCTGGTTGCTACTCTTAACATCTCGGTTCGGCAAGCGGGTGATCCCCACCGAATTCCAAGTGTTGGACATTCCAATCACTTTCACAGCCCATCCTGGGCGTCCCCGGCCGCATCAAATCAATGGCGTGGCATCCACCCTTCATCGCCTCAAGTTCATGCAAGGCAACGAAGCTAACTACGCCTACGGCGACAGTCACCACCGAGGGGACCAAAGACCAACGACATTCCAAAGGTTAGAAATCAAGCATAATGATGACATGCCATTAACTCGGATTCACTCGAGACCTCCAAGATCCAAATATGCAACGTGGACCTTCCACTATCTCACGATCGTATTCCTCCCCGCCATGAGGATGATGAAACTCATGAACTTCATCCTGTGATCGGGGCTCGGCAAAAGGCCGCAAGGCCAACACCAAGTTATTGAAGTCAAGGACCACACCACGGTCCAGGGCTTCGCTACGTGCCAACACCGCCGACATCAAGGAAGACAAAAGGCTCGCCCGCACCAAGGCAAGCAGCCCGCAAAAGGGGAACCTCCGACGGCACACCCACCTCCGACCTTACATGCTTTGACCTCGCTCATTACTTCACCAAGGGAACCGAAGCAGAACCGAGGGGACCGACAAGTGGAACCGACAGCAGAACCGAGGGGACCGACAATAAACCGACAAGCAGAATCGAGGGGACCGACAAACGAACCGATGAAGATGAGAAAGAAGCAGGATAGTCAGCACGGAGACTACAGAAGAATGGAACAGCCTAGCACGGGACCTCAAGCGTTTCAGAGGACTCAAAGCTAATCCGATAAGGGGAGCGTTCGACATCACAGCCTCTACCTGACCAACCGCCACCACACCAAAGATGAGTACACATTCAAGGGAATCCTGCACTTGGAGGAGCAACTCAAGGTACTCTCCATGGGAAACAAATTGTTCGGATCACCACCGAGGCCACATTCGAGACAAGAAGTCCAAAGCGTAAGGAACCGTAATTCATAGAAGACGCCTCAGCTGGGACCACTCTACAGTAGTCTTTTTGAAGAAGTCATGGAGCCGCCCAACTTGATCGACGGGCCCGACAACAATAGCATGATTGCCATGATTGGGACAGCAGGCTGCCTCTCGATCCCCGCACCCTCATCAAGCATCCAAAGAATGCCACCGAAGAATTGGGTAACTTTCACCGACCAAGGGCAAGCCAGCAGAATTGGAAGACAAGCCGGGCCCGCACCCACATCTCCCTAAACCCGGTCTCAAACCCTCTCGAGCCGGGCCCTTGTCGTAGTCCAGCCCTTCCGAGTCATCCAACGGCCTTACGGAGGACTATAATGTTGTAGCCAATCATGTATTCCCGTTCTTGTTTAATGAAAAGTCTCGACCTTTCTGAGTATCCTCTCATTGCCACTTTAACAACCGATAAGTTAACAAACAACTTAAAAGACGTTAATAATTCAATTGATAAAGAAGCATACATTAAACGAACAATACATTAAAGAAGTTCTCGAGCGTGTAGTTGACCAAGAGGACAACCGGGCCCAAGCCGCCGAAGAGGTTATGACCAAAGTGAACCCGGGGTCGCGCAAGAGCCTAAAGAGACACAAGTGGGCGCTTCTTCGCCGATGCGTAAAAGGAAGCCCCGATAAAACCTCCTCCGGGAGTATGTTGACGTGTTCGCCCGGTCATACCAGACATGCCAGACTCGATCCTCAATCGTGGAGCACGTAATTCCCCCGGATCCCGAATCCAAGCCTCGTCAAATGTAAGCCGCGCAAGATCAAGCCAGAGTGGTCCTTGCAAGTTAAAGAAGAAATTGAGAAAATGCTCCGAGTTGGTTTCATCAGTAGTGATTGAGTACCCGACTTGGCTCTCCAACATCGTGACGGTCACCAAGGCCAACGGAAAGGTCGATGCCGTGTGGATTTCCGGATCTCAACAAGGCCACCTAAAGATGATTTCCCACCGCCTAACATCGACATGCCGGTCGACACCACGGCAAATTTCGAAGTAAAGTCCTTCGTGGACGGGTTCGCCGGATACAACCGTATCAAAATGTCCGAGGAGGATCAAGCCAAGATCGCTTCACCACTCCACGGGGACATACTCGTTACACGGCCATGCCGTTCGGCTCAAGAACGCTGGGCTACTTACCAAATGGGCCGCAATGCCTCTCTTCCATGACATGATTCACAAAGAAATCAAGTATATGTCGACGACATGATCATCCACTCCAAGGGATCGTACATGCAAAGACATGACGTATCCGAGGAAGTTCTTCAACAGACTCGTAAAGCACTCCATGAGGCTAAACCCGGCAAAGTGCACCTTCGGCGTCAAGCGCGGCAAGGTACCGGGGTACATGGTTACGTAAAGAGGTATCGAAGCCGATCCCAAGAAAATCAAGGCCATCATCGACATGAAGCCGCCTCAAACCCCGACGTAAGTAAAGAGCTTCATGGGAAGACTTCGCACATCGCCGCTTCATCAACCGCTTGACATCTTCTCGCGAGCCCATGTTCAAACCGATGAAAAGAATGCCGACATCAAATGGGACTCCGAGTGCCAAACAACTTTGAGAAAATCAAGACCTACTTGGTTAATCCCCCACCCCGTGCTCCGCCACATGAAGACAAGCCACTACTCCCGTATCCGACAAGAATGTACACGTCAATCGGAGCAATGCCGGCACAAGAGCGTAAAGATTCCAAGGTTGAGCATGCAATCTACTTCGTAAGCCGAAAGCTTCAAGGAAGTGAACTCACCACTCAAAGATCGTGAGAAAACTTGTACCGCCTGTATGGGTAGTCGGGAAACCGAAACACTACATGCAGCCGCATTCTGCTCCCGGTCTCCAAAGTGGACCCCGTCCGATATCTCTTTGACAAGCCATCCCCGCCAATGCGGCTAGCCAAGTGGTCATTCTTCCCGGCCGAAGTTCGACATCAAGTACATGGTCGAAAATCAACAAAGGGCGTAGTAATGGCGCATCACCCGGCCGACTTCCCAAGCAATGAACCTAAGGGTCCCGATCCGCAATTTCCTGACGACGGAATCTTTTCACTTGACAACGCAAACCGCCGGCAACTCTTCTTCGATGGGGCAGCCAACAAGAAGGGGAATGGTATTGGAATGCTCCTTGTCGATCCCAAGGACGAGCATACTCCCATAGCCATCAAGCCGAATTTCGAAGCAACCAACAATGCAAAGAATACGAAGCCTCGTGCAGCAGGTTTGGAAGCCGCCTCGAGCGCAACATCTCGTGAGCCGGATGTATATGGAGACTCAAAGATTGATCATCAATCAAGTGTCCAACAAATGGAAGACGGTAGATTCTCGCCTTCGTAAGTACCACGCGTACATGGAGGAGCTCATTGCTCGCTCAAGGACATCTCTTTTCACTATTTGCCAAGAGACAGAACCGCTTCGCAGACGCCCGGCAACCCTCGCCTCTCTTGTCGAAATTCCCTTGGCGGAAAAGCAAGAAACCCCTCGTAATAGGCAGACGGAAACACCCGCCTATTGCCGTGAGATCGAAAAAGAAAAAGAAACGATCGACGAACCCCGGTACAATCAGATTTACCAAGCACCTCCAAAGCGGAGAAGCTTCCTTCACAAATGAAGATGGAAAATACAAAGAAGGGATCAAAGCCAAAAACATGATGGCATTAAAACGCCCGGCATCCCACTTCGTCATTCTCGGGGGTATGTTGTACAAGAAGCGCCACCAAGGGCCACTCCTTCGTGTAAACAAAGAAAAAGCCGCCGAGCTAATGAACGAAGTTCACAACGGAACCCGCGGTCCGCACATGAACGCCCGAGCATTGACATGCATCATTCTCCGTATGGGATACTATTGATATCAATGGAAACAGCATCGCATCCAGCCTGTCCGGCCGCGACAAATGTCAACGGTTCTCCAACCTCAATCACATCCCTCCTCATGAACTCTATTGCATGACTACGCCATGGCCTTTCGCCACATGGGGAATCGACGTCATCGGCAAGATCACTCCTCCAGGAGCAATGGTCACGAGTTCATTTTAGTCGCAATGACTACTTCACCAAATGGGTAGAAGCCGATCGTACAAGGTACCGAATTCTAAGAAGGTGGCCGAGTTCATCCGAGAGAACATCATGTGCCGATACGGAGTGCCCAACGAGATCATCTCCGACAATGGGACTCACTTCAAGGAGATTGTGACCAACTACCGACCGACCCGTAGTCACACGTCACAAGTCTTCTCCTTACGTACCACAAACCAATGGTGCAAGAGAGGCAAACCAACAAGACTCTCGCCATGATAATCGTAAAGATGACCACTGCAGGTCGGGACCGGCCCGAAAAGCTACATCTAGCCCTCTCGGGGATACCGAACATCGCCGAACCGCCACAGTGGGAGACTCCGTTCGCGCTTACCTACGCGAATGGAAGCGATGTTGCCCGTGGAATTGGAAATTCCATCCCTCCGAGTCCTCTTGGAAAACGGGATCAATGAAGTCGAATGGCTACAGAGCCGTCACGACGAACTTGCTCTACTCGACGAGCGCAGATTGAAAGCCATGGAACACACTCGAGCCTACCAAAGCGTAATGGCACGAGCATTCGACAAGAAAGTCAAGATCCGAGACATCGTAGAAGGCGACTTGGTGCTAAAGGAAAAGCCTCCTACGCAGACCAATCCTCTGAAAGTGGGAGCCTACTCGGATAGGACCGTTCGTGGTACAAAGAATCTTCTCCTGAGGAGCCATGAAGCTAGCGTACTTGGACGGAAACCCTTTCGTTAACCCCGTGAACGGAAGCAAGCTCCGCAGATACTTCGTTTTGAGGGAAGAGCACGAGTCAACTCTCCTTCCCCATACACCGTCCCCTCGTAGAATTAAAGTGCTAAAAGAGTAATACCCAACCGGATACATTCCCGCTAATGATCCAGTAAAAACAAATGGTCGCACTTCTTTTGTCTTTGTTTTTCTCAAATTCACCTAAAGTGTCGAACTACGGTGACCCGAGCCCCTTAGTCCAATTGTAAAAGGGGAACGTAGGCACCATCTTTGGTTCGGTCTAAAAACAAAAAAATACAATAAGCATCAATTGCTTGTGTTTCGAAAACTCTTTTCATTTAACCTACAAATTCATAACGGTTAAAACAATCTTTGATGAGTTCAAGCACGGTCAACTCTTGACTCGCTACACGCTAGCAAAACTACAATAAAACATTAATCAATTAATGTGTCTCGCAATGACAATGGGTGGATACTGGACAAAGAAGGTCAACCTAGTTTCCCGTACTAGGTCCTTCATCCTTCTTCCCCTTCCCTTTTCCCCGGCGAGTGTTCTTCACCTTCGCAGAAATATTCCGTAGGCCTTCTACCCGGCTCGTGGACTCTTCCCGACGCTCCGTCAAGCTCCGCGGCCGGTCAACGCAGCCCTTTCTCTAGCTCGTCTCGAGCCGCCTCGCTTCGAGCCATCATCACAGCTAAGGCTTTGATTCTGGGCCTCCCGATCGCACTTGCCTCATAATCAGCCCATGGCACGCGCACGATTCCTGTGGTTAGCCCTTGCTTCTGTCCTCCTCAAGGTCGAGCCGTCTGTGTGATCAACACCCAACACCTCACTCCGTCTCCACAAGATAGCCATCTCGTGTCTCCCCTATACACTCTTCGTACTAGCTCCGTATATCGCTGCCGATGCAAACAATTGCCCTCTCTCCGGTGAAAGAGAACCCCGGGCAGAAAGGACGCGTATTGCCACCACCGGGTGATCGCAATAGCGTCGAAGGATCTTCCATCCGCAAAGATCCCACCTCAAAGGTAGCGAGATAACTCGACTCGCCAAGGGCACCTCGGCCCACTGCATCGTCGCAGTAACCAATGATGGAATATAGAAAGACGTCCGAGACACTTCCCGCACTCGACAATCAACAGCACCCTCCCGAGCGGTCCTACAAGTCTCAGAATCTTCCAATGGGGAACCCACCATCGCAAGTGATGCGTGCAAAGTCCGGCCATCCAGAGCTCCACTCACTCGACGCCCTATCACCAGAGGACGCCGCGAGAAAGACCAAGCGTCACAAGACATTGGCACCTCGTGCATCATCTCGCAGCCTCTCCTCAACCACATGGTCGCATAGCGGGACTCCTCCCCACATGTATCGGCTACCGGCCGCCATCCGACCTACGCCCAGAACGTCTCGCCCAAGACCAATGGCACGATGTCTCCCCACTCCGGCCAAGACCGCCTCACTAGGTCCAAGACACTCGTGATGGCACACACCTGCAGACGTGAATGTGAACAGAGTAGCAATCGCGCACAGAGCAAACGCGTCCCACGAAAAGACGCTCCTCGCCTCCCGATAAATCTTTTCTGGGCAATTCCGAAATGTCAACGTAATCGGATCCTCGTACGCATCCCGTATGCTTCTCCAAATGAGATACCAAACAAAGACACTAGCTTCTCAACAAAGGGCCATGCCACCAAAGATAATGAAGAACTAGCCGTTCCGTCTCAGTCCTCCTGCATGGCCCGGAAATCTTCAAACGTAGGAGTGATTTCGTTGTACGAAAAGCCGTACACATTCCTCCGTACGTCCTGCAACCGAGACGCGGCTCTCAAAAGATCCCAATCTGGCATGAGCTCCTTCAAAGCCCAAACAGATTTAATCCCGTAATGCCTTCGAAAAACCTTTTGTTCTCGCCTCGTGTGGTTCCGTACCCACGACCGAAAGTTGTCCAAATATCGCTCTTGCATCCGAGACGATAACTTGGGAAAGGGAGCCATGTCGAAAATGAAGGGAACCTTAAGAAATGGAAAGGAATTCAGCCAGATGAACAAAAACTATGCGCAGCTTAAACAATTGCAAAGCCGAAACCGCAATTTAAAGAATCTGAAATTCATTCCTAAGTCCTACGGACTTCCTCTCGCAGCTTGACTTGTCAACTCGCAGCAAATGCCCCTAAATTGGAAACATTTCCAAGCAACTCCCCGTTCACCTTTGAGAAATCTCGCGTGCCGCCCATGGTTTCATGCAACAAATATCGCATCCCTTCCGCCCCGGCTCGTGCAACAAAGTTGCAAATAATTAATAATTAGTGCATACATGCTTAATTTTTGACCCGTTCAATTTTTAATGCATTTCATTTTATTTATTTTTGATTAACCTACTTCCTTATTTGCCAAAAATAATGTAAGGTGATCACGTAATAAATATGCGAGCATGTGTTCCCGCCCCCACGGGCGCCTTTTTGCAAATACAGCTCAAATCAAAATTTGTTCCCGACAAATACATGCATTTTGTCTAAACAAAGCAAGAAAGAAAGAAAGCAAGAAAAGGGGACTACTCGAGTCCCGCTCGTCATCCGTACACTCGACGTACCGCTCCGCCGCCGCCGGATCCGTCGCAAACAGAACTCGCCAAACTCCTCCAAATGAATAGGCAAAGGGCCTCCTCGAGTACGCGAACTCGAGGACTCCTCTCGCGCCCGAGTGCGTAGAAGGAGCCCAAATCCACTGTTCCGCCCGCGAACCGGCCGAACCCCGCTGTAAAGTCCTCCCCACCACCGTGGGAGCAGCGACCTCTCGCCTAGACGGCCCCCGATCACGGACGCCCACGCTCCTCCGGGAACCGCACCGCATGAACTCCACGAGTCTCCTAGCATAGGCGACCACCCGTCCACCACCCTCACGGCGTCATTGTACGTACGGCGATACCTGCGAACCAGAAAGTCATCGTAAAGCAAGCGTAGTACAGATGCAACATTTGCGTAATGCTACTATCAAATGCGTAAAATCAAAAAGGTGCTCACCGAAGCATTGGGGTCCGCCCGTATCGTGGTCTCGGCCAGCCGGGAGCGGTGATCACAAGTCGCCTACGCGAACCGTCCAGCCTCGTACGCTAGCCTAGCTCATGGGACCGGAAAATCTCGAGGACCTCCTGTGGACCTCGCCTCTCTATGCCGCACCCGCGGGCTCCTCACTTCATCCTCAAGAAAAACATCATAGGCGGCCCCCGCTATGACGCACTCTGCAAGTACACGCCCGTATGTACTCCCTCCCACCATCCATCGCATCTCCCTGGATGCCGCATGTACAAAGGAGGATCCACCGCACCAAAGGAAGGGACCCCGCCTATGCCGACGAGTCACCCTCTCCCCGCATACATGGCATCGCAAATAGTCCCACCAGAGCTTCCGCCGCCGTGTAGTCTCGCTAGCAATCCGAATGACGCGACATCGAACCTTACTCCACCAGTCACGGATCCTCTCGTAGAACTCCCTGCTCGGCCCGAGACACTCCTCGTACGACACTCGAGTGCCAACTCGAAGAGACCGCCCTCTTCGCTTTCTTCCGCCAAATCAGCATGGCAGTGGAATCAGGGTCGGTACGGCTCCTTGATGTCCCAAGCTCGCGGATCGAACACCTCGTAGCACTGCACTGCCAAGAGAATGGAAAGCATGTCACTACAAAGCGTATACATACGAGTACATAAAAGAGGCAAGGAAGAGAAAAAGTACGTAAACTTACATCCAAGACAAAGCGTGAAGGCCTAAAGGAGTGCTCCTCTCCCCGCGAGAACTCCGTCTGTGGAATGATAGAGCCTCCGGCCACCCAGCCTCTCCCCCACGCAAACCCCTCACGCATCCAAGTCTACCGACCCGAGCAAAGGGAAGTGACAAGACGTGTCGAAGTCGGGAATAAAGTCGCCGACAGCAAACCAAAGGAACCTCGAGCTGGGACGCTCCGCGGTCATCCTCAAGGATCACCCAGTATAAGCGGCGACACCCGCCTCCGCATGCCTCTCCATCGGCTCCGTACCGAATGCCTAAGCCCCCGGCATCTGTAATATCAAAACCCAAAGAGCCTGCATAACCGCTCCGGGTGTAACTATCAACTCCACACCGATGTTGCCATAAGCTCGGCAACCCAAGGATAGCGGCAAAATCCGTGGGAGTCACCGTCGCTCCCCATCTCGAAATGGAAAGTGTGGGTCGATCCCACCAATACTCACCAGAGCAACATACATAGACCTGGCCTCGGCGTATCACCGTGCCGCAGCCCACAAGACTGATGAAACCCAAGCCAACCCGGAGTCAAGCACCACCGCCGCGTGACTCCTCTCTCCTCTCGAGCCACGTCCGGATAATGTCCCACAATGCTCGCACCGCCTCAAAGGCACCCCGACTCTTCTCAAAGTTATGAGTATTAATCCGTCCCCGTCCCCCGCAGACAAACAAACACAAAAGCAACGTCAACGT
>JAFEMH010003943.1:0-115000 GCA_022495995.1 Adenophora triphylla var. japonica
TCTATGTAAATTGTTTATGTTCTAAAGAGCAACGCGAGCATAAAATAATTTTGCAAAATTTTAGTCACAAATAAATTGACAAAATTTAATTAAATATTAAATTAATGAATAATGAGACCTACAATCATAGCATCCATTCAATAATTGACATTATTGTTTGTGAGCAAAATTTTATATTTTTTTTTTAGCTTTAGTATTATTTTGTTCTAAAATTAAACTACTATTTACTTCCACCGTATCATTCAAAAAGAAACAAAATTAATGTTGCACAAAAATTAAGGAGACAGTGTGAGATGGGTAAGTGTTGTGATTATGAAAAATGATGTAAGAGGGAGAATGTGAAATAGAGAATAGTGACTGAAAAGTTATTGTAATTATGATAAAAGGGTTCCATAAATAAATAAGTATTAAAAAAAATTATTTTAGGAGTGTTTTTTTATTGTGCCATCTAAAATATAAATTTGTGTCTTTTCGTAAGAAACAAAAGGAATATAATTTTGTATGTGACAAAAAATAATGTGGGCAACTTATTTTTCTTATATCAATCTTCCACTTAAATATTAAATATTTTTCCATTCAGTTAAGAATTACTTCCTTCGATCTGAAATATCTGAAATGACTGTAGAAGAGTACTTTCTTCGATCTGAAATAACTGTAGAGTGGAATATTGAAACTTGAAACAACGATTGATTAATTGGTTTATTGAGTAGAGTATTGTAGAAAAGACAAATAATTAATATGAGTAAAATTGATAGTTTTTTCATTAAGTCATAGCAACTTCTTAAAGTCAATAAAAACTCAAAAAAATGAGAGTTATTTTTTACCGGGAGTACAATGCAAATCACTTGACCATTTACTTTTTCCAGAATTTTGTTATATAATTTCATTTGGGAATAATTAATGACATATGCTATGTATTGTATCTTAGCACTAAAAATAATACTTCCTCCGTCCCACTTCAAGAGTTTTAGGATAGTATTTCACATTTCTTAAAAAAATATTAACAAAATGAATAAAGAATTGCAAGTGAGTAGAAGATTAGAAGAGAGAGAATATAAAAGTTAAAATATTTATGATAAAACCTCTTTTTGATTGATTTTTTTTTTTTTTAAATATGTTAACATTATAAGAGCATAATGAATGATTTTTTTGTAAATATATTTACGTTATAAGGGTATAAATGTTCAAAATACTGTTCAAAATTTGTCATTTATGAATTTATGGAATGAGACTCTTAGTCTGAGACGGACCAAAAGGGAACATAAGACTCTTAAAGTGGGACGGAGGGAGTACAACATATTACCTACAATAAGGTCTAGTTTGACTTTATACGGGGAATAAGAAAAAATTATTGTGGATATAAAAAATAAAGTAGGAGAGAAAAAGTGGACAAGAAGTTTTTGTTTTTAGCATAACAAGTGGGTCCTATTATTTATTTTAAATAATATTGCAACTAAAAACCTTACTATAAGACAAATCAAAAAGAAAAATAATAACCTTATTTTGAGATGGAGCGGATATTTACGTAAATATATTCAAATAGGGCATTTTATTATAAATTATGTTAATATATTCAAATAGTGCATTTTATTATGAAGTATGTTGCAGTATTTGAAAAAAAAAAATGAGAAAATACATTGTTTTATTTATCACATATTTTTTCTTTATTTGTAACAAAATACGAAGTTGCTATCAATTTTCATGTTAAGCTCTAATCTTTAAGTTATTGACTAATCAAACTACCTCAATTAAGTTTGATCATTAAAATTTAAATGAGACCATATTTTATCATAGTTCCATCAATTTAGTTAATAGTAATAAAACTACCTAAGATTAAAAGCATCTTCAACGGTATTATATAATGACAAAAACTTGGGTGAGAACACTATGACCCGTCTCATCCATGAGACGGGTCGGATCCTTGACCCATTACCTGTCCAACAAAGCCAATCCACGCCTCCGCCCAAGCTTTTTGCATATGGGCGATCGCCCAAGGTGGAATCGGCCGCCTGTTCGAATCACCACATTTGCCTTGGCCCAATCCTTCAGCCAACATAAAGTAATAGTTTGTATACATTAAAGTAATAGTTTGTATACATTAAAGTAATACATATATACAGAAAAGTAATAATGTTTTTTCCTATGTTTTCTTCGTTTGGCAAAAGTAATACTTATTATAACTAAAATGTAACAAACGTGTTATTTATATATAATAGTATTTGTACATAATTGTAACACATATGTATAGGTATCTATATGTTTTCATGTAAAAGTATTACATTATCTATAGAAATATGTTACAATTTCATCTATCAAAGTGGTACATTTACTTATATAAACTATTACATTCATATACATAAGTTATTACATTTCAAAAATAATACATATAGTTTGTATTACATTTAAAAAAAAATGGGTAAAAACGAGCTTTTATTTTTTTTAAAACAGGTATTACGTTTACTTATGACCAATGTTACTTTATATGTATACAGTCATTACATTAAGAGATGGTAACTATTACTTTTGCTCTGAAAAAAATAATATAAAAAAAAAATTAAAAAAAAAAAATTGGCCTATATAAAAGGCTGCCACGTGGCGGGTCATGCCCCATGGGTCATGGGTCAACCCGTCTCATGCATGAGACGGATTTCATGTTTTCACAGGAGACCGGCTCTTATATAATTTCAAAAAAAAAAAAAAAAAGCATTGAATTAGCTTCAACGGAATTCTAAACTATTATAAAACAACTTTATTTCTTGTACCATATTTGGTGCAAGTGATAAAGTTGCACTTTCCCATTTCTATCCTTCTTTTGATTTTTTTTATATATTAAACAATTTATAATATAAAATATTTGTAACTTAATATAATTTAATAAGTGAAATAATATTAAATATTAAAAAAATATTCATAGTATAAAATTTAAATCAAATTGTTTAAGATGTTTGGTTGCAATATTTGCACCATTATAGAGAATAGTGCAATTTTTGCACCAAACGGTTGGAGACGGTGTAAGCCTAAATTTGCATTTTTCCAACGACTTCTTTAAATTTTTTATTATCTTGATGGTTAATCTTTTTAAGCAAATTTTTTACAACAACAAATATAATTTAGTAAATTTAGTAGTTATATATTATTCATAACATCATCATAATATAATAATAGCTTATAAATATTTAATTACTTGTGATATAAAATGTGGTCTACGAAACAAAACAAAAGTGGTATACAAAATCTCTGAATTTTGTTTTGGTTGGGGCAAATTACTTTATTATTAAATATTTTTTCTTTCTAAAAAGCAAAACGTTTTCTTCTTCTCGTTTCTAAAATCTTCCTGTCAGACCTGCGACGCTGGCTAACAATAATTTTAAAGCCACGTGTTTCCCGCCAAGTGATTGTACGTCAACGCCGACCCCCTCCCACGCTTCTTCCGAGCGAGACATGTAGCTAACAAGCCGAAATTCCCATTAAGTCCTTTAACTTCAGCCCACAATATCTCCGAAGGCTACGTGATTTTTGAGGGGTGTTTTTGTCATTATATTGCATCTGAGGTGTAGTGTTGTACTCTTACAAATGATTTCACTCAGACAAGTATTCTGGTGAAGGAACTGTAGAAAAAGAAAAGTAGTATACTCTGGATTAAAAAAAGAAGAAAAGAAAACGTAGATGGAGGAGAACAGTGTGATCGACGTGGCAGTTTCTTATTGGTTAAGTTCCATAAATGGAACCTGCTTCACGTAGAAGATAAACAAAAGGATTGTCTAAAGTGCCCAAAGTATTCATACTGTGTTTTAAATATATAGTATTTCTTATTGTAAACTTTTGAGTTTCTTATTAATACCTTTTTTAAAAAAAAAAATGAAAGACATGCAAATTGCACATGTTAACTTTATATTCAAGACATTAACGAAATTGGATGGTAAGCCTAAAATGTTCAAAGATATAGTTAAAAAAATAAGAAAAAATAAAGCTCAGGGTTATTTGTGTGATTATAGAAAAGTACAGGGACTACATACTTTTTCCCCCTAAAGTTACTATATCAAGAAAAGTAAAAGTAATGGACGGCGAAAAACGAAAGAAGATATACTCTCGAGAAGATAATCTTATTTTCATTTAGAAGTCAATTCAAACTAAACTGTGACAAAAAAGAAATTATGTAAAATTATAAAAAATTAATAGCAGTATTTTTTGTACTGTATTCATAACCATTTATAGGTAATTTAAAAATACAATTAAAAAATTTAATAATTTTTTGTCACAGTTCATTTAAGTTGACTAAAAAATTAAGATAATATTATTTTTTCAGAATATAGAGGCAATATTAAATAATGGTGGCCTCACTCATTTTGATAAAAAAAAATTTTTTGTTTTGAAGCTGATAAATCCAAGAAATGTCTGCCTACAATGGAACACGCTAGCCGGAAAGTCTTGGTTAAAGGGCGGTGGTAATGGCCGGTGTTGTTAGTTGCATCATAGGTTGTAAGCCACCTTTATTACAGTACGTTTTTATTTTTGTTCGTTTTTAGTTGCCAAGCCACTAACAAGATGGCACAAATTATATATTTGATGTTCTTGAAAATTTAGAATCTTGTTTTTAAAAAAAAAAAGGATTTTAGAATCTTAGTTTGGCAACACGATATATAATATATGAACCATTACATATCTATATTTATGTGTAACACATTTATCAATGGACTGGACCGGAATTGTTACTTGAAACTGCTTCAACGATCGATTTTCTATAGTTTCTTCCAATCATGTAATTTACGTGGATAAACATTTGTTATGATATGATTCATCGGTTTCCTAAAGTGCGATTGCCTTAACATATTACATATTAAATCTCAATCGCTTATACTTATCAAATCATGAACAACGAGCGCTACAATAATTACGTGCTTCCTTAGTCCCCGAATGATAATATCTTTAGATTATTCAAATATTTTAATGATTTATTTACACTTTTATCATTAACCCACCTAATTGAGGTTTAATTACTGCCCCTTTTTCATTGGTTTACTTGTATTCTTCCATCTTTTCCTTTTTTTATGACAATTTCAAAAGTTTAATAATTTTAATCGAACAATAAAAAATGACAATCTCAAAAGTTTAATAATTTTAATCGAGCAATAAAAAATGACAATTTCAAAAGTTTAAATTTTAATCGAGCAATAAAAATGCTTGAAATAAAAACTAATCTTTATGATAAATAAAAATTGACAAAACAGAATAGAGGGAGTAGTAGAAAGAGGTTGAAATCCGTTTTTAGTGGACGGCTAGTGTGATGTGGATGCAAATGTCCACGTAGGACGGTGGTCGGCCGTAGGCACCAATCATGCGGCGGACCGAATCATTAAACTCATCAAGAGGACCCTAGAAAAGAATGGTCCCACATTCCATTCCATACACTCACTCTCAGCCCCTCACAAAACTGGGGCGGTGTTTACTGTTCACTCTTCCTTCTCTCTCTCCATCTCTCTCTCACACACAAACTGTGTATGCTGGTGTATTACTAGTTACTACTCGCTTGGGACTACTTAGTTTTACATTCCATAATATTACTATAGATACCAGACAACATCTAACGTTAAAAGGTATTGTCATCTAAGCTATTTGGAATTATGTCTTTTTTGTACAGTTTCTTTCAAACTTATAACACGTTATCTTATCATCGCACCGCAGGGTCTTAGCCGGAGATCAACCTGGCTAATTGTTTGTTCGTAGTTTCAGGTCGTATCTGCTCGAGATCAACTTATTTCTGGACTAAGGATGATTTAGATATTTTTTGCGTTATCATATGCGTGTTGGTGTATTACTAGTTACTACTCACTTGGGATTACTAGTTTTACGCTGAAATATAAAATAGACTAATGTAAGGTTTTTTATTCTTAGCGTAACTAGCTAAAGGCAAGATCCTTTGGGGGGGTCCTCTTTTGATCTTTACCCTTTTGACAATGACCTCCCTCCTAACTATACTTTTCTCATCTTTTTGCTCAAAATCATTTTATCCGGCAACCTTCAACAAGAGATGCAAAATATCTGATGCAAAATTCCTTCAAAGCTCACTTGGTGCTTGTCGATTGAGATGGTTTTGATTTGGTGGAATTTACAATTTATCAAATCAATCTCGATTGTATATAGCGGAGAAAAATGACGTGACAACCTATCAACCGCTCACATAAACACCAGAGGGAGAGTTTGTTGGAGCATTCCTTGATCCGGATTATGGTCACATCTATAATTGTAGAGACTTATTTGATCTTACAAAATGCTTATTAAGTTCTACATGTTGCTTTTTCAATCTTTATATTTATATCACAAAGCTTCCCATCCCACAATCAATACAAATTTTTGTTTTACTAACAAGATGGACACAAATTTCATATATATGCAAAAAGAAGTTCATGTCCCTCGGATTTTGTACGCATTCAACTCAACGATATGAATGGCAAACCAACTTCCCCTAATTCTAGATCATTTAATTTAATATGTCGCAATAGGATCTCGAAGGGTTAATTTTGAAAATTTACAATACATATCCCTCAAATCATACGACCGTATGTTTTGAAAGACTTGTTTATCGCCGGTAATTAATTGTATAATGTTAGGCATTCAAAATGTATACACCCAAATTCTCAATAGATTACTCCCAATTTATTTATTCATTTTATCACTTGAATGATAACTCTTTTTTTAATACTACCACCTTTTGAAAATTGTTCATAAAGTGGTTGGTAGAGAGAAATCACATAATAACATATCCTCCCTTCGCCCCACTTAAAATATGATTTTTGGATTGAGCACGTGAATTAAGGAAAAATATTAGTTAAGTAATTGCTGTAAGTATAAAAAGTGATGTAGAAAAGCGAAAATAAGGTAGAAAATAATCAGTGAAAAGTTGTTGCAAGTGTGAAAGTAAATCTTATTAATAAAACATTTGTTATTTTGAGATTGTCCTATTTTGAATAAAACACCTAAAATAACAAAATATTATAATTCGATTGGGACGGACGGAGTAAAGGATTCTTGAATCATTTTCTTTAACCAAACTCTTAAACTTCACTCCTCTACAATTACAATAATATCCCACTTGCAATTTTTTTTATACTTAGGTGTGAAGCTCAAGGTTCTTATAAAAGTGGTCATGCAAAATCATTGCAATTCTTCAAACTAGTAATTTCTGAGGAAATAAAACATGAGAGACAAGTACCTTGTTCTATATATGCATCAATTATTTCACTCAAGGTTGGCCATGGCCATGGCCATGAATGATTAAAAGTTACATACCCATTTTTTGCATTTAGTTAGAGAAAGATAAATTAATTTTTGTCATTTTATAAGTTGATGATACATAAATTATGATGATGATTGTTCATCATTTAGATACGAGTGGATATCTTAATTGTGCCTAATTAATTAATCATCAAGTCCTACAAAAGCTACGGATTGATTGAAATAGTGCTCCCTTCGACCCATAATAATCTGACCCGTCAACTTAAATGGCATGTAGCAGTCGCTAGCAGGTCAACTCGTTTCAACCCATTAACTTGTTACGACCTAATCCAATCCAACTCAACTCACCCAACTGGTAGGCCTGCTCTTGATCAACCAACATGTACAACCTAAGTTTTTTTTAAGAAAAAAAAAAAACAAAACAAAAAAGTGAAATGTTGATAGGTAAGTGATTCAATTCAATAACAACTCTTCTAGCTAGCTATATAGACTAACCATTGGCATGAGAATTGTGGGGGTAAAAAGGTAAAGACAAAATGGGCCATTGATTAAGAAATATTTCTTGTTTTATTTGAAAAGACACAAAATTCTATTTTAGATATCCAATTTAAAAAGACACTTTTAAAATGAATTTTTTTTTATTTTTTATTTATAAGATTCAGTTATCATACTCACAATAATTATCCACTTACTATTTTCTATCTTATTCTGCATTTTATCTTATACATTATTTTTAATACACACAACACTTATTACACTATACATTTTTCTTAATTTACGTACAAGACTTATTTTGTTTTTAACTAACGTAACAAAGAGAGTATATGCAACAAAAAAATTAGACATAATGCCATTATGGCAACAGACGAGCGAGGGGGTCCTTTGTGCACGTTGCCATCTTGTGAATTAGCTCGAGGATCATCTCAGACACTGCCCCGTGGCCCGTTTGGTCCAATATAGAATCCATCAATTGCAATAACCCGTATCACTTTTGACTTTCTTCCATCCATCCCTCCCTCCCTAATGTTTTTTTGTTTCCTTTTAAGTGTACTCCAATACTCCCTCTGTTTTATTGATAATTTTACTATTTTGAATATGGCACGCAAATTAAGAAAAAAATGTAGTGAAAAAAGTGTTATGAGTATAAAAGTAAAATATGAGAGAAAATGAGTGGAGAGGATAGTAAATTTGAAAAGTGTTGTGAGTATAAAAGTGAAATAGGAGAGAGAATGAGTAGGTGGAATAGTAAAGATTTTTTGTCATTTTAGAAAAGGTGACGCTTTTAACCCGTTTTGACAAAAAGTGAAGCTTTCAATGGGACGGAGGGAGTATATCCTATCTAGCAATGTAACATTTTTCAAGATAGTTTGTTTCTTTTCCAAAAATACATTTTTCACGTTTGAGCATCAACAACTCGAATTAACTCATTTTAGTGTGGTTACAACATATTTCAAATAAATCACAATCACTAGTTTAAAAATAAGTGAATATCACAATTAACAGTTCCGAGACAACATTTCCGCGTCCGTTATCATTGCTTCTCTCTCTCTCTCTGATCTCTTTCTTTCTCACAAACACACACATGCTTGTGTTGTGATGAAGAGACATGCTTCTTTGGGGTATGGTGTGTTGTAGTGTTTGGTTTGATAAGCGAGATATCAAAAGGTAGGATTCTTTCTCCACTAACTTTCTTTTCCGACCTTTCCTCCTTTTATTTTGATTTTGATTTTGATTTTTTAGGTTTGGGGGTGAACTTTTTTGGTGTTGAATTTGATGGAACTAGGCAGTTAAACTCATTAGCCATTTGGTAGCACCCCAATGGACCATTACCCTCCAAAAAAAGGACCTGTAAAATTCCAACACTTGGGCTAGCTTGAGTTAGAATAAAAATGGACATGAAAGAAGTTGACATCTGGTCAATCGGGTCCTTTTTTCTTCTTCTTGATGGATACTTTTGCTCCTAATAACATTTTGAGAGATGAAAATCAACAAAATTATTTGTGTTCATGATTTTTCAATTTCAAAATTATTGTTAAATTAATTATAATTTAAACTTATTTGCTTATACTGGGTGCTAAATTTTTACTGCCTTCCCCTTCCCAAAAAAATTAAATTGAGAAAATTTGTTAGTTTGTCAAAAAAGTGAACAATAATTTCAAGATAAATATTGTTATAACAGAACAGAAAATAGTAAACATAAATAATAACACAAATTTACGTTCACTTATTATGATGTGTTAACTGCGTTCATTAAAATACTCCCTCCGTCCCATGATAATATAAAAAACTTTCCTTTTTGGGCGTCCCACAATAATATATACTTTCCTAAAATGAAAAAAAATCTTTACTATTCCCTCCACTCATTCTCTCTCCTACATTATTTTAATACTCACATCACCATTATAATTTACTATTCTCTCCACTCATTCTCTCTCCTATTTTATTTTCACAATCACAACACTTTCAATATAATATTTTCTCCTTAATTCCCGTGCAAAATCCAAAAGTCTATAAAAAGATGGGACGGAGAGAGTATAGAGTATACATGTGAATATGTGATATCCTCCGTCCCACATCAGAAATATGTGAGAGTTTAGTATACTATATAAAAGACTTATACACTAATACGAAGTACTCCCTCCGTCCTGCCCGAAAAGACACAAATTTCCTTTTTGGATGTTCCATTTAAAAAGACACTTTTTCAAAAAGAAAAGTTTTTATTACTATTTCACCCACTCATTCTCTCTCCTACTTTACTTTTACACTCACAACATTCTCTCTCCTAACTATTCCTCCCACTCATTATCTCTCCTATTTAATTTTTCATACTCAGACTAAATACAATAGAGGGATGAAATGGGGATGAAATCCATTTCATACCGGTTGAAACTCTACAATGGGCCGGTTGAAAATGCATGGGTTGAAATTGGTGAATGAAAGATTTCATCCGGGTTGAAACATCTTTTGGCCCTTTTTTTTTTTTTTTTAATTTCCACGTGTAAGACTGCTATTGGATTTATGAAAAAAAATTATCCCAAATCTTTGAGCTTAATTATCACCTAATAAATTAATTTTTTTTTAATTTTTTTTCACCAAAATTCATCATTTTTTTTTCCTACAAATTGATATAAGTTTCATTTGATTTGGACAAAAAAAAAAAAACACTTGGTTTTCAATTTGGGCTAAATTATCACATAGTAAATTAATTTTTTTTTAATTTTTTTCACCAAAAATCATCATTTTTTTCCCTACAAATTGATATAAGTTTCATTTGATTTGAACACAAAAAAAAAAACACTTGGTTTTCAATTTGGGCTGAATTATCACCTAGTAAATTATTATTTTTTTAATTTTTTTTCACCAAAAATCATCATTTTTTTCCCTACAAATTGATATAAGTTTCATTTGATTTGGACACAAAAAAAACACTCATTTCTCAATTATCCTTCTTCATTTTAGCATTTATTTAAAAAAAATCATTTTTTTTAATTATAAATAATAATTATTATTATTATTATTATTTTACTAATCATAAAAATAAAGAATATAAATAAAATAAAAGTAGTGGGATATAGAATGATGAGTTGGAGGGAGTTGAAATTTAATTTAAGTTAGCCATTGGAGTGGGGTAAATGAAATGGGTAGATGAAATATTAGGTGGATGAAAAAAAGTGTAAAAAGTGTTAGATGAAATGGGGAGGGTGTATGAAACCATTGTACGTAGTCTCACAAAATTTAAACTTTTTCTCTTTCCTACATCATTTTTCTTAATTTGCGTGCGAAATTGATTTTGTGCCTCTTCAAACAGAACGAAGAGAGTATTAAATTATTCATTGGACTTTTGACCTTGTGAGGCGCCGGCTCTTTTTTTAAGAGATTTGAAATCCTTTTCTGGTTAGTGAACAACATAAATATGTATGATGTTGTGATTGTATTTATCATTATTTGCTAAAATGTATACTCCCTCCGTTTTAACAATTGCTTTCCATTTTTTGCTAAGCACGTAAATTAAGAAAATGGGAGGAAGAAAAAATATTATGAGTGTAATTTGAAAATAGGAGAGAGAATGAGTGGAGAAAATAGTAAATTATAATGATGTTGTGAGTATTAAAATAATGTAGGAGAGAGAATGAGTGGAGGGAATAGTAAAAATTCCTTTGCCAAAAAAGGAAAGTGAAAGCTATTAACAGGACATCCAAAATAACAAAATGGGAAGCTACTTTTAGAACTAGAACGGAGGGAGTATAATTTAATTTAATTTTTTTCAAAATATTGAATAATGACCTGGTATATTATGGAATAGAGAGTGCGATTGACAAGTTTCCTCTTATGATTATTACTGAAGAGTGAGTGTATGCTCTCAAAATCCATTTGATTTTATATCTTTTTTTCTAGCCCCACACCCCTCGTGAATTTCCTAACGTACGTGGGGTTGTTTCCTATATACTCTTCCATTATTATTACTAGGTGGAAACCAGTGCTTCGCACGGGTAGTATTTATGTCTATTTTGATGTGTATTTTGACGTGTAATGGTTTTATGTCTATTTTGATCAATTATCTGACTTAATATTTTGTTAATTTTGGATTAAAAAATTCAGTCATTAATTGAATCGTTTTTCTTTAAGCGTCAATAATTGAATTGTTAGAGTTGTCTTATTAATATGTGTAAGTTCAAATGATATATTAATATCATTTATTGATATACCATTAATGATTTTCACAAGTTCACAAAAAATACCATATATTTTCACTTTTTTGTTAAAGTTCATAAAATAAATTAATAGAAACGTAAAAACCTTTCAATAGCTAAATATGGTTAAGTGAGTTATTTTAATCAATGATCAATAATTATCTAATTAGATAGACTAATGTATGTAGTAAATACAAAGTGATGACTTTTCAAGTATCAATTACTTTCATCCTTTGTATACATGAACGTAAATATAATTGCAACTTTTGATTTTGCCATAGAATATTTAATGACATTATATAGAGTATTAATCATGAGTTATCTATATTTTGATTAATGAAGTAGAGGAACAACCATTTAAGAATTAGGAAAGGCTTGAAATTGAAATATATGATAACGGTCTAATAAATATTGCCAAGTCTTCTAGTTATAAGTAAAACAATTTTATTAGGCAAATTAAATTAAATTTAATTTAGACTTAAATTTGATACATATTTAGTTTTTTAAACTTCTGTCGTCGAGATCACATAAACATGATCTTCATTAAACTTCTGGCTCGGGACATCGTAAAAAAAAATTAATAAAAAAATTAGATGGACTCTTTCCAGATATCGTTTTGAATTCATTCTCACATGTGATTTTTGTAATTTTAATCATTTATATTTTAAATCCATCAGTATAATTGAATTTATATAAACATACTAAAACTACTTCTAGCGAGCAAAGCGAAGATAACTTACTTTTAACATTAAATTATTAAAATTTTAAATTATAGTATATATTTCCTCTGTCCCACGTGAGTGAATCAAAAATTATGGCACACAAATTAAGGAAAAGTAAAAGAGATAAGTGGTGGAAGGAGATGTTTGTGAGTATGAAAAATTAAATAGGAGAGAGAATGAGTGAAGGAATAGTAAAGATTCTTTGTCATTTTGGGCAGTTCACACTCACATGGGACGAACGAAAAAGGAAATTAAATCCACACTCACGTGGAACGGGGGGAGTATATGTTTAAAAGTGAATACTCCCTCCGTCTCATTTTAAAGTTCAATTTCTTTTTCAAAAGGTTGTTCTATCTTTAAGGTTCAAATTTTTTAAATAAAAAAAGTTATTTTTATACCCCATTTTCTCTCTCCTACTTAACTATCAACACTCACAACACATTATTTTTTTTTTTCATTTTCCTTAATTCTTATATCCAACCAATTTTTCTAACCTTAAAATAGGATGGAGGAAATATGAAAGAGCTCAACATTGAACTTGTATTTTTTTTGTCATTTTTTTTGTAATATGTTCATATGGAGTATGTTTTATGTATAGTTCATATATAATAGTGTAACTTATAATTTTATATTTAAACATCTTTGTGCTTGTCTAACTAAAAAAATTGGCATTCAATATATAGCATATAAAATTATTAGACGAATAAGTGACAATGGTAGACCTTGTAGATGTATTTAAATTGCATTTCGAGTTTTACATGCAAAAAAATAATTACACAATTGATAATACAAAAACTTATCCACTTTATTTTTGACATCTATACATGTTTATACATCAATGAAGATCAAGCTGTGAAATACCCATTCTATCCCACAATGAATATTAAAAACAAATTTAATTTTTTTAATCCAAATATTTTTTTTTAAAATCAAACATTCATTTTGGGATGAAGGAAGTAACAGTTGAAATGTTTGAACTCTAAATCCTTTAGTTGCTCATGTAACCTCTTAATTTGTCACTTGACTTTTTCATTACATACTTGTATGTTGGTGAGCATACTTTTAATTTTTCTTTGGTTAATTGACTTTTCATTTCACATAGCAGCAGTCTTTGAATATGCTTTGACCAAATGGGATGTCACAATGTTTCAAAACTTATTCTGCAACAAAATGATAATAAAAAATTAAATTAAGAAATTTATAGTAAAATAATATAAGAATCAAACAAAAAAATTGCATGAACAAAAATTGATACCATTTTTTGTTTTAATAAATATGACAATTAAATTAATCAATATATAATAAAATTTGTCACCATATTTCATTTTTAAGAATAAGGAAAATCAAATGAATATATGAATAATTAAATTTAATGGGAAAACATAAATAAAAAAATATTAAACAAAAATTTTACAATATAGTCTTTTTATATGACAGTTAATATACTTTCTTCTTCTAATGATTTCCATAATTTTAGAAATTTGGTAAGATTCATTAATAAATATAAATAAAAATAAAACTAAATTCTATATAAAAATTAATCTAAATAAAAAGATAAAAAAAATTAGAAAATCAAATATTAAACAATAAAAAATATAAAATTTCCATTCAAGTATTATAATCGAATTTGAGAATCAACACGTATAATCTCAAAGTAAAATCAATATTAAAGCAAAAAAACATAAAAAGGTAAAAGGATAAATATAAATATAAAATAAAATTTTAATGGAAAATAATAAAAAGGAGAATTATGAAAAAAATAAAAATAAAAATAAGAAAAATAAAAAATGTAAAGGCAAGAGAAAATTAATATCAATATGAAATCTAAATAGAAATACGATTCAAAATTTAATTTAAACAAAAAAACATTCATAAAAATAAATAAAATGGATAAAAATAGATATAATAAAAATTATGAAATTTTACATAAGAAAAAATAATTAAAACTAAAATCAATATGAAAATATTAAACATAAGAAAAACAAAAGAGAGAAATAAATATACGAAGTCAAAATACAAGTCTAATTTAAATCAAGCTTTAAATTGGCTAAAAAGGCAATATCAAGAAAAAATTGGATTTATTGAAAGAAAAAAATTTAAAAAAGAAGCAAAATAAAATGTAAAAAGAATTATAAATATTTAAAGTTAATAAAAACAATGAAATAAACATTCACAAAATAAAAAAGAATAGGAAAAAGCAACAAATAAAGTCACATCAAATATGAATATTCACAAATGAGAATAAAAGCTAAAAATAACATCAATATCAAGTGCAAGAATATAAGAAAAATATAAAGTAAACACAAATATAAAAATAAGTTTTAATCAAAAGAAAAACATTCGCAAAAGTAGTTAAAAGAAAAGTTTAAGTCAAGAGTAAATTGTCCAAATAAGAAAATAAATACAAAATGAATAAAATAAAGTATTAAAAACAATAAAATTGTGGAGTGTTTACCGAATGTGTGCTCTAAAGTAGAAGTCTATTGAATGCGATCTGACGCCCTTTCTTTTTTCTGATGAATACCTCTTAGAGAAAAGTGATTGAAAGTAGCAAACCGTAAATGACAAATTCTTCTTATATATATACTTGAATGAGAAAATGAGTGACTTTTCAACTATTGTGTCTTTTGTGCTTTCCCTTTGCAATCGCTTATTAGGTATAGACTCCCTTTCATAATACTAATCATGTAATATATAGGTATAAGATGAAAGCATTTCTAATATAATTAATTAGCCTTTATCTTGTTATTATTAACACATTAAAACTATTAGACTTCTTCATGTCAAATAGATATATTTACTTATTTCTTTCATCTTATTATTATTATCTAATTCTCTAATATAAAATATTTATTAGCATGTATTCATATATACCTAATAACAGGAAACTAAATGTGCATGTGCCTCAATAGGTAATATTAAATATTGACCTTAATAGATACCACGTATAGTCATCCTAATTCATTACCACCAATAGAGACAATGAATAATCACCTTAAAAGAAGTTATATTTATGTATATATTCAATCACTTTTATTAGAGATAATGTATTATTAAACACATTATATACTTAATCAGTTTATCTATTATTAGTTACATTAGCTTATGTAATTATTCACTTCATCTATGACATGTTACTTATAAATAGTGTCCATTTGCATACCTATTAAAATCAGTGAATGTTAATACCTAATAGGCCGAATCCGAATCATCATAAGTAAACCAAAGGTCATTTGAGGTGGAAGCATGAGAGTTCAAGATTCACCCATTTAGGGTGATGTGGCAACACCTTATTCATTTTGGCCTATTTTAAAATACTTATAGTATAGATTTTTTTGATACTCAGGTTCCCAGCTTCGTCGAAACTAATCTTAACCCCATGGCCATTCATTAATTGCTTTGTTAATTCATTTCCATAGTAATATACTCATTACTTTTCTTTTTCGTAAATGCGTCTCACAAAACAATATAAAACTATCAAATTTGTTTTTGATCAAAAGCAAATTTTGATATTTTTTAATTTTTTTTTTTAAGATAGAAATTTGATCACATTAGCTCCTGGAATGGCATGGTGAGTGAGATCCGCCAGGCACCAAACATTATCTCAAGCATAATTAATCCTAGCGGACCATTCTGCCCGGCTCATCATCTCAATCACGCGTACATATCGACAAAATGTAGGGGAAATATAGGGTCTTGATCTTGATACTAAGGTCGGATATGTGATTGAATCGTGTATAATCCACTTTCCGAATAAAGTATTTCGACCCTTAATGCCTGGGTTACATAAAATCTTTATTGGGATAAGACAATCACGCAATTTGTTTCTAGGCAAAGAGAACAAATTTAAAACTTGAGAATTGTTTTGCTTTCGTTATTGTTGTATCACTCTTGTGTTTTTCATATATTTACAACTGAGATCAATCTCTGTATATAAACAGATGGAGAGGTATCAGATAAAGGGTACAATCAAAAGACATGACTTTAGCCAAGCGATGTGTCTTTTTATTTTGAACTGGCACCTGTTCAGGAACTGCTCGGCCGAGTCAAGGGACTCGCTCGGCCGAGCACACATGTCTAGTGAATTTCTGCCAAGCTGCACGGCCGTGTCATTTGAACTGCACGGCCGTGTTGTTCATACTGCTCGACCGAGCAAGGCACATGCCTCGACCGAGCAAGACTCTCCAGAAACTTGGCCAATCTGCTATGCTTTGCTCGGCCGAGTCAAGGACTCTGCTCGGCCGAGCACATCAGCAAAATGTGCTACCCTTTAACTTTTACTTCTTTATCGAGGTTGACTTCGTTTTAGCTCAAACGAGTGTGTACTCCACACTTTCCCTTACTCGTATCCGAGTCTAATACGAATCACATTGATCTCTAGTAAATCATCATTACAATAAAATAAGTTGATGATACTAAAATCACCAACAAATCCCCTCCATTTTAGTGTAATCCTTTGATTTACTAAACTTTATAAATAACGAAACAAACGAATGCGTAAATGAAAATGTCTTGCGATTGAATTTTCATCTTAGTATAATACACATTTCAAATACTCGAGAATCGGGGTGTCCTAACGATTGATGTGAGCACCCCAACCCGGGACCTAACGCGTGTCCCGAGCTTGAGAAGCTCAAACTAAGAAAACCCATCTTAGATTTTTAAAACATTTATTTGCCTTTACAAGAAAACCAATTCTAAATTTTCCATAAACAAAATCAAATAATAATATCTCCACTTGGAGGAATTTAAACAAATACTTTAATAACCATACTTGATTAATTACATTGAAAATCCTAATTAACATTTTTTTGATAAAAGAGTTTTTCCTTCCAACTTGTAAAAGAGTAAAACTTAAATGTGACTCCCGACAACCCACTCATATACCTATCCTGATAAGTCCCAAAAGCGAGAGTCCAAACTCTTTCCCCGGCCTCACTGGTTCAGGTCACCTGTCTCAGCACAATCTAAAGCAAGAAAGGGAAGGGGTGAGAATAAATCTCAATAAGCTATTATGAATGCAAAGAAGATGCCAAACAAGATGCAACACATAGCATGGCAAAGACATAACACATTATGAAAGCGGTAAACACCTTACGTTACCTCATTTTACCTTTTCCCGTCTCGAACAATAAGTCGTACAACGTGGGAGTAAAACTCCTCTCTTTGGTGAACCTCCAAGACATTCACCGCTTATAGGACTCATACTCCAGATCCATATAAGAAAATCGATACTAAATCGAGTATCCAACAACAATACCGCTAACCGTAAAGCTTTTGGCTTAATACGTAAGCATTTCTCCAAATCACCAAATTGCAACGGCCCGTAAGGCTTTTGGCTCAATACAAATTATTAGCACACCCACTCTGTCACAGCAGGGGAATTGTCACAGTATAATGAACCTTCAATCACTTATAGAACAAATCAATAATTGATTGAATTCCATTATACCCCGAATATCAACACGTTCAAGCACATAATAGATACTTGAAATAAATCCACAAAAAGGGATAATAATATAACAACATGGTAAAATATACTCATGCTAATCCATACCATGGTGCAACAGTTCATTTAATACACTATGCATAATACCATTAACGAATATGAGTTCAAATAAGGTATCCACATAACCACATAATCCACACCGCGATGCAATATAATCAATATGCCAGATAATCCACAACTGGAATACAACATAACAATACCAAATAATCCACACTCGGGATACAATACAACCATATACCAAATAATCCACAATCGGGATACAATATATTGATGTAACACATATACATTACTAACCAACACACTAGTGTGATTATAGTCTCTACACTGTTCAACTAATCACCAAGGTATGGGAGCAAGTAAGGCCAACCTAAACCGTAAACCATTCTTACAAAGTTACTACTCAACCTTGAATAATATTAATAAAGGTGCAAGACCTACTTCCCACAATTCCATTTTGACCAAATAAGACATCATGGCCTAGCCAAGGTATTCTACTTTAACTTAGGTTAAAAAGGATTAATTCATATCTGAAGTAGATTAGATTTCACTACTTTGAAAGGGTTGAGTTTGGGAGTGCTTTTTTGTGACTTATAATCACTTTTGAAGCTCAAAATCACTTTTAATTGCGTTTGGATAATAATACTGATTATGATTTTAAGCTGTTAAAACGCAAAAAACTGTGTTTTCGTAGAAGCAAACTATGACCCAGCCTTTTGCTAAAAGTGATTCTTAGAAGCTGTTATTTGTGTTGTTTTTACAATAATAACCTCTATCTCTTTTATATATTTATTATATCGAGATACATATCATAAAGGTCATTTTTGGTATTTATCTTCAATAATCAGTTTTGAACATATACTATCCAAACATACTTATAAATTTTAGTATTTATTACAAATAATCGATTTTTCTAAAATCACTTTTGAAAAATCACTTTCAGGAAATCAGAAGCAATGCCAAACTCATGGTTGCGGTTAAAATTCAGCAAGAAAGGAAACTGGTGAGATTCTGGTGACATGGGCGACCGCCCAAGTCACTATGGGCGACCGCCCAAGAGGGTCTAAAAAGGATTATACTTTCTGGCGTGTTGGGCGGCCGCTCAAGGGCCTATGGGCGACCGCCCAAGGGACATTCTAGCACTTCGAAATTTCTAACTCTTTTCCACATATTTCTTTTTCCTTTTAATAATCTTTCTTAAAAATATCAAAAGGATTTTCTAACTTTACAAACCTCATTTTAAATCATTTAATTCCCAAATAATATAACCTTAGATCATTAACCACTTGATTCTCCACCCATTTCACTACCCCATTTCAAGTTTAACCTCATTAATCCAACTTAATTCATTTCCTTACCCTATTGATCATCTTTCTCAAACAACCACATCATTCTATAACATAAACCAATTTCTTAACTACAAGGAGGTTTTCAAAGCATCTAATAACCAATTTAATACTAATAACAACACCAAATAATTCATGAACATTAAATAGAAGAAAATATCATAATAACCCCATTCAAGTCATTAACATATTACTCTCATTATACCCTCATTCTTTCAACTTAAACCCCCATATCCTAACTAAAATCAATTAAATCTTGAATAATCATTTTACTCAAATAACCATATTAAAAATACAATATACTTTTTCTTTTCATAAAACATTCATTAACACATAAAATGTGCAATATTTAGAAAGAAGTCATAATAACTTACCTAGCAATTATGAAGTGGATTAAGGATCTTCTTAGCTCAATGTGCTCCCCTCTTCACCCCGAACACGAAAGTACCATTGGTTTGCTAAATGGAGAGGAATTGCTTGCTCTAGGAACTTGAAAATGAGAGTTTTTATGGAAGAGTTTCCATGGAGATTTTAGGGAGAAGGAAGGGAAAAAGGATGAAGAAAATGAGGAGGATGATGAATGATTGAAGAGAGTAGGGAGGTATGGGGAAGTAATAAGGGAGGTGATGGGAAAAAGGGAGAGGCATGGCCTCCCTTACTTTCCATTGACTAACAAAAAAAAATATCTTTCCACAATATACATTTAAGTCCTCTAAGGTTTAAGGAGATACATTTAACACTTCAACTTCTATTCTTTACACAAGGCACCTCACCCACTCATAATATCTTATTTATTTATTTTATTATAATTCCACCCTACTACTTTATTTTATTTCCCATTTAAATCCTTAAGTTCTAAAGTTAATTCATAAACATACTAACTTTTCATGAAAGTCAAAGACATAAAATAATCACTTAAAAAATCAACAAATAATATAAAATTGCATATAAGGTGGCCGTGAAACAATGTCACGTGCATAAGATGAATGTGGCGGAGATGCGTATGCTTCGATGGATGTGCGGTCATACAAGAAAGGATCGGTTGGGGAATGAGGTGATCAGAGGTAAAGTAGGAGTTGCGCCCATTGAGGATAAAATGAGGGAAAATTGTCTACGGTGGTTTGGACATGTGAGAAGGAGACCGAGTGATGCACCGGTTAGGAGGCCTAACAAGTGGAGAAATGATAAAATGGCGAGGATAGGGAAGACCCAAACAAACTTGGATTAGAGTAATTGAAAATGATATGAATTTACTTGGAGTGGATGAAAGTATGGTGTTGAAGAGGTTGAGTGGAGGGCAAAAATCCATGTGGGGGTTGATTTTTTTTATTTTTTATTTTTTTATTTTTTTATTTTTATTTTTTATTTTTTTATTTTATTTTTATTTTTTATTTTTATTTTTTTTATTTTTTTTATTTATTTATTTATTTATTTTTATTTATTTATTTATTTATTTATTATTATTTTTTTTTATATATATATTTTTTTTAATTTAATTTTTTTTTTTTCACGATAACATATGAGGATTCATGTTAGCCGACCCCAAATTATTTTGGGACTAAGGCTTTGTTGTTGTTGTTGTTGTTGTATAAGGTGATACTAAATTAGTGCCTAGGATTAGGGTCGTTACACTCACTCCCCCTTAAAGAAAATTCGTCCCGAATTTTAAAAAGTCCTACCTTAAGGATCAATAACAAAGGTTACTCTCCCAAACATTTTGAATTACAACTTCCAAATAGTTTTCTTAACGGCATGATTCTTCTATACATTGTCACAACCCGAATACTCTAAGATTTCAATTCCCTAAATTACAATTCTAATAACTCTCAACGGTTCTCCCGCATAAGTCCAATCCGTCTAATCATCATTAATTGAAGAACTCCATATGCACGAAGGATTATACAATTAAATTTGTCCATATCAAGCTTTGTACAGTACCCATTCCAATGCTAAACTAAAAACTGTTATTACATCAACTTGCTAAGGTTATTTAACTTCTCAACTTGAAAGAAAGTCCATCACACCACACACAACCTATTTTTCAAGAATCTAGATAGTCTTCTAATCTCTTCCTTTTAAGTAACTAAATCCTCCAAACTCTTAGGATCGGTAACAAATTTCACAAGAGAGCTTCAAAAAGGTAAGGTTCTCACATAAAACAATTGCAGCCACTCTCGAGTAGAGGGTAAGAAAATTCCGATTTATCTAAGTTAGCTTCCTCGAGGCATAAGCTATTACTTTCCCATTTCTCATAATATCACAACCTAATCTTCCTTTAATACGCACTTAAAATTCACAAAGTCCTCACATCCATTAAATAAAGTAAGGATCGGACCTATAGTCAATCTATTCTCCATCTCTATCAATATGATTCATCCTTAGTACATCTTACACCATTTATATATTCTTGAGTGTTAACTAAATCAATGATTTTATAATTCTCAAGAATTCCCTAAAAATTCCTTCGGTAGCACTTGCCAACCCAAAGATCACGGACTCAATCCTTGCAAGATCCATGATAACATCCGAGTTTAAGACTATAGAACCCAAAATTTGGAATCCTCTCGATCCAACTCACACTAGCTACAATTTGCATACAAGGACTCCTCACAAGGAATCATTAACCCAACTCTCAAATGATTTTTTATGATCTTCCCGAAACTTTAATTAACAAAGAGACCATCAATCCTAACTACCATAAAGCCATCAAACTAAGGATTAAAATTCTGATTATCATACTTAGAATCAACACATGAGATACCTTAATGGAAACACAATTACCATCTACTCACAACTAGCACGAAATTTTTCCGGAAAGACTTCTTATGCAAGTCTAACGCATACCCAATATCCTTCACACTTTTAACCAAAACTTTCTGTCTTTAATGCTTACATAACAAGAGTACCATATAAGGGTTTGTTTATATTAACTACCAATATAATCAATTTAGGTCTAGAAAAGGAGACTCACTTCTTATGATAGTCTACTAATGCAAAACAACTACTTAACCCTCCAGGTCAAGTATATCTCATAATTACAAATCGGTAATCATACCAAATCAACTGGCAATACATGCTCAGCCATGACCACATCACTATCGGGGTAAATCAAGGGAGATTCGAGGTATCCTCTCATCAGAGCAGAATCCTCTAACACTAAAACAATATCTCAAAAAATGTATGCCACATAGAAGAAAAATGTGATGCCAAACATAAATGATATGAAACAGGATCTATAAAATATGACCCTTACTTCTGAGACAGGTAATATACCTCTAGTGACCTCTGAGGGAGCTATCTCTCCTAGGCCCGAAACACATACTCGACCTTAGACCTTCACTTTACAATACCATTTTAACCTAGATAATATTGTTATTACTAAATCCTTTTTCAAATCCTTTCATGATCATTCTAACTTAACTAAAATGGACACATAATTCCCAGTAACTTTGAATATCAACCTTACCACATTCATTCCAAAACCACCCCTTTCCTGTTTATTTCTAAAGCCCTTTTAATTGACTAACCATTACAACCACCATGCATATCACCTAATACATCATATACTATATATGACCACAATTCAACAACAACTATACCACTTAGTCAATTTTAAGCATAAAGTTCTCAAATGATACCACATATTGTCTCCAAGTCCTATAACCCTATTACTCTATCTTCCCACATTAAATCATATCTTATTATCACTAGTTGCCATATTCATTCACCCACTACACAAGTTATTTTCATTATTTTTACACATCACAAGACACACAACAATATTCTCTCCACCATATATCAACCTTTATAATACCCTTTTTAATTACCAACTCATATTTTACTAAGCCATCACTTTACTCATTTCCAAATCCTTTTTCATTATTTCAAAAGCCAAGCATATTGTCAAACTTATCAATAATCATTTACACAGTACCTATAGCATCATATAACATTTATAACAACAACTTTACAACTTAGCCAACTTCATCAAAAGGACCCGAAACAATACCACATACTTAAATCATTTTTCTTAACATCAATACTATATCAAAACTTCACTATACCACATCTCAACTAAATTAACAATTTCAACTCAAGTAAAATGTACCAACTCACCTGTAACATTTCCCATATTCAACCCAAAACCATTTGAATTTATTACTAAAATACCATGACTGTGAGGCTACAATTTAAACATCCTTCATTTTCTAGAACTTTTCGCTGGTCATCATTGTTTCCAGCCATTAGAACAAACTCCTGCACTAAACACTCGGCGTCAATTACCACACATTCCCTCTTAGTTTAGACATCTACCCTTGACCTCTAAACTAAGCTCTGATACCAACTGTGATTACCCCAACCCGGGACCTAACGCGTGTCCCGAGCTTGAGAAGCTCAAACTAAGAAAACCCATCTTAGATTTTTAAAACATTTATTTGCCTTTACAAGAAAACCAATTCTAAATTTTCCATAAACAAAATCAAATAATAATATCTCCACTTGGAGGAATTTAAACAAATACTTTAATAACCATACTTGATTAATTACATTGAAAATCCTAATTAACATTTTTTTGATAAAAGAGTTTTTCCTTCCAACTTGTAAAAGAGTAAAACATAAATGTGACTCCCGACAACCCACTCATATACCTATCCTGATAAGTCCCAAAAGCGAGAGTCCAAACTCTTTCCCCGGCCTCACCGGTTCAGTCACCTGTCTCAAGACAATCTAAAGCAAGAAAGGGAAGGGGTGAGAATAAATCTCAATAAGCTATTATGAATGCAAAGAAGATGCCAAACAAGATGCAACACATATCATGGCAAAGACATAACACATTATGAAAGCGGTAAACACCTTACGTTACCTCATTTTACCTTTTCCCGTCTGAACAATAAGTCGTACAACGTGGGAGTAAAACTCCTCTCTTTGGTGAACTGCCTCCAAGACATTCACCGCTTATAGGACTCATACTCCGTGAGATCCATATAAGAAAATCGATACTAAATCGTAGTATCCAACAACAATACCGCTAATCAGTAAAGCTTTTGGCTTAATACGTAAGCATTCTCCCAAATCACCAAATCGCAACGGTCCTGTAAGGCTTTTGGCTCAATACGATCGTTAGCACACCCACTCTGCGCCACGCAGGGGAATCTGTCACAGTATAATGAACCTTCAATCACTTATAGAACAAATCAATAATTGATTGAATTCCATTATACCCCGGAATATCAACACGTTCAAGCACATAATAGATACTTGAAATAAATCCACAAAAAGGGATAATAATATAACAACATGGTAAAATATACTCATGCTAATCCATACCATAGTGCAACAGTTCATTTAATACACTATGCATAATACCATTAACGAATATTAGTTCAAATAAGGTATCCACATAACCACATAATCCACACCGGGATGCAATATAATCAATATGCCAGATAATCCACAACTGGGATACAACATAACAATACCAAATAATCCACACTCGGGATACAATACAACCATATACCAAATAATCCACAATCGGGATACAATATATTGATGTAACACATATACATTACTAACCAACACACTAGTGTGATTATAGTCTCTACACAGTTCAACTAATCACCAAGGTATGGGAGCAAGTAAGGCCAACCTAAACCGTAAACCATTCTTACAAAGTTACTACTCAACCTTGAATAATATTAATAAAGGTGCAAGACCTACTTCCCACAATTCCATTTTGACCAAATAAGACATCATGGCCTAGCCAAGGTATTCTACTTTAACTTAGGTTAAAAAGGATTAATTCATATCTGAAGTAGATTAGATTTCACTACTTTGAAAGGGTTGAGTTTGGGAGTGCTTTTTTGTGACTTATAATCACTTTTGAAGCTCAAAATCACTTTTAATTGCGTTTGGATAATAATACTGATTATGATTTTAAGCTGTTAAAACGCAAAAAATTGTGTTTTCGTAGAAGCAGCTATGACCCAGCTTTTGCTAAAAGTGATTCTTAGAAGCTGTTATTTGTGTTGTTTTTACAATAATAACCTCTATCTCTTTTATATATTTATTATATCGAGATACATATCATAAAGGTCATTTTTGGTATTTATCTTCAATAATCAGTTTTGAACATATACTATCCAAACATACTTATAAATTTTAGTATTTATTACAAATAATCGATTTTTCTAAAATCACTTTTGAAAAATCACTTTCAGGAAATCAGAAGCAATGCCAAACTCATGGTTGCGGTTAAAATTCAGCAAGAAAGGAAACTGGTGAGATTCTGGTGACATGGGCGACCGCCCAAGTCACTATGGGCGACCGCCCAAGAGGGTCTAAAAAGGATTATACTTTCTGGCGTGTTGGGCGGCCGCTCAAGGGCCTATGGGCGACCGCCCAAGGGACATTCTAGCACTTCGAAATTTCTAACTCTTTTCCACATATTTCTTTTTCCTTTTAATAATCTTTCTTAAAAATACCAAAAGGATTTTCTAACTTTACAAACCTCATTTTAAATCATTTAATTCCCAAATAATATAACCTTAGATCATTAACCACTTGATTCTCCACCCATTTCACTACCCCATTTCAAGTTTAACCTCATTAATCCAACTTAATCCATTTCCTTACCCTATTGATCATCTTCCTCAAACAACCACATCATTCTATAACATAAACCAATTTCTTAACTACAAGGAGGTTTCCAAAGCATCTAATAACCAATTTAATACTAATAACAACACCAAATAATTCATGAACATTAAATAGAAGAAAATATCATAATAACCCCATTCAAGTCATTAACATATTACTCTCATTATACCCTCATTCTTTCAACTTAAACCTCCATATCCTAACTAAAATCAATTAAATCTTGAATAATCATTTTACTCAAATAACCATATTAAAAATACAATATACTTTTTCTTTTCATAAAACATTCATTAACACATAAAATGTGCAATATTTAGAAAGAAGTCATAATAACTTACCTAGCAATTATGAAGTGGATTAAGGATCTTCTTAGCTCAATGTGCTCCCCTCTTCACCCCGAACACGAAAGTACCATTGGTTTGCTAAATGGAGAGAAATTGCTTGCTCTAGGAACTTGAAAATGAGAGTTTTTATGGAAGAGTTTCCATGGAGATTTTAGGGAGAAGGAAGGGAAAAAGGATGAAGAAAATGAGGAGGATGATGAATGATTGAAGAGAGTAGGGAGGTATGGGGAAGTAATAAGGGAGGTGATGGGAAAAAGGGAGAGGCATGGCCTCCCTTACTTCCCATTGACTAACAAAAAAAAATATCTTCCCACAATATACATTTAAGTCCTCCAAGGTTTAAGGAGATACATTTAACACTTCAACTTATATTCTTTACACAAGGCACCTCACCCACTCATAATATCTTATTTATTTATTTTATTATAATTCCACCCTACTACTTTATTTTATTTCCCATTTAAATCCTTAAGTTCTAAAGTTAATTCATAAACATACTAACTTTTCATGAAAGTCAAAGACATAAAATAATAACTTAAAAAATCAACAAATAATATAAAATTGCATATAAGGTGATACTAAATTAGTGCCTAGGATTAGGGTCGTTACAATTGAACCCGTCAACTCATATGAATACCTGAAGATACTATACACATAAGTTCAGTACAATTCTCTTTGTTTAACCTTGACACTATTTACAAGCCATGTGTCCATATCCAATAGTGAACATATAGGAAGCCAAGTTCTAGCTTCTTGAAGCGGCAAAACTTCATGTCCACATAGGTAGTTCCTTTAATCTTGCACCTGCATTTGCAATTTTTCAAAGGAACTATTAAGAAGATATTCTTCAACCTAACATTTACTTGCAGGTCTGAACACATACCTTGGGAAAGATAATAACATGTGTTCCAATCTCCAACTGCGAGCTTTCCACATTGAATTCAAGATTCTAACGTTGTATTAGAAGGGAATTGGGTATCTCACAATTAGAGGATTAAATGGACTTTAATCCCATTCCCATTGCAGACTTATTTACCAAGTCTCTGGCTAACCCCTTCGTCAAGTGGTCAGCCAAATTTTGTTGCGATCGAACAAACTCAACTGATATCACCCCATTCATGATTAACTCCTGAATCATACTATGTCTGACACCTAAGTGTCTAGACTTGCCATTATAAATCTGACTATAGGCCCTAGCCAAAGTGGCAGCACTATCACAATGGATAGATATTGGTGATATCGGTTTTGGCCATAATGAAATCTCATATATCAAGTTCTGAAGCCACTCCGCTTCTTTTCCAGCAGCAGCCAATGCTACAAACTCAGATTCCATTGTAGAATGCGTAATACATGTCTGCTTTTTGGATGCCCAAGAAATGGCACCTCCTCCAAACAAGAACACCCAACCACTAGTAGAAGATGAATCTTCTTGGTTGATCCAACTAGCATCTGTGTAACCTTCTAATATAGAAGGATGTCCACTATAATACAAACCATAGTCCATTGTACCTTTTAAGTACTTGAACACCCTTGTTATAGCATGCCAATGCTGTCTACTAGGATTACTAGTGAACCTGCTCAATCTTCCAACTGCATAAGCAATATCAGGTCGAGTGCCCGTCATAGCATACATCAAACTGCCTATGGCTTTTGAGTATTCGAGCTGTGACACAGGTTTACCAGTGTTTGGCACAAGTTTCTCAGTAGGATCCATGGGAGTACTAACTTTAGAACAATCATCACAATTAAACCTCTTGAGAATTTCTCAATATAATGAGATTGTGTAATTGCAATTCCCTTGTTCATCCGTTTAATCTTTATACCAAGAATTACGTCGGCTTCTCCCATGTCCTTCATAGAAAACTTTGATGACAAAAAATTCTTAGTTTTATCAACTACATTTGGGTCTGTGCCAAAAATCAACATGTCATCTACATATAGGCAGATGATTACACCTTTACCGGATTCATCAAATATGCTATATACACATTTGTCGGATTGATTTAATACAAAACCATTCGACAAAACAACCTCATCAAATTTTTGATGCCACTGTTTAGGTGCTTGCTTTAGCCCATACAATGACTTAATTAACTTACATACCTTATGCTCATTACCTGGCATAACAAATCCTTCAGGTTGTTTCATATACACTTCTTCTTCCAAATCACCATTTAAAAATGCTGTTTTGACATCCATTTGATGGATCAATAGATTCTGAATAGCTGCCAAAGCTATCAGTAATCTAATAGTAGCGATACGAGCAACCGGTGCATAGGTATCGAAATAATTGATCCCTTCCTTTTGTCTAAAGCCTTGGATTACCAATCGAGCTTTAAACTTGTCAATTGTTCCATCGACTTTCATCTTCTTTTTGAAGATCCATTTGCACCCTAAAGGTTTACAGCCTGGTGGTAAATCAGACAAGACCCATGTATTATTTTCCATAATAGAACTAATCTCATCATCAATTGCTTCTTTCCAAAATCCAGCATCTCGAGATTTTATTGCTTCATCATAGGTTCTTGGATCCTCCTCTATACTATAACAGTAAGAGTATTAAGATTCAATTTGATCTCTTGATCCCATAACTAAATATAATTGAAAATCAGAACCATATGATTTAGCTTTCCTTACTCTTTTACTTTTACGAGGTTCGGGTATCTCATTTGATATCTCTATTGAATGATCATCCATTTGAGATTCAGCCGACATTGGTATAATATCCTTTGGTCTAGGTATTGAAGAGAAACGATTCTCATCAAAGATTGCATCTCTTGATTCTATAATTGTGTTAATAGAAATGAATTCATTAGGTTCTATAACATAAAACCTATATGCCTTGAAATGCTCAGCATATCCAACAAAGATGCAGTCAATACCTTTTTCTTCCAACTTTTTCCTTTTAGGGTCCGAAAGTCTAACCACGGCCCTACATCCCCAAACTCGCAAAAATGTCAAGTTTGATCGTTTCTTATACCAAAGCTCATATGGGGTAATCTTGTTCCTTTTATTAGGAACTCTATTCAATAAATGACAAGCCGTTAACAGGGCTTCTCCCCAAAACCCGTCACTCAAGCCCGAGTAAGACAACATGGCGTTAACCATTTCTTTAAGAGTTCTATTCTTCCTTTCAGCCACACCATTTAGTTGTGGTACATAAGGAGTCGTAGTCTCATGAATTATCCCTACGGATTGGAAATATTTAGGATCATAATATTCACCACCTCTATCCGTACACAAGGTTTTAATCAAGCCATTTAGTTGAAGTTCAACTTCGGTTTTATAAATTTTAAATTTATCTAGGGTTTCATCTTTTGCATGCAGCAAATAAATATAGCAAAACCTAGAAGCATCATCTATAAAAGTGACAAATAATTTTTATTGCCTAAAGATGGAGTTGCATGAAAATCACATAAATCACTATGAATCAATTCAAGTTTTACAGAATTCCTTGTAACACTTTTAAAAGATTTTTTAGTGATTTTTGTCAACATGCAAGTATTACATTTTTCCGTATTATTATCAATAACAGGAATCAAACCATCTTTGGACATTTCAAGCATTCTTTTATAGTGAACATTTCCTAACCGAGCATGCCATAATGAGGAATTGATAACAACAGAGGAAGTCATATAAACAGAACTAGAGTTAACAGGAATTTTATTTAAATTCAACATGAACATTCCATTATTATAATAACCAAATCCTACAAATACACCCGACTTTGATAAGATATACTTATCGGATTCATAAACTTGTTTATAACCACACTTGTTCAAGACAGGACCAGAAATTAAATTCTTACGAAGTTTAGGTACATATAAAACATTAAACAAAGAAATAGTTTTTCCCGAACTGAATTCCAACACCACGCTTCCTTTTCCTTGAATAGGAGCGGAATGGTCATCACCCATGTAAAGGACAGATTCGTCTTCCATTGGTTCATATGTCTTAAACCAACAATGATCTTTACAAACATGAGTTGTGGCACCGGAATCAATCCACCACGCAATAGCATCATCCTGCACATAAAATGCCTCAGAAATTAGTGAAACAGAATTTTTAATAAATCTGTTCCAACTATGTATTAAAATCTGACCTTGGTTTTGAGAATGGTCCTTAGACCCCTTTCCCGAACCACTTGTGCTTGCGCCATTCTTGTTGTTTCCAACACGACAATCCTTCTTAAAGTGACCAGTTTTGCCACACTTCCAACATGCCAATTTAGGCTTCTTGTTGGGACCAAAACCATTGTCTTTGAAACTACGTTTCTTTTCTTTGTTTTTATTGTTTCCACCCTCATCAATCATATTGACCGAGGGTCCAGCAACTTCTTTTCCTTTGCCTTTGTCATCCTCTTGCGCCCTAAGAGATTCCTCTATGCGCAAGTGACTACCAAGTTGAACCAAAGACATATCGTCTTTATCATATTTCAAAGTGTGTTTAAAATCCTTCCAGGAGGGAGGAAACTTATCAATCACACTTGAAACCGATATTGACTCATCCATCTTCAACCCATGTTGTGTATATTGTCCAAGGATTCTAAGGAGTTCATTGAATTGTTCCATGACAGGTCTTGAATCGACCATCTTGTAATTATTAAAATTACTCACAAGGAACTTCTTACTAGAAGCATCCTCTGCCATGTACTCGGATTCAAGAGAATCTCATAACTCTTTAGCAGATTCCTCATTTTGATAGATGTCAAATAGAGAATCAGACATACCGTTTAATATGTGTCCTCTGCAGATGTAGTCATCGTTCTCCCACTTCAATCTACGTCTGATGGCTTCCAAGTTATCATCTTCCAGCAATTCTGGAATTGGAGTAGATAGAACGTACACCACTTTTAATGTAGTTAAAAGGAAGTGCATCTTCTTTTGCCAACGCCTGAAATCTTGTCCTTCAAATTTGTCTAGCTTTCCAAACTTAGTCGTCATCTCCTTCAAAGTACTTCCACCAGCCATGAGTATCACCTTAATACTTTATTCGTTTGTAGGGGAAATATAGGGTCTTGATCTTGATACTAAGGCCGGATATGTGATTGAATCGTGTATAATCCACTTTCCGAATAAAGTATTTCGACCCTTAATGCCTGGATTACATAAAATCTTTATTGGGATAAGACAATCACGCAATTTGTTTCTAGGCAAAGGGAACAAATCTAAAACTTGAGAATTGTTTTGCTTTCGTTATTGTTGTATCACTCTTGTGTTTTTTATATATTTACAATTGAGATCAATCTCTGTATATATACAGATGGAGAGGTATCAGATAAAGGGTACAATCAAAAGACATGACTTTAGCCAAGCGATGTGTCTTTTTATTTTGAACTGACACCTGTTCAGGAACTGCTCGGCCGAGTCAAGGGACTCGCTCGACCGAGCACACATGTCTAGTGAATTTCTGCCAAGCTGCATGGCCATGTCATTTGAACTGCACGGCCGTGTTGTTCATACTGCTCGGCCGAGCAAGACTCTCCAGAAACTCGGCCCATCAGCAAAATGTGCTACCCTTTAACTTTTACTTCTTTATCGAGGTTGACTTCGTTTTAGCTCAAACGAGTGTGTACTCCACACTTTCCCTTACTCGTATCCGAGTCTAATACGAATCACATTAATCTCTAGTAAATCATCATTACAATAAAATAAGTTGATGATACTAAAATCACCAACACAAAACTCCCAAGCTTCAAATTAACCAACACAAAACTCCCAAGCTTCAAATTAGCGGTTTCGAAGCCTTGTAGTACTAGAGAGAGACTCTTACAAATGCAGTTAATTAAAGCATTGATAGTTCGTTTTTCAAACCTCCTGTAATGTACAGGAATATATAGACACGTTATACAATCATATAATTCACACCATATGTTTATGTCTAGGCTGAGCAAATTTTACAATCAGAAAGAATTACTCACCCGTCCTAAAATGAATGATCAAAAAGTTTTCATTTTGGGGCGGAGGGAGTAAAAGCTTTCATAGTCCAAGACAGACGTTGGCTTAGGTGATGCGCTACAAGAGAGGGATCATGCTACGCTTAAAACTGTAGGATCTTTTGGAAGGTCGAGGCGGAAAACTAAAGCCAAACATTTCTTTAGGAGGAGCTTGTCCCAATTCATTAATCCCTACAACCTTTGCAACAACGACAGCACTGTCTGAAATATGTTCCATTTCATCTGTCTTGGTCCATATCCGGCAAGCCAGTTGATATCTCCTATATTTGCTACTTAAGCTGATCCCCCATCTAAGGAAGAGGCTTTCTCTCTCATCTTCTGATAGTTTCTTCTGCATTTTCTTGCTAAGCACCTCTCTCTCTCTTCTAAGTGCCTTTAAGCTGTTTTCACGAGAAAAATAAAAAACACCAATAGGGAGATTAATAGACCTTGAGATAAAATTCATGGGGTTTATTTCCCCTGACAAGTAGCATATGACTCTGAGGGTGCTCTTTAAGCCACTTGCCTGACACATGAAGGCAGTGCCGAAGCCAGAATTTTTTTAAAAGAGGGTCAAGATTGCTTGGAGAAAATATTATACTTGTCAAATATAATTTTGGATTAAATGGGGTCAAAATGATATCATAGTAATTTTTTTCTAAAAATTAAAGGGGTAGAAATAGACTATAATAAATTTTAGTGTCATTTTCCAAAATTTAAAAGGGACTAAAATGACATTTTTAAGGGGACTGAGTGACCCCATCTCTTCAACGTGGCTTCACCATTGCATGAAGGGTCTCAAGTTCAAATTTTTTCATGTCCACTTATGGGGTGGGGGGCGCGCAGAGAGAGAGAGAGAGGGAGAGGAAGAATAAAAAACAAAGTAGCAACTATTCTCCTCATATCAAGGAGAGAAGTATTTTACCTTGAAGCAGGTGCGGGAGTTCGACTGTCTTCCACCTTGTGATTAGTATTGCCTTGGGCAAATGTGCTCTTGAGGAATGACAACCTTCGGAGCTCTACCTCCATATAAATGGAGTCTGTAGGGTCACCTTTAAATAGCAAGAAGAAGTATGTTCTGTGCACCAAAGACACATTGCAAGTATGCCAAAGTTCAACAATTTGTCTTTGAAGCGTCTTGAACTCTAAAGACCAAGATGACGGACTTCTGAAATATTCTTCGATTGGGTCCAATCCTACATCCTTGACAGCCTTCATAGGCTCATGGAGCTTCACTTCAGTATCCTTTTCCTATTATCATTCACAACACATCTCATTTTAATAAATAAAAATAAGAATGGAAGACAAATAACTACTCCCTCCTTTCCAAAATGAATGTAAAAAAAATTCAAATTTGCTCTTGATCGATTCTTTCCTAATACCCTACTTCAATATTGTCCACTAAAAAGTAACTAAAGCATAATATTAATGCAGGAAAGCAGCTACTCCCTCCGTCCCATATTGAATGTCCATTTTTTAGGAAAATTTAAGGAAGTTGACATGTAGGCACTTTTTGTAGCATATATACATGTATACCCCTAATGATCTCACTATATAACATTATTTGGACATAACTTTTGCCAAAATAGACATTTATTTTGGGATGGAGGGAGTACTTTTTTAAGCATTGAACAAGATAAAACTCACTGTACTATCGGCAACTTGCGTATTAACATCTGTCTCAGCCCTTTCTTTCGTTTCTGCTTTGAGTTTAGTGACAGTAGCAATGTCTTCATCAGCGGACGTATTCTTCAGGACTTCAGGCTCAATATTAGCAGCAACTCCTACAGTAGTACAAGAACATTTCTTTGATAGAGTTTGAAGGTCAACATTATAGTCAAACATAGAAATCTTCCTAGGCAAACTTCGAGGTCTTCCTGTAAACTCTTGCTCGGTACCATTAGGTGGTGTATTCTCATTTTTTTCGAATTTCTCAGACATCATAGAAGGTATGCTAATCAGAAGACTTGCTTTACAACTCCGGCTTTTTTGTAATTTCAAGCTTCTCGAGCTGGATAACAAGTTTCCTAATGGTGTCTCAGGAGAGGTTATAACAGGTTGATCTGTATAAATTAACTCCCCGTTTTCAATATAAGGAGTTGATACTATTTCTCTATCTTCATTCATTGGTGGGTCCACCTCTTCTCTAGCTTCCTCCAAAGCTTCCTCAAAGGATGATTTCACTGCTATTTTTATGTCTTCTTTCATTGGTGGACCCACCTCTTCCCTAGCTTGATCCAATGATGATTTCAACCCTAGTTCGGTATCTTCTTTCATTGGTGGACCCACCTCTTCTCTAGCTTCCTCCAATGATGTTTTCACCATTTCTCCTCCATACTTCAGTCGAGGTGACGTAGAATTTGGATATGGGGACTCAACATTTACCAATACTGCCATTTCAGATATTGCCATGGTTTCTTTAGGCTGCAACAAAACTCTGGGTCCCACTTCTATATATCTATTTGTACTCAACTCTGTTTCGATGCATCGAACTTCCTTGCATTGATCCTCAGAAGTTCCATTACTACGTTCTTCTTCGACATCCTCCCAAACTGAACATGAATCACTTATAGTAAATTGTGAGGTACTGATCAACAGCCTTGGGGATGGACTACTTTGCATAAAGGCCTCTTGTAATTCGGAGACTTGTATGTAGTTTTCCTCATAACTACTATCGCTATGCCCATTAGAGTACTGAGTTGAACCAAATGTGTTAACACTGTCTTCAAATGAGCGAGGATCTGCTGGAATGGATGTTTCGGGCATTAAAATTTCAGAATCTGGTGATCTTTGCACTCGGAAGTGTGGGTAGTCCCCTGAACCCAACTGGAGGAGACAGGAAGCACGAAACGGAGCTTAAAATGACGAAAACAAACAAGAAATAATGAATGCAACTATTTTATGGTTTAGGGTTTACCCTTGTCAATGAAATTTCATTATCTTCAACCACACGTAGTAAATCTCGAACCTGAGATTGAGCAATATCTCGCTGCAGAATCAAATCTTTTACCTCCTTCTCCAGCTACACAAAGGAAAACAATAGTATTTTAGAAGGTATAAATCATATACTCTGATCTAAGACTCAATAAACTGAAACGTTTGTGATATGTCATTAACAATGGGGAAGATGACTAATTAGGGTCCAAACTTTAGGGGAAGTGTGCTAAATGGGGTCTGGAATTGGATGTTCTAATTTTGTCAATTTAGAGTCCTAAGTTACCAACATTAGTCGGTTAGGGTTTCTTGACGAAATTGCTAACAAAACTCAGTTAAATCGACATGTGTGACTTAACTAGGGTTAAGTTTAATTTTTTGCATGGGCTTTTCATCATTTCTCTTGTGAAAATTATTGATGACAATGCCAAAACATTTGTATTTTCATTAAAAATAACGTCAGTTAAGTCACACATGTGAGGGACGTGTGATTTAACTGGGTTTTGTTAGCAATTTCTTAAAAAAAAAAAAACAACAACAACAAAAACACTAACTGTCTTAACATTGGTAGCTTTTGACCCTAAATTGACAAAATTAGAACATCAGGCCCTGATTGGCACATTCCCCCTAAACACTGGACCCTAATTTGTCATTTCCCATTAACAATGTAATTAACTTTAGCACACAAGCACAATGTAATTAACTTTAGCACGCAAGCATGCATTAAAATTTGGCTGCTAAAATGAGCTCAAATATCCAAAAATCCTAATTGAAGTTGTGGTCCTCTAGTTGAATTGACATTATAAATACGTTACGGATTTTATTCATTCAAATTTTCGTTACCTTTTCAATTTGAAGGTCCTTCTCTCGCAGTACTGCAGCAAAATGTGATGTCATATTAGTTGACCCCGGAGATTTCAATTCACTTTCCAGTCTAACCAATTCTCTTTGCAATTGCTTCACCAAAGCTTTGTCGGTCATGACTATATTGACTTGGGCATTGGTACATACTTCTTTGGCACAGCTTGCGAACAAGAGAGTGTTTCTTGATTGCTCAACATGGCTTCTTGCAGGGCTCATGGTGCAGATTATTGCAGTTCTAGCAGTACCTCCCAAGGAGGATTGCAGTATTCGGGTTAATTTAGAATCTCTGAAAGGGATGTGTCCATTTCTTCCTTTACTGCATCCGTCCCAAAGTAAAGCACAAATGAGTATTGAATAAAACAAGAAGAAGGAAAACAATGTATAATAGCAATATTAAAGTCAGTACCATGTTTTAGTATGGCCACAGGAATTCATAACAAACAAACAAAAAAAATGAAGAAAGTTACTAAATCCATTCAAATACCCAAAGGTAAAAAACAAAAAGATAAAAGAAAACATGATTTTCCGTTCAAAGCAACCCTTCTGGCAGCCACCCTTTTGATTATAAAGGAATGGGTATCTATATTAGATACTACATCTGTCACAAAATGAATGTCCAAAAACTTTTCAAAATTGTTCTTGACCAAGAGCAAATTCGAATTTTTTTCTACCTATGTCCCAAATGAACGACCAAAAAGTTTTCAAATTTGCTCTTGATCAAAAGCAAATTTCGAAAAATTCTGGTCATTCATTCTGGGATGGAGGGAGTAATAGTTGCTCAATAATTACTCACCATAACCAACAATGAATCATTCTGAAAGTATATTTCACGATAGCAACAAAAGAGAAAGGAAGACAAACTAACCTCAGTTTGCGGATTACAGTTCCCAGGGTTAGTAAACTGCGGTTTATGTGGCAGCCTTCTTTTAACCTTGTGCCAGCTGTTAATGACTGAGATGCACGCTCACTTCCAGCAAGATCAACAAAGTTCTATATTGAAATATCGTAGATTAGTGTACATTTTGAATCATAGTCTTGCAGAAGACCTAATACTGTCCTAACATAAACTTAATTTACCACAGAAGCCACAAGCGTGCTCGAGCTTCCCTTGCTTAAAAATTCACGCGCAGAACTCTCAATTGTCTGCAAACCAGTCAGTCAGATAGATGAAAATTGTCACACAAAATAAAAAATAAAAAAACACAACTTTCGACTCCTAATACATTCTGCACTTGACCAATGTTCAGAAAAAGGGATTATAAAGACTATCCTGGTGGAGAAAAGATATACCAATCTAATAATTTGATGAGATCTGGAGCTTGTTTCATTAAGAGAGGTCTCTCCAATCTGTCTTTGAGCTGCAAGAATGCAACAAGATTAAAGGATTACAAAGTTTTTTTAAAAAAAAAAAAAAAGAAAAATGTTCTTTTTATTAATTGGCACTGTGCTAAATAATGTTTAATCAATGATGTTCTCACCTTCACATATGGAAAGGAGCTCCAAGATATGATTCCAGTCCCTCACAGTTCCCTCGGTGAGCTTCTCAACAACGGTACCTCTCTGCATTGAAAATACAGTGTTAAGATCTTAATTTCTTCTTAAAAAAAAAAAAAAAAAAAAGATGAAGAAAGGGAAAGGAGTAAAAAAACTACTGTTGATACCCAGAATGAAATTTACCTCGGGATCATCAAGAAGTCTGAGTGGAGCAGTATCTGAACTGAGGAGGTCTCTGACGGATTCATTATAAATCTCCATAGCAGAAAATTTCACGAGAAACTCTCTTTCTGTGTGCTACGTAAAACTCAACCACATATCAATAAAAGATAAAACGCCCGTTAAAAATGCTGTGTATATTTAAATTGAAATTGTCAGTGGATGATGTTGATTACCTTCTGTATATAGTCATATATATCTGCAATTGTATACTCTGTAATTCCAGTCATTGTGTATGTCTTCCCACTACTTGTTTGACCATATGCAAATATACTAGCTGAAAAATACATCAGGGTAAAATTGGAAGAAATTCGAGGATGTATACAATAAGCCGAAAAAAAGAACATAATCCAAATTATATAAAAAAAAATAATAATAATAAAGAAGAAATTTGTACTCACAATTGATACCACTGACAACAGAAAGAGCAACTTCCTTTGCTCCTTCCTTGTACACCTCCCTTGTGGAGCAATCACAACTAAATACTCTGTCTAGATCCAAAATGGCACCGCAAACAGAGAAACAATCAGGCAAGTACGGAAAATATAAAATCTATTTTTTTTCTTACTTAATTCGCCTAATTATCTTCCCCCATCGATACCAAAAACACTCCATTACACTTCACTACTCCCTCTATCCCAAAATGAATGTCCAACATTTTCATATTTGCTCTTACCCAAGAGCAAATCTGAAATGTTTTTGGACATTCATTTTGAGACGGAGGGGGTAAAAACTAACATTAATATAAATTTGAGACGGAGGGGGTAAAAACTAACATTAATATAAAACATCCCTGAAACTTACATCATTTTATAAAATCCATTAGTTTTCTGGGAATTTTAGGAAATTGATCATCCATGCCATGGGATCAAAATAAAACAGTAGAACATTCACTACAAACAACCTCAAGAATCAACAAAAAAAAAAAAAAAAAAAAAAAATCAACTGTATAAACAGTTGAAGCATACCCCACATACACACAAAAAAAAAAAAAATTAAATAAAAGAAAATTGACACCATAAAATAATTACAATAAACAGAATTATAACAATGGCTTACCAAATGTATAAGCAGATGGGTACATGGATCGTTCGGAGACGGAAATGTTGGTATTCTTGTAAATAATAGTGTTATCACTAACACATTCCCAATCAGACACATCATTCCTCGCAACCTCCCTGCCATTCAACGGCCGTAGCCTCACCGACACGAAAATCTTCTCCTCCCGGCCGTCCCCCGGCGACTCACCACCGTCGGTCGCCCCCATTTTCTCCGGCCAAACTAACAATCAAATCCTGTACATAAATACCCTACAATTATATTCATTATTCCAGGCCATGATTTCTACTAAACGTGGCCATTGGAGGAGAAAATTAAAAAATAAATAAAAATAATTACTAGATCATTGTCATAATAATTTGAAGAAGGGAAGGGGAAATTGCAATGATGAGTAATGCGCTAATTCAGCGGCACATGCAACTGTTTTGTCTTGATTGTAATGGGGAAATGAAAGAACCCTAATTTATTGTGCATTTATTCAAAAAAATTTCAAAGGGGATGGTCCCCATTTTTACAGACTGTCTTCTCTTTCTCTCTCTAGAATGTTTGTTAAGATAAACACCTGTGTTTAATCTTTAATAACCCAAATTAGGAGTATAATTAAAAATAATTGGCATTTGAAGAAATAGAAATGTTACCTTGGAATTGGATAATAGTTTCTCTCCGGCGACTCACCGGAGAGGGGAATGATAAGGGGGAGAAAGGAATTGAATATTAGGGTTTGATTATTCCGGCCGGTGGAAAGAAATGGGTGGTTTTTGTGAAGAAATATAATTTTAATTTTTTAAACCAACAGGGCGGGGGTATGATTTGATCCAACAGGAAAGGAAGGGATATAATTATAACGGAATTTCCCGCATATTTTATTTGGGCGCACACACTTTCAAACCCCATCCCGTAATTAACCAATCCTTAATTCTCTACTAATCCATTTCTAGGAACCCGTTCCCTAATTTTCATCTTTTAACAACACTATTTTTTTTGTTAGGGTCATTGTCTCGTAAATTTCTATTTTCTAAATTTATGCTCAATAAATTTCTTTTAAATGAGTGTATCAATTTTTTGTCATTTTGAACGAAAATACCCCTCCCAAAAAATGTTGTATTATATTTTCAAAAAAAAAAAATTAAAAAAAAATTAATAATAAAATTAAATTAAATAAAAAAAAATCAGAATGTTGTATTATATTTCCAGAATGTTGTATTATTTTCAGAATGTTGTATTATATTTTCAGAATGTTGTATTATATTTTCAAAAAAAAAATTAAAAAAAAAAATTTAATCAGAATGTTGTATTATATTTTCAGAATGTTGTATTATATTTTCAGAGTGTTGTATTATATTTTCAAAAATAAAATAAAATAAATCAGAATGTTGTATTATATTTTCAGAATATTGTATTATATTTTCAGAATGTTGTGAGAGCAAAATTGAAAGTTCACTTGTAAAAAGAACTTTTCGATCATTTTAATACAATGAGGAACTTAGTGGGAAGTGATTTGTTTCAAAAGGAACTTATGGGGCAAAATCCCTTTTTTTATGGACTTTTGTATTATGTGTCATGGGCACATGATAAGAATTAAAAATTCTCTTGTAATATGTGTCAAATTAATAAATCTTTTAAAGATTCTCTTATAATATATGTCAAATTAATACTTTTATTAATTTGACACACATTACAAGAGAATCTTTTAATCCTTATCATGTACCCAGTGACACACAATAGAAAAGTCGTTTTTTATAAACACTTTTGTCATTTTTGTTATTTAATAAATTTCTCAACTTTGTTGATATAGTCATTGATTTCTTTCTCTCTTGAGATCCATTATTTCTCTACTCGTTTATAGTATATTTTTATTTGTTTATTTGTTTGTTGTTTTGTGATTTTGTACATGCGATGGATCTCGCATTGTTTCATAATGAAATTGATGATATTGTTCTAAAATAGATACTCCCTCTGTCCCGCTACAAATCACACATTTTTCTTAGGCGTCCCGCTATAAATCACATACTTTCTAAAATGGCAAAGAATCTTTACTATTACACCCACTAATTCTCTCTCCTACTTTACTTTTATACTCACAACACCAATCAAATCATTATTTTCTACCCCACTTTCTCTTTTCAATCTCACTTTTCATACTCACAACATTTTCTCCATTATTTTTTTCCTTAATTTACGCGTAAACAGTAACTGTCTTATTTGTAGCGAGACGGAGGGAGTATATACTAAATCACAATCATATATTATCGTCATCGCAACGTAAAATATTACTTGTACAATATTTTTACTCTTACCCCTTATTGCCTCTTTTACTTATATTTTTGTCATTGCGAAGTCAAATTGTAAGTACGACATAAAATAAACAAAAAATATCAACTCAATAATATCTTCACAACGCTGATTCACCAAGCTCACCTCATATAATTATCACATTTTATTTGCATGACTATAATTAAATAGAAATAATTATCTCATTTATAAGAAATTAGTATTATCAACAACTCTGATTTTTTTTTCATTAATCTGTGTCTTTTAAAAATAGCTTTTTTGGTATAATATTAAAAAGTAATACATCATATTTTCTAACCAATATTATAAAATAGTTTTCTTTTTAAAAATTATCTTATAGTTTTTATTTAAAAAATTCATATAAAATGATTTTCTTAGAAAAATATTTTGAAACACTTAAGAAAATATTTATTTATTGTTTTAGCAACAAATAGACAATTTATGAAATCGAGGGAGTATAATTCACTAATATTTTTGGTTCGAAAAAAATCACTAATATTATACTGCAATTCGTCTAATATACTGTACTTTTTTTGTTAACAAATTAACTATGACATTTATTATATAACATAGTGAGTAACCCATTTATTATTAAAAAAAATACGTATTTCATAAGTGATATTTACAAGAGCCCATTAAATTAATCAATCAATGCTTACATTGTGACTATAACATTAAGGCTCCGTTTGTTTCACCGTAAAACATTTTCCGGAAAATGTTTTCCGGAAAATAACCTGTTTTACGGTGTTTGGTTAGCCCCCGGAAAATGTTTTCCGGAAAATAACTCGTTTTCCGCTGTTTGGTTGCCTAAGTAAAACGTTTTCCGGAAAACATTTTACGCCCTTCCTAAGTAAAACGACCTACTGACCTTGTCCTAAGTAAAACATTTTCCGAAAAATGGAGGCCTTAATGTACAACTCATATTACGCCCGGTACAACCACCCCACTGCCTATCCCACCCCCCCACCCCCCAAAAAAATTTTTTTTTAATTTTTTTGTAATCGCCCCCATGACCTACCCCACTCCCCCCCAAAAAAAATTTTTTTCTTTTGTAATCGCCCCCACCCTGCCCCCACCCCCACCCCCACCCACCCCCCCCAAATTTTTTTTTTTTTTTTTGTGTTCCCTACCCCACTGCCTACCCCACCCCCTAAAAATTTTATTTTTTTTTTTTTTTGTAATGTCTACCCTGCTGCCCCTCACCCCCACCCCCACCCCACCCCACCACCCACCCCCCAAAATTTTTTTTTTTTGTAATGCCCCCCCTACCTGCCTACCCCCATCCCCCACCCCCACCCACCCCAAAAAAAAAAATTTTTTTTTTTTTTGTAATGCTCCCCACCTGCCCCCACTGCCGCCACCCACCACCCCCAAAAAAGGGGTGGGGAGTGGGGGTGGGGGTAGGGGGGTAGAGCGTTACAAAAAAAATTTTTTTTTGAGGGGGTCAGGGGTGGGGGTAGCAGGTAGGGGGCATTACAAAAAAAAAAAAAAAAAATTTTTGGGGGGGGTAGGGAGGCAGGTGGGGGCGATTACAAAAAAAAATTTGGGGGGGGGGGGGTGCAAGGGTGGGGGGTAGGCAAGGGGTGGGCGATTACAAAAAAAAAAAAAAAAATTTTTTGGGGGTGGGTGGGGGGTGGGGGGTGGGGGGTAGGCAGGGGATTACAAAAAAAAAAAAAAAAATTTTTTTTGGGGGGTGGGGGGTGGGTGGGGGTGGGGGGTGGGGTAGGGGGGGGGGGGCGATTACAAAAAAAATAAATAAAAAATTTGGGGGGGGGGGTGGGTGGTGGCAGGGGGGTAGGGCGATTAAAAAATTTTTTTTTGGGGGGTGGGGGGTAGGCGGGGGGGGGCGATTACAAAAAAAAAAAAAAAAAATTTTTGGGGGGGGTGGGTGGGGGGTGGGGGGTGGGGTGTGGGGGTAGGGGGCGATTACAAAAAAAAAAAAAAATTTTTTTTGGGGGGGGGGTGGGGGGTGGGGTAGGCACGGGGTAGGGCGGTTACAGAAAAAAAAAAAAAAAAAAAAAAAATTTTGGGGGGGGGGTGGGTGGGGGGTGGGGTAGGTCACCTTGTGAAATATGAGTCGTTTTACCAAACACCCGAAAACATTTTACACCCTTCCTCCGTAAAATATTTTCCTCCGTAAAATATTTTACGCTCTACCTCCGTAAAACATTTTACAGGAAAACATTTTACAGGAAAACATTTTCCAGAAAACGTTTTCCGGAAAACATTTTACGTCGAAACAAACGGAGCCTAATTTGAAAACATTTTCATGACTTTCTTAATCAAGTTATTTGATTTTTATACTAAACTAGTCAGTAACCCGTCGAGATTCGACGGGAGCATAGTAATGCTAAGAAAAAAAAATTACTATCTCCGTCCCTAAATAATCTTCAAATTTGACATTTTTCATTAATAAACCCCTCATGATCTACATTGCTATATAAAGTTCAACGATGATGTTAACATCAAGATGAGGATGAGCTTGACAATAAACGTTGTTTTCTTATAACACAACTTATTCCAATACACACTGCCGACTATCTTTTCATGTAACCCAAGAACTCCATGTAAAACACCATACATACATGAAGCATTCACTTAAACAATGTAAATATGATATATGTGCATATCATCCCATTCTATTCACCCCCATAGGCCATAGCTACACACAAAAAAGAAGAAAAGAAAGGGAAAAAAAATAAGATATTTGAAGCCCTCAGAGTTACAATGAAAGTGAAACATCCATTAAGACTTCATGCACACAAAGGCTAAATTATAATTCATACTCTTTCGTCCCAAATTGAGTTAGCAACGTCCTCCACTGTCGAGAGAAAATTTCCTGTGATGTAAAGAAGAGTTTTATTTTAAGTCTATTAAATGAATTATTGCAAGTATAAATATTTATAAAATTAGAATTACCCCATTTAGCAGCAGCCACATTAATTTGAATCTGATACCTACAAACCAATACACGCATTAAAGTTAAGTCTATTAAATGAATTATTGCAAGTATAAATATTTATAAAATTAGAATTACCTCATAATTTGTGAAAAACTTCTTTATAGACCACATTAGTGGTCACATCGCTCGTTTGACCGTCCTTTTCACAAATCAGAACTTTGAGACCCTTTTTGCTTGTAACTCTCGAGATTGCTACATACAACTGCCCATGACTGAATACAGGTCGAGGAAGGTAAAGCCCTACATGAGAAAGAGATTGTCCCTGACTCTTATTTATAGTCATAGCGAAGCAAAGATTCAATGGGAACTGTCTACGCTGGAATTTAACTGGGAATTTTGTCAAATCGGATGGGCTCAACATCATTCTAGGCACAAACACCTTCATGCCAGTATTCTTTCCGCAGAGCATTCTTGCTTCAACTATATGTTTTCCTAGATTTGTAACCATCGCCTCTCGTTCCGTTGCATAATTCGTAAGCTTGATCAATGTTTCGAGTAGCATGACTATACACCCAACCTTCGCACGTATGGAATGGTTCGGCAAGCCCGAACATTTGGTCGTATTAAGAAACTCAACGTAAAATACATCATCGTGTCCAAAGCAATATCGCCGTCCTCCTTGCCGATGCTATCTCGAACTCATATACAACAATTCTTCACCGGCAACCGTGACATCACATAATCATTGATAGTATCTACTATCTCATTAGTTGGTGCCAAAATTGCTCTATCCCGAAAAACCCATCAATACCCATATTATGTAATATGTCAGATAAGTTTTTTGAACAATAGTTGCAATAGGATCACCAGTATCCGTTATCAAAATATCATTTGGTAATTTAATGTCAACTTCTCCATCATTTTCTTCACCGACATCACCATCTCCTACCCTTAGTATCCATTCAAAGAAAATTTTTGATCTCCATAAAGCATCTAAGAGGAAGAGGAACCGACCTACATAGATTCACAAAATGAATGAGATAGAAATATTTAATTACTGGAATAGGAAAATGTAAAATATTAAAGTTTAATATAAGATGATTTACCTGCAATCTCATATTTTTTGTCAATTTTAGAACCTCACACGAATTCCAAAGTTTAGATGAACTAATGGCAGCATGTACAATATCATGTCGGCTTCCTTTAGGCACAACAGACAATATTTGCCTGAAATCTCCTTCAAACACAACAACTAATCCACCGAAGGGTTTATCAGAGCATCGACCAGCAGAAGTACGCATAATGTCCCTCAAGCTCCTATCAAGAGCCTCAAAGCAGTGCTTGTGGGTCATTGGAGCCTCATCCCAAATTATGAGCTTCGTTTTCTTTAGGAGACCACACACATCAGAACCAGGTTTAATCTTGCTGCAAGTTGAGCTTTCGTCCACCTGAATAGGTATGCCAAATCTGGAGTGTGCAATCCTACCTCTTGGAAGAAGTAAGGAAGCAACACCGCTAGAAGCAACTGGAAGAACTATGTCCCTCCTGCTTCGCAATGCCGAGCACAAAGTCCTCCATATGAACGTCTTCCCCGTGCCACCATACCCGTACAAAAAGAACACTCCACCATCGCCTAAATCAACAGCAGACATAATCTTTTCATAAACCATCCTTTGTTCCTCATTCAAACATTTATGTAATCTGGAGTGCTCACCCGCATCTCCTCAACGTCATATGACATTTCATCTAATATTAGCATATTCTCCGCATCGAAATAATGTAAGTGCTTGGTTGAGGCATGTCTTTAAAATTTCTGAGACCACCGCAATTTGCCGCGCAACTTATCAATTTCACCAATGCAAAATTTTTTACTTGATCGTCACCGAAGTTTCACTCTACAATATGAAAAGATTCACATTAAAAAATAATCAAAATATAATTAATTCACACCATTTTAAAAAATAATATAAAAAACGTGACAAATCATATAAACATTAATATATTTCATTAAAAAATTAAATCAAACATCAAAAAAGTTTTACCAGAATTGTTAAAATTCTTCTGATGCTTGTAAATGATATCATCTAATAGTACTACTAAACATTTTTCATATGTAATAGTCTTCTTAAATAATCAAAGTGACCCCATTCACTTCGCTTCTTTTATTCCATCCACATACTCTTTATCATCATCTAACAATTCTAGAGCATAACATGCCGCTTTGTAATCATCGTGCACTTTGTTATTTACGGTTTTCAAATCATCATAACATGTAGCACCAGAATATGATTTAACATCACCTCGCATAGTATATATCTACGGTATTGATGGGGACATGATAAATCCGTCCTATTGATGTGCCTTTCTTTCTAGGACGCCATTCTCGCTTTGTCTTATCCCAAACAAAATTATTTGGAAACTCATGATACATGTAACGTCGAGCCTCTGAATTTTCACGATTGATTTTCATCCACTGTAAAACCGTGATTGACTAACAAAGTAGGTTTACCCACAACATCCTAAGATAATCACCGTCTTTAAAAGGAATGACCGGTCTCCTTCTAAATGGAAAGATAAGCGCTCAACAGGGGGTGTCCTGTAATGGAGATCAAATCAAAATATTCTCCACATCACCTCACATGCAAAAACATATCTGCAATCCATATAATGTTTCACTTCATCATCGATGCAAAACTTAACCCCTATTCTGTCACTTCCCTTGCTGATATACTTGAATAAGTACTTTATGGATTTGCTTTGATTACAATATTTCACGTTGATGTGAGCCTGATACTTCAACAACAACTCAGCATTATAAGGCACAATATACATATTATCAAGCAAAACTCCACATTTTTCTACATTGGCTCCGGTGTCTCTCCTCCGATAAACATGATATCCATTCTCATCAATGGATGTTCCTTCATTAATGGTTTTAGGGAAGTTCTTTGAGCACCTTTTATTTTCCATGCAAGGGGACTTTGGGTTAGCAGCACCACAAGGACCATGTACCATATATTCTTTTACAGCCTCGTACAATTTAGGATTAGTTTCTTTATCGAGAATCTCAGCACATATCCACTTGTCGACATTTTCTACTGCTCGCTCGGTCCTTACTTTTGAGAAAAAGAAGAATATGAGCATGGGGAAGACCTCGCTTTTGAAACTCCACAAAGTGTAAACAATCTGTATCAAATAAGCATGGGAAGAAATAAAATTATTTTCACATAAAAATTAAATAATTATATATATCATCCGTCCTAGTACAACTGAAACTTTTGATAAATTTGATTACACTTTGAATAATTGTTTAAATTTAAAATTTAAAATCTTAATAATAATTAAAAAATTCTTATTGTATCATGCTTAATGAATTAACAAAACTCTTTTTAATTTTTATTAGGACATTGTTTTTATAAATGTATTGATATAAGAGTAATCAAGTTGATGACAATTACTAAAAGAAAAAAAAGAAAAAAAAACGGTGGACTTAAAGACTTACGTGCGTAGGCTCGCCAAAAATCTTCTTTTTCTTCAAATCTTTTACTAATTCGTCAACCTTCATCTTAAAAACCCGACATATAATATCGCCCTATCTTCTCGGCCTTAGCCCCTCCTTCCGAACAAATCTCGTAATCTCTGGCCACTTTGGATTGCAGTAAACGTGATAAAGAGTGACGATATCCCGTCCACCCGCAAATAGCTAATGCATCCCGAAAATTTTGAGTCATCCAACGCCTGTCCTCCGGTGTACGTTGATGGCAACACAACTCGCCTACTCGCAGATGATGGATCGGTATCTCCTCTCGAAACCGCTTCGATAGTTTCCTGCAAGATTCAACACGAAGAGAAGGTTGATTGTGACGAATCCACTGAAGCCTCTGTGTATCCATCATTATGTACGAATCAACCATGAACTGCTGCAGTAGTCTTCCACTTCTCATAAGTTGGGGTCCCTCTGTAGACCTCTCCTGTAGTCGGAATGATAAGAACTCCTTCAAAGAAAGATTGAGTCGCTTTGACATAGGAGGCATATTCCTAGGAATATCAGTATAGTATCCATCTTCCCCATAAACAAACAGCAGCGGGTACTGAAGAGGAAGATAACACGGGTTGAACTCGTGTATTTGTTTTAAGTCACCACACCTATTCTCAACCATGATGTCTCTCACATCAGGTGCATCTTCAATATCACCCTCGATAAGAGCTGCCACTTCTGAGGTAGTTGGCAAATTATACATTCGTCCATCTCTATTTTAACGAAATTGTTAGGCGTAAATACCATCTCTCTATTTTTATTTTTATTTTTCAATATTTATGTACTCCCTCCGTCCCTAAATTAATATTAAAACAATTTGCTCTTGATTGTTATTTGTAGTCAGGGTTGGTGAGAGGATTTGAGACTCTCTGTGGACAAGCTTTTGGAGCAAAGAATTACAGGAGAGTTGGCATATATACTTTCAGTGCCGTGATCTCTCTCCTTGTAGTTTGTCCCCATAAGTGTGTTATGGTTTTACTTAGATTGATTTCTAATTCTCAATGCTCATCAAGACCCATAATTGATATCCATGAGTCATCCTTATTATTGGCATACTATATAGTATTTGTGTGAATAATGCTCGTCCTAGGATGATGGTGTTTGGGTCATTTTTATTGACATTTTTTGCTTCGATAATCTTGCCAGACATAGTTTAGGGTTTAGGGTTCTGTATGTGTTTTATGACTTTGTTTATGCAGATTATGAGCTGCACACTTGGCTCTATGGGAGTGTTATTGGAGAGATTAGTAAAATATTAAAGTGAAATATCATATCATTTATTACTCCCTCCGTCCCTAAATGTTTGTCCCTTTTCTCATTTATTTCTCTTGTCCCAAAAAGTTTGTCACTTTTCTAAAATTAAATAATCAAATTAATGGAACTTCCAATACCACCCCTGGAATAAAAATAGTCGCTTGCACCACCAACCTCAACGGAAAACAACCGCCGATCTTCGGGAACTCGTCGGCCATTCGCCACTCATCGTCGCCGATTGCAGAAATTTTCCGGCCACCGGAATTTTCTTACAATAATATTATCTTCTTTAGACCGTGAAAATGAGATTTTAGAAAAGAAGAAAGGGATCTTATTCTGGAAGTTTCTGACCGTCATTTCTAAAATCTCATTTCTGAAATTTTCTGACAGTGATATTTACAGATCTGAAATTTCCGGTCGCCGAATTTTCTCATTTTCTCATTTTCAGATCTTTCTAAAATCTGAGTGATATTTTTCCAATACCACTTTTGCACCGTCTAAAGAAGAGAATAGATCTATTTCAGATCCGAGATGAGAAAAAAGGAAGTTCAATGGAGATCGGGATATGATTTTTGCAGATCTGATCTTGGATAAGAATGAACGGTCGCCGGAGACGAAGGAGATAGCCGGAGAATGGAGGTGGATTTGAGCTTTTACCGGCGTCAGTGATCGGAGTTGGACGAAAAGAGGATGGGAGGGTTCGCCGGAGAAGGGATGGAAGGTTGTCGGAGATGGGAAAGAGAGTCACCGGAGATGAGGAGGGCGGTTGCAGGGAAATAAATTAGAGAGAGAAAGTAGAGAGAGGGAGGGAGCAAGTCTGGGAGGAGTGGTATACTGGTTTCATATGGCCATATGGGTGTGAGTGTAATTAATCTCATTTGGGGCAATTTGGGAAATCAAATTTATACCATAAAATAATGTTTGAAAAATTGGGACGGAGGAAGTATTATATCATTTGAAAGCATAATGAGTAGTCAAGTGATATTAAAAACTTTAAAACTATCTTAAGAATGCATAAAAGTTGCACTAAAATTGTATGAAATTTGCAACATAATTGTTCATTCATAAAATTGTTTTAGTTAATTAAAAATATGGGTTTCGACGATTGCGACAATCTATATATATACTCCCTCCGTCCCACGTGAATACAAACTTATTTCCTTTTTGATCCGTCCCACGTGAATACAAACTGCCCAAAATGGAAATAAATTTATTATTTTATATTCACCCTACCCCACCCACTCATTTTCTCTCTTCATTTCCTACCACACAATTTATTCAACCAACTTCACTCATTCTCTCTCTTCATTTCCTACCACACATTTTCATTATCTTAATAATATTTTTTAATTAATGTGCCCGGAAAAATGGTTTGTAATCACATGGGACGGAGGGAGTATATATTAAAAGAGAAACATTTCCATGTCTCTCATTAAGCCACCTCACAATTTCATGTGTCAATGAAGAGGAAAGGTTTGTTTTTTTATTCTTTTATCATAATAAATTTCGATTTAACTAAATTTAAAAAAAAAATCTTACTGAAAAAACACTTGCTAATTTAGCTCCTAATTTATCTCCTTAATATCTCTAAAATTAAATATTAAATATTTCTTATAAAGTGAAAAACTAATATTCATTTCCGAAATTAATAATTTTAAAATTAAGAGGAAATATTTTATTTTTATTCATTTTTCATAATAAATTGCGGTTTAAATAAATTAAAAAAAAACTTACTGAAAAAACACTTGCTAATTTAGCTCCTAATTTATCTCCTTAACATCTGTAAAATTAAATATTAATAAAGTGAAAAAATAAATTCATTTCCGAAATTAACAATTTTAATACATTTCCGAAATTAACAATTTTAATACATTTCCGAAATTAATAAACAAAAAATGAATTCAAAATAAAAAATCCCAGGCAATTATTTTTGGATCACAACTAAATATTTTTAATTTTCGTAAAATACTCTTTTAATTAAGTAATGAATAATAATTTAAATTATTTCCTTAGTTATATATTAACTTTACTAAATTAAATATTCTATTTAGACATAGTATTAAAGGAATATATTTGTAAATAAGGAAGTTTTTGCTACATTGAAGTATAAAAGAAAGGGAAGGAAACCACGGGCCATAGTTAGGCTTATTATTTAAAATATGGGTCCGAATATAGAACATCAATTTAATTATATTGCTATTATAAGTTTTTCATTACATTTGGAACTATGCTATTCCCTATGTCATAAAATAAATGTCACACATCAATTTTATGGTCAACTTGATTAAATTTTTGACAAAGTTTACGATAATTTAATTATAATATCATAATATTTAATATTGTTATTGATGCAACATTAGATATACTATCAAAAACTAATTTTTTTTATTTGTATGAAAATGATTTACTTTTTTAGTCAAATGTTGATTAAAATTCAATCAAGTTGACAAAAAAATCAAAGTGTGACGTGTATTATGTAACATAAAAAAAATACTAAACAGTGCTATTTGAGACTATTAATTTTTCTAAGGAACATTAGTTTTCTTGTTCAATTGAAAACAAAGTCATAATATTAAACTTTGAAAAGGATATTAATTTTTTATTCAGCTTGTAAAGTGCATTCTTTGGGTTCCAGCTATTCATGAAATTTTCAAAATTATATTTAAATTCTTCTAAAAAATATATGAGCATAACTTCTAAAAACATTAATGACTCAAAATTTAAATTATTGTTGCAACATTTTTGAAGATGATTTAATCATAGTAATTTAATTTATAAATGTATGTTTATACCATTATTTAGGATAAAAAATATTTTTTTTGTTCAAAAACTAACTCAAAAAGTTGGTATTTACAAAAAAAAAAAAAAAAAACAAACACATAAGATGAGAAATTACAAAAAACTACTCAAATAATATGAAAATTTCAAAAACTAATTTTTTTTCATATTTTTTGTCAAACAACTGTGGAATTAATGCTAATCAATAAGCTTAATAATAGGAAAATATGTACATAATATATATTTACAATATGCAAAGGAAGATATGTGCGTAACATATATTTACAATATTCGTGTATCTCATTATAATAGGCGCTTATATAATTGATTGATAAGGATGATTGTTATTGTTAGTATTGATGATAAGTAGGTCAAATGATAGATCCTAAATTATAGTCTTAGATTTTGGTCGACGTTTGTATATATTGGCCGAGCTTGGAATGTAAATTTGACGAATGAGGATTTGAAATGATTTTAAAGCTCATGTTTATCTAAATTTTTAAACAAATTAATACCAATTAAGCCAAATTTAATTTCAAATCAGTTGTTAATATTTCAATTCTTACCTTAACTAATGAGTGAAAAGTGTAGAGATTATTTGATGCTAATATTTAATTAGTCAAAATTTGAAATATAAATATTCTTTATTATCGGATGATATCTTAGTTAGTGGTTTAAATTTGAGAAAATATGGTTTAAGTTATATTCAAAGTTAATTTCTAAATAAAAAAAAGTAGATCAATAAAAAAAAAAAGAAAAAATGAAAGGAGGGCATGATTTCATTAGTATTCAAAATTTTCGAAGTCAAAACTACCTAAAATATAGTAATTTTCAAAGTCAAAACTACCTAAAATATAGTAACAAAACTCTTACACCAGTCTTTTTCTAAAAAATGTTAAATATTTAAACCGATTAGTATTAAAAATTTGCAAATTCATTACTACGTTCTTCATTGTCAATACCCTTAATTTTTTTTTCATTATTTCTCAATTAGTAATATTCTTGCAATATTTTTAGAATTTTTGTTTTTTTAATTCCCTTAAATAATAATTTCTGAGTAATATTTGAATGAGTTAGAGTTTGAATTAGCCCAATGGAATTTGCAATTGACAGTTACATATGAAAAATGTTTAGCAGGACCACTGTAGCTAACATATTATCGACATTTTTTCCAGCAATATGTTAATTTAGAAACATGATTTTTTAAATGATAATACCACTTAAAAATGATAATATATGTACTCTTTACATATAATATTTTTTAATTTAGAAAAAAATATAATAAATTAAAATTTCAAAATTTTAAATGGTAAAGATTTATTAAAGATTTAGTGTTTTTATTTTTTAATTATTAAGCTGATAATATTTTAAGTTGATAAAAAAAGGTTTTTATATTTAACTGTTAAGATAAAAAAAGTGATAATATATATAATTTTTAAAACATGGTATTTTTTTAGAAATTTTAACTGGTAAAGATAATGTTTAATTTTATTTGAACTTAAATTTTTAAATTTGAAAATTAAATAAATTTCGAAATTGGCTTCATCATTAGTGACACGTGGAATGATTTGATTGGTGGAAACTTCCACGTGGATTTCCACGTCATAATGCCACGTGGATGGGCTGAGAGACCTAGAAATGTTTTTGGTTTTAAATATTATATAGATTAGTAATATTCTTGCAATATTTTTAGAATTTTTGTTTTTTTAATTCCCTTAAATAATAATTTCTGAGTAATATTTGAATGAGTTAGAGTTTGAATTAGCCCAATGGAATTTGCAATTGACAGTTACATATGAAAAATGTTTAGCAGGACCACTGTAGCTAACATATTATCGACATTTTTTCCAGCAATATGTTAATTTAGAAACATGATTTTTTAAATGATAATACCACTTAAAAATGATAATATATGTACTCTTTACATATAATATTTTTTAATTTAGAAAAAAATATAATAAATTAAAATTTCAAAATTTTAAATGGTAAAGATTTATTAAAGATTTAGTGTTTTTATTTTTTAATTATTAAGCTGATAATATTTTAAGTTGATAAAAAAAAGGTTTTTATATTTAACTGTTAAGATAAAAAAAGTGATAATATATATAATTTTTAAAACATGGTATTTTTTTAGAAATTTTAACTGGTAAAGATAATGTTTAATTTTATTTGAACTTAAATTTTTAGGCTGAAAATTAAATAAATTTCGAAATTGGCTTCATCATTAGTGACACGTGGAATGATTTGATTGGTGGAAACTTCCACGTGGCTTTCCACGTCATAATGCCACGTGGATGGGCTGAGAGACCTAGAAATGTTTTTGGTTTTAAATATTATATAGATTTATCGTGAGACTATAATTTAACATTGGTTTAATATATTACTAACGAAACACTGATTTAATATTTTAGACTCATACCTATTTTTATGGTTTAAAAATCATACCTATTTTATGAATATATATATATATGTATACACACACATTGATTACATAAGAGTTTGTTTGTTTTTTCACATAAAATAAGTATGAGTTTTAAAATTATGGGAAAAATTATATTTGGCAAGCACTTATCATAACTTTTTAAAATCATTTATCAAACCTTTTTGAGACATAGAAAAATTATAATATATAGTTTTAATTTAGCTTTTTGAGTTATTATGTGCAATGAATAAAGACACTTAATATTCAAGAGTAATTATTGATTTGGTGCAAAATTATTAGTTTTATTAGGGCTTATCATGGAGACGACAACATAAAACGAAGGGTCCAATATTGAATTTCAATTCTTTTTTATTTCTTTTCAACAGAGGTAGAGGTAGAATTTCAATTCCTAATTATAATAAAAGGGAAAATGCATCAAGTACAATGTTTGCTCCATCCATATTAATAATTATAATTTGATAATATTTTAATATAAACCAAAAGCAATTTTTTTTTTATAAAATTAAAATATTATCATCAATGCAACATTAAAAATATTATCGAATGCAACATTAAAAATATTACTCCCTCCGTCCCACTTCAATTGGTTCTGGGGTGAATTTCACAATTTTTTAAAAAAATGAATAAAGTGGGTAGAAATTAGAGGAGAGAGAATGTAAAAGTTAAATGTGTGGTAGAAAATAGGAGAGAGAATGTAAAAGTTAAAAATATTTAACAGGAGAGAGAATGAGTGGGAGGAATAGTAAGTTAATAATTGATTTTTTTGTAAATATATGAAGATGATAAGGGTATAAATATATGAAAAACTTTCCATTTATGAAATGAATCAATTGAAGTGGGACATCTCAAAAAGGAAAGTGGACCAATTAAAGTGGGACGAAGGGAGTATCATGAATGCAACATTAAAAATATTTACATATCTACTAATTACAATGTTAACTTACTTTTCAACAATTGAATACATACTTAATGTATTTTAATGTATTTAATGGATGAACATGTTCTCTTCAATCCGACTATTGTGAATAAATTATACTCCCTCCGGCCCACTTAATGGTCCCTTGGTTTATTTCACGGTTTTTAAAAAAAATGAATAAAATATTGAAAGTGGGTAAAAAATTAGAGGAGAGAGAATGTAAAAGTTAAAAATTTAATATTTCCCCCTCTTTTTCATTCCACTAACCCAAGTAATTAAAACCCAAGTAATTAAAAGTACAATCAAGGACTGAAATTAAAAATGCTAACAGCTGTAGCTGTAGGAGAGAATGTAGGAGGAAAAAAGGAAAATTTCAATTTCCCTCTCTTTTTAAAAAACACCATCTACTGGGACTATATATACAACCACTTTACAATGTTCAGCAACAGCAACTTCAGGAATAATTACAACCTCACCTGGGTTAAAAACCTACAATGTTCAACAACAAGTTCAGCAACAATTTCAGCAAATAATTACACAACTTTAGCAAGTTCATTACAACAAGTTCAAATGAGTTACAAAATGTTATCTTCTCAAGAAAAGCAGTGCATAGCTGAGTTCTTGCTTCAAAATCATGTGCCTGGGCGAATTTACAACAGTAGTGTGTCTGAAGCTTCAAAAAAGTTTGGAGTTCACAGAAGCACAGTTAAGCGAATCTGGAGGACTGCAAAACAACAAGCAGCAGTTGGATTACCAATCAATTTAAAGTCAAAAAAGTTTGGAAGACAAGGGCCTAAGCAAATAAAAATCGACGAGGCAAAAGTAAAGACAATACCACTCAAATCACGGTGCACAATAAGGAGACTATCACAAAAGATTGATGTGAGCAAAACTACAGTTGGAAGATGGGTATTTAAAGGAGTTATAAGAAGTCACACAAATGCAATCCGTCCGGAACTCAGTGAAGCAAACAAAATTCACAGGTTACGATTCTCAGTTTCGAAGTTAATGCATGACAACTTGCTCAATTCAACTACATTTAAGGACATGCATTGCGATGTGCACATAGATGAAAAATGGTTTAATCTCTACTTGAAGTTAGTGAGAGATATTACATGCTACCAAATGAAAGAGATCCACATAGAACATGCAAGTCAAAAAAGTTCATTTCAAAAATAATGTTTATGTGTGCAATGGCTAGGCCATTATTTGGGAGTAATGGTGAGGTTATATTTGATGGAAAGATTGGAATTTTCCCTTTTACCTTCAAAGAGCCCGCAAAAAGGAATAGCAAAAATAGACCAAGAGGAACCCTAGTGACCAAATCTATTGAGTCAATTACCAAAGAAGTGATCAAAGATACCCTAATCAATAAAATCATACCATCAATCAAACAAATGTGGCCACCTTTTGCAAGCAAGAATATCATAATACAACAAGATAATGCAAGACCACATATAAGCAATGGTGATCAAGATTTTAGGGCATCAGCTTCCTCTGATGGGTTTAACATTATCCTAGCTTGCCAACCACCTAACTCTCCAGACCTTAATGTACTAGACTTGGGGTTTTTCAGGGCAATACAATCACTGCAAACAGAAACAGCCTCTTATACCCTTGATTAACTACTAGTTGCAGTGCATGAGGCTTTTTATGAACTATCAGCAAGTACTTTGAATAAAGTATTTTTGTCATTACAAAATTGCATGGTAGAGATTATGAAGATTTTTGGGAGCAATAATTATAAATGAAATTTCATATGGGTAAAGTCAAGACTAGAAAGGCTAGGACTACTTCCTAGTGATAGTAAATAGTGCAATGGTGAGAGGCTGCATTGACTACCTACTGCAACAACAACAAACAAATGATATTGAAGAGTTGATGACACAAATGGGCTACATAGATCAATGAAGACATATGGTGCAGTGAAGACACTTTTTGAGTTGTGCACACTTTTTGTGAACTGATGTACTGAATTCTCAGTTAAATGATGTACTGAATCCAGTTAAATGATGTACTGAATGCAGTTAAATGATGTAATGAAAAACTATGAGTTGTATTTTGAGAATGTAAATTTGTGTACACTTTTTGTGAACTGATGTACTGAATTCTCAGTTAAATGATGTACTGAATCCAGTTAAATGATGTACTGAATGCAGTAAATGATGTAATGAACAACTATGAGTTGTATTTTGAGAATGTAAAATTGTGCACACTTTTTGTGAACTGATGTACTGAATTCTCAGTTAAATGATGTACTGAATCCAGTTAAATGATGTACTGAATGCAGTTAAATGATGTAATAAACAACTATGAGTTGTATTTTGAGAATGTAAAATTGTGCACACTTTTTGTGAACTGATGTACTGAATTCTCAGTTAAATGATGTACTGAATCCAGTTAAATGATGTACTGAATTCTCAAGCTACTCAAACACATACGACATCAACATGTTTACATTTTGTTGAGCAGGCTGAATGTGTTGAATGTGTATATACTGAGCTGTGATAGTTTATCAATAAAAAAAAAAATTATACGTCTACAAGTTTCACTCAAGTTACAAACACCATAAACTCCAAGCCACAATACAGAAACAAAAGTTTGTGATCTCACTTTCAACAGCTAGAGAAATTTTAATGGTGGATTGGTAACAATTTTTAAAACTTCATGAGCAAAATTTTTAAAACTAATCAACAAAATCAAGCTACTCAAACACATTTGACTGCAAGTATAAAACTTAGCTACTCAGAAACTGCAACAGAGTCTAAGGATAGAATGGATTCAAGGAAATAACATGCGGGTACTTGAGAAGGCATTTTTTAACTTCATCAGTTGCCGGATAGAATGGATTCACGTCGGGATCGGGGCCAACAGTCCAAGGAAGGAAGATGGCCATCATTTTCAGCGTAGTCCGATGCCCATAAGCTTTAGCCCAGTCGGATATTGGACTCGAAATCCCCAAATCAACACCAATTTCAGTTGGCAAGATCAATTCTTTGTCCGGCACAATGTCATTGTCAGTGGGGGTGGAGAACAGTGCTTCCGGCACAAGGGTTTTATCTAGAGGCAAATCAAAGAACGGAAAAGCTATAAATTTGGTCGGAATTGAACCTTGATAAGAGTCGGTAACCCCATATTGAATCGGCAAACCCGATTCTTCACCTGGGTTAAAAACCCACAAATCGCAAGTGATCGGAACGTTGACGGTGCCGGAGGAACCAACGGTGGGAAACCTCACATCGAAGCAATTTTGAGTCAATGATGGCGAATCCATAGGTAAACAGAGATGAGGCGTTGAAAATCGGAGTAGAATAAGAGAGAGATTGTGAATGGGTTAGGGTTTTGCCGGTGGAGAATAAGAGAGAGATTGTGAATGGGCGTCAAATCGTGGGGGAAGAACGAAAGGAGAAGAGAGAAAAGAAGAAGATCTATGGCGTATTGCCAGTGGAGAATTGTTCATCGGCCATGGAGGAGGCGCCGGTGAACTGAGAAGATGAGAGAGAACGGCGAGTTCATAATTTTGTAAATGGGTTAGGTTTTCTTTTGATACTGATATCTAGGGTCATTAGTGTTAGGTTAGTGAGTTAATTGTGATTAGGAGTTTAATTACCTTAAGTTAAATCAGCAAATTAATTTAATTGAGTAAGTTAATGATTGGTTTTTTTTGTAAATATGTTAAAATTATAAGGGTATAATGAATGGTTTTTTTGTAAATATATGAAGATGATAAGGGTATAAATATATGGAAAACTTTCCATTTATGGAATTGACCAATTGAAGTGGGACGTCCCAAAAAGGAAAGTGAACCAATTGAAGTGAGACGAAGGGAGTACAAGATTTGGTTACTTTATTTTTTGATTTATACTTTTTTAAATATATTTTCAAACTGATGATCATAAACACATTTATTAGCACTTACTAACATATGCACTAACGCTTATAAGCACATACACGGACACAATTACTCACGAAACATATGCATCGATACTTAATAACACATGCACGGATACTCAATAATAAATGCACTAGCACTTAATAACATATATATCAACACTTTATAACACATGCACTGTCATTAATAATTAATAAATATGTGCATTGACGTTCAAAAACACATGCACTGATACTAAATAACATTTGCGTTTACACTCATAAATACATACAATGGAACTTAATAATAAATGTACTGACACTCAAAATTATATGCACTGGCACTCAATATTACTTACAATGACACATGTACTAGCACTAAATAGCACATGCATTGGCACATAAAAAACATTAGCACCGAAACTACACTACCATTGATACTCATTTATGTATGTGTTGACACCGTAGTTATAAATACAGTCCCGGTCAGCGCATCAGTTTTGTCATTGGGGACCAGGGCGTCTGCCGATGCAGGAATGCACCTAAGTGCACCGTCTAGGGTTTACCGCACTTTTTCTGTATTTTTTCACTAATTATATCCCTAGTATATGTTAACAAAAACATAACACTTTTTCTGGTACAAAGTAATTCATTAATGAATAAACTATAAGAATGTTAGCTATTACCATGTTTTTACACCAAGTAATAGTAATTTTAAGAAAGAAATGAAAAAAAAAATGATTTTTTTTCATTATTTTCAATTTTTATGAATTTCTGGAGAAAAATTTGATTTTTTTTTTCATTCTTTTCATGGATTTCTGGTACAATTGTTAAAATGACATAAAAAAATTGATTTTTTTTCATTCTAAAAAAAAATTGCGTCCCAGTCGGGATATCCATCTCGGCCGGTTCGGTCCGATTCGGGGCGGTTCAGCCGGTTCAGCCGATTCGATATGGTACAGAGCGATTTTTAGACTGGGACGGTATACAACCTGTTCCGCACCGTTTTTCACTGGGACGGGACGTACAGGCCGGGATGGATCGGTACGGGACGGGATTTATAACTATGGTTGACACTCATTTGTACATGCGTTGGCACTCAATAATACATCTAGTGACGGTCTAAAACATATATACTGACAAATTCAAACGCATGAGCAGGCAATATAAAATACATGCGGCAAATTAAAGCAAATGCGTTCGAACTCTTTTAATACATGTTTGAACTTTCATAATCTGGGTTAGGCCTTTCAATTAGAGCTTTTTACCCACTAACCCGCCCAACCCAACTCGTTATTTACCTGACTCAACCCAACTTGTTTAAGTTTGCGGGTTGCAACGAGTTACCTCTTTAACCCGTCAAAATTAGCGGGTTAAGACATGTTAAACCTGCCAACCCGTTAGACCTGCTAATGTTAAACCCCAAACTGAATTTGAATCTGAAGAAATGAAACCCTACTCACTTCTTTCCCTTTCTCTGTCCCAATTGAAGACTCCATTAGCGATAGTGACAGAGTCGATGGCGAAGGTGGGCGACAGATCTGATGGTGAAGACCGTCAAAGATGACGTATCTGATGGCAGAAACAACAATGGTGAGGAAAAGATCGAGGAGGTCAGGAAAATAGGCTCTTGAAGTTGGAAGAAATCAAAGATCTTGTCCATCAACTTCATGGTCGTCAACACAACAACAACACAAACAATAAGCACCTTTAGAGACAAAGCCGAGGTGATTCCGGCTCATCCCCTCGGGTGTGAGAGTAAAACCTTTGAGAGTTTAATAACTGAGATATAAAACTTAGAATGTCTTGGTGTTTTTGTGTTATATGGTTAAACAATGTGATTTACCTTGACCAAGAGTACAAATGAGAGTATATATAATAAAAGAGGGCCGTTGGATGGATGACATCAACCCTTTCAGAAATATTTGCCTTTGACCTAGGACACGTGTTCGCGCCTGATTGACTCGTACAACAAAGCAAAGAGTAATGCAAATGGATGTCTCTAATTGGACGAGGATACGGGGGCAGGCGACAGTTGGTGTGGCGCTTTACGCATATGATAGACGTCTGATCCACTATTTAATGTGATAGTGACAGGCATGACAGCTGGTGTTAGAGCTGGTACGATCCTTTATCTCATAGGTTTCACATTAATCGGTGTGATGATGTGTATCCGATTTTTTCCCTTTTGGGACGCCCGACAAAAGTTTTGTTTTGGAAGTTTGAAAAATCTTTATCAGACTTTGAAAAATCTTATCGGAGTCGCCACGCCGTTTTTAGTTTAAGGGCCAAAACTTTGAAAAATACCAAAGATTTAGAGAAAGTGAGTTCGGAGATCACATTACACTCCGGAAAGAACGTTTGGCGTTCACCCGAAATGCCTCGTACGACGAGTCCACTTGAACCCTTTTGTGTGTGTGTGTGTGTATGTGTGTGTGCATGTGTGTGTGTGTTTGAAAGGACTTTTCTGAAAATAACTGGAATTTTAGGGATTGAACTGAAAAACAGTTTGAAAATAGTAATTAAACTGAAAATAACAGAAAACTGAGGGACTGTTTGCAGGTACAATGTCATACGCGTGGAAGAGATTGTAGTGCAATCTCATCCGCGCGGATGGGGCTGCATTGTTTATATTTTTACAGTTTCCAGTTTAATCACTGTGATTTTCAGAAAGTTAACTGGATTACAGGACTTAACTGGAATTGTAACTGAAAAGACAGAAAGTAAAGGAGGTGTTTGGATTTTGGCATCCATGCTTGTCCTCTCTTTCCCTAGACTATGATTAGTGGTCATAAGTGATAAATCCACTTAATCAAGTCATCCCGGGGGTATGTTAGGACTTTGTAAGCATTTCATTTGCTAGGGGGAAAGGGGAATTTGACATGAAAGTAAATTTGGCAAAATAAGAAATAGGTTAAGATGTATCAACTTTTAGAGGAAGATCTCTAAGGTGGTCATAAGATGACCATCCTTGAGATCTATACTCAAGTGTATCTCTTACATCTTGTGTGACCTATTTTGTAAGTCTAGATGATTTTCATCCAAAAAAAGTGTTCCAAGGTGAGCATCTTAGACTAGGGAGGGGGATTTGCAAGGAAGTAAATGATGTGAACCATTTGAAATGATCATCTGGAGATTGACTCCAAGATGACCATATTTAGGTCAAGAAAGCAAGTAAAGACTAGAAATGTAAAGAGGCATGAAATTAGCAAATATAGACCATTTGAAGTGGTCATCCATGGAGATGAACTCCAAGATGACCATCTTCTAGGTCAAGCAAGCAAGTACCAAATAATTTAAAAAAAGGGAGTGGGAAATAACATAAAAGTAAAGGAAAATGTGGATCACCTTAGAAGATCATCCATGGAAATGGATTCCATGGAGATTCTCTTGGATCCTTGGGACAAGAGGGGAAGGGGATGAGCAAGTAAGTAAATAAACAAGGCTACATCATTTATATATGAAATGTATGCATGAATGAAGGAGATTTGAGTAAGGGGGTGAGGGTTTATCAATGTTTCTTGGTTTGTTGTTTAGGGTTTGAGAGATTTCAAGGCTTAAGAGTGGTTTGTGATGGATTTGATGTTGGGTTTGGTGTTGAATTTTTGAATTGTGAAGGTGTAAATGGCTATTTGAGAATGGATTTTGACAGCATAACAGTAGGATTTCATATTTTTTGGATTTTTTTCTCTTGTTAAACTGAGGGAGAAGGGATGTATTTATAGGTTGTCTGGATGACAATCTTATCCGCGTGGACAAGATTGTAGGTGCAATCTTGTCCGCGCGGATGACCCCAGCAGCGTGCCTGATCCTGTGCAGAAAGCAGTTTTGGCATTTTGCTCTTGATCAAATTTTCTTTTTATTGGAAATGACAAATTTCTAGTAAGGTATTTGTTTATTTTTTTTATTCCTAAGAGGTCCTTCCTCATTCAAATTGTCAAAATAATGTTCAAAATGTCCCTAAATGATCATAAATCATTAATTTTGGGCTGACGGAACATTAACGACCCAGATTGAGATACTTACAACCGGGAGGGAGTCTGGTGGTATGACACAGCGGTCAGCATGGTCAACACGGTTTTGGTGATCATAATAGAGGTGTCACGTCATACTTGGGGTGTGTTTGACAATCAAATTAAGCTCTTAATTTGGAACATTTTAAGAGATTATAAAATTAAGCTTGTTTGATAAGGAAATATTAAATCACTTAAATAATTAAGAATGTCTTAAAAATAGCTATTAATTTTAAGCTAGAAACGGGTGTCTTAACAAGGTAAGAGGGAAAAAGAGAAAAAAAAAGGGGGGGGGGGGAATGAGTTCAAATCCATCTATCAACATATTTTATACCTAAATCTTTTTTTTTTTTGTGATATTTTATTCCCTCATATAAACTATATTCCAAGATTTTTTTTCGGATATGTTTTATTTCTATTTGTAGGTCATGTTTAAAATAATTAAATTTTTTTTTATTTTTTTTTCTCATAAAGTTTACTCAAGTTGAGTAAAAAACATCAAACTAACATTTATTATGGGACTAATGAATTATCATTAAAAAAATATTTAAATACTATTTTGCTTGTCCTAAATAAAATAGTTTGATAATTAAACTCATAATATTTATTTTATAAATGATAATTTATTTATTTTGTTTTTTTTTAAACTATTGGAATAAATTTTTTGTTAATTTAAAAAATATGACTATTTATTTGTAAATATATGAAGAAAAAATATAAGTGAGAAGAAAATGTTTTAAACAAAATTTTGAGTGTTAGTTGAAATTTTGATTAAATTCAGATATATGTGACTTGTTATTACCAAACAAATATAAACTCTTAAAATTCAGCAACTTAATGATTTCAGCTCTTTTTTTCAGCTCTACTTTTTCAGAGCTTAATTTTCAGTTTTAACAAACAGACCCTTGGTCTTTGGATCACAGTGAGCTTGGACTCGGTCTGCAAGATCTGGGCTCATCATTAACGCGATCGTGGTGATCGATGTCATAGTTAATGCGGCATTGGTGATCGCGATCATAAAGGTGTCACGTTATACTTGATCTTTGGATTAGAGCGAGATTGGTCCCGATCCGAAAGTTTTGGACTCATCAAAGAGCAACTCTTTCATTAAACAATTTGAGAAAGAAAGAATTCATAAGTAAACCTAACATAAGACAGCTTTGCACATAAGAGCTAAAAAAAAAGAAAAAAATAAAAAAAAAATCAACCGTCCCACTGTCCTGAGTCAAATTCCGCCAACCCCATTCAACATTTCCAATCAAGTCAAAAGAGAGGAAAAGGTTACACCGGATTCGTAGTTGGTACAGTCTATAGCAGGGCAGCACATGAATTATTCATGGCTCTTTACCGATGCACTCCGAATTTGGAAAACGTACATTTCGACTACTCCATCCATCCGTTTCGCTATAAATTGCACACTTTTTTTATTGGGGGTCTCATTACAAATTGCATATTTTCTAAAATGGCAAAGAATTTTTACTATTTTCTCCACTCATTCTCTCTCATACATTATTTTAATACTCACAACACCATTATAATTTACTATTTCCTTTACTCATTCTCTCTCCTATTTTATTTTTACACTCACAACATTTATATCATTATTTTTTTCCTTAATCCCCGTACAAACAGTAACTGTGCAGTTTCAAGCGGGGCGGAGGAAGTATATAACAACTGTATTTATATTATTATAAAATACTCCCTCCGTCCCACAATTTTAGGGACTTTTGGATTTTCGAGAAAAATTAAGGAGAAAATATTATATTGAAAGTGTTGTGAGTGTGGAAATAAAATAGGAGAGAGAATGAGTGGAGAGAATAGTAAATTATAATGGTGATGTGAGTATTAAAATAATGTATATAGAATGAAATAGGAAGAAAGATTCCTTTCCATTTTAGGAAAGTTATATATTATTGTGGGACGCCCAAAAAGGAAATTTTCCTTATTATCATGGGACGGAGGGAGTATAATTTTTAACATATTTTACATTTTGTTGTAATGTAAAACACAAACTATAAAATATAATCTATTCTATATTATTATAAATTGTAACTTACTCCCTCCGTCCCACAACAAGTGACACACTTTGCCATTTTGGGCGTCCCACTAATAAGTCACACTTCCTAAAATGGCAAAGAATATTTACTATTCCCTCCACTCATTCTCTCTCCTACATTATTTTAATACTCACAACACCATTATAATTTACTATTCTCTCCACTCATTCTCTCTCCTACTCAACTATCTACACTCACAACACATCAACTTTTTCACTTTTTTCTTAATTTTCGTGCGGAAAAATAACTGTGTCACTTGTTGTGGGACGGAGGAAGTATTTATTATATTCAACTGTTGTATATATAATCAGATTGCAGAACCCTTGTACAGTCGGATTGATAATTTCTTTTGAATTTTAGTATGCTTGATAGAAGAAAAAGAAAAAGAAAAAAAAAGTTAATATGTACTCCCTCCGTTCCAGCTTAAGCTTCACCAATTATTCAAAAGAGCGTCTCGTTACAAGCTTCACATTTCCTAAAATGGAAAAGGTTTATTAATATTCTATTATACCTACTAACTTTTCTTTCTCACACATTTAAATTATAGGGTCTCACTTGTTATATTCACTCACTTCTTCCTTCTCACAACCCTTCTTTCACTTTCATTATTTTTTAATACATTCGAGTATATTGCTTTCTTAATATTTGTGTTTCACCAAAATGATGAAGCTTAACCCAGAAGGAGGTAGAATTTATATGAAAGCTGGTGAAGGGCATGTGGGGGACAAAGTACAAACTCACTAATTTGACCAAAAATCTAATACTCCTATAAAAGTATTGTTCAAACCCATGTGCTCTCAGGAGCTAGGACTTAATACTTCCCTCTTCTCTTCTTGGAAGACCATCTACACTTTTTATTACATTTGAATTTCAAGGACTATGCAACTTTACACTCTTCACTTTTGAATAAAACACTTCATGAGTTTAAAAAAAAAAAAACACTTCAATTTTTACCGCCATTTTTTCTCAAATTTTTTATTCGAAAATTATCTTAAGGTGCATGTTGTACCATACAACATCTCAATACCTTGGAATGTTATACCATACAACGTTAATATACAACATGTTGGGGTATCAACCCAAGTCCCACATCAACAATTAAAAGAAGAGTTGTTTAGTATAAAAACGTGTCCATCCACTTCATTAGTAAGAGGCCTTTTGGAAAATGTCTCAAGAGCAAATCCGTGTGCGGGCTGGGTCCAAAGAGAACAATATCTTACTAATATGGAGTGGTGGGATAGTTGCGGTCCCAACAACACAACAAATGTGTATATTGATTATTTTCCTTCTTTTAAAATGTGATGTATAATTTAGAATAATTCGTTAATGACATGTGTGGCTAGGTTTTAGATTGAGGCGATGAATGCAGTGCATTCCTTTTCATCCAGCTCTTCATTTTTAAATGCATGAATTATGTTTCCGGGAGTGGAGACAAAAAGACGATTATACCATTGACGAACGAAATCGAAAGAACGAAATTGAACTTGAAATCTTAGAATTAAAACTGTACTGGCCCCGCATTCGGCTAGCTGGGTAAGTATGGTAGACCAAACTTGTACTCGTAAATACATTGAGTCAAATGAAGACTATAAAAGAAGAGAGGAAAATGATAGTGTTAGAGATTGAGGAGGCAGATCCAAAGTCCGAAAACCCCATTTGAATCCATCAAAATCCAACATTTCACTCTGCATGTTGCCGTTTGTCCTAAGGAGTTGATTATATATTTCGGGTCAATGAGTCTGCAGGGTCCAGGGGCAGTTCCACCTTGGCACGAGCGGGGGCCACGGCCCCCACTGAATTTTCACAAAAAAAAAATTAAAATTTTTTTGATATGTATTTACTAAATATACTCCCTCCGTCCCAGATCATGGGTATATGGGGTGAATTTCACGCTTCTTAAGAAATTTTTTAAAAAATGAATAAAACTTAAATGTGAAATATGGTATAGTAGTTAAATGTGTGGTAGGAAATAGGAGAGAGAATGTAAAAGTTAAATATGTGGTAGGGAATAGGAGAGCGAATGTAAAAGTTAAAAATATTTAATAGGAGAGAGAATGAGTGGGAGGAATAGTAGTTAAATGTGTGGTAGGGAATATGAGAGAGAATGTATAAGGGTATAATGAATGGTTTTTTTGTAAATATATGGAGATGATAAGGGTATAAATATATTCAAAAACTTGCCATTTATAGAAATGAACCCTTGATCTGGGACGGACCAAAAGGGAAAGATGAACCTTGATCTGGGTCGGAGGGAGTATTATTTATTGATAAATGACACATATCTGTGTTTGGCAAGCTGATAAAGTACTATTCTTAAACCTGAACAACCTTGGTTTGAAACTTACCACACATACCTCCCTATTTTAGCTTCTTTTTTTTTTAGTGGAAACCTCCTTGTTTTTTCTCATCTCATTATTTAAGAACCCACTCATCACAATTGTTTTATTTTCTCATTATTTAAGAAACCAACTATAATTGTTTTATCACTTAAATTATACAGTTTAAATAGTGAGTTTCAAAATAAGATTGTACAATATAATGTAATTTCTTTATTACTAAGATGAAAAAAAAATAGTTTATATGAAATATAAACTATAATACCTAAAAAATACAAAAACTGGAAAATAGTTTACATGCATATCGTAAAAAACCTATTGTAAAAAAAACACTCATAATCGTAACGAAGATACTCCATCTGTTCCAAAATGAATGTACAATTTTTTTAAAAAAATTGGACATTCATTTTGAGACAGTGGGGGTACTTAATATTTTGGTGCTATTCATGACTTAGAGCCTGATTTGTGAGCAAAATTATACTCCCTCCGTCCCAAAGTAAGGTTCTTACTTTCATTTTGGTCTGTCCATAGTAAGGTTCTTATTACTTATAATGGACAATAAGATTCACTTGTCATTCTCACAACAAATACTTCCTACCCATTTTCTTTCTCCTACTTTACTTTTTCACAGTCACAACATTTACATTTTCTTAATTTTCGTGTAAAGTTAAAATAGGAACTTTACTCTGAGAAGGAAAGAGTGTATATTATAGAAGGGCGCAAAAGTTTCAAGTAATTATATTAATAATGTTTAAATTAAAACGCATTTAAAAAAATATATATATATTTAATATCTTGAATTTATTATGTTAATTTTTTTTTATTATACATTGAATACTATAAAAAAAAGTTTTTAATTTGAATAATGTCGCAATATGAGGAAAAAATTGGCCCCCATTGATCATATTTTCTGGATCCGCCACTGGCAGGGTCCACCCATTACCCGACAAACTATATTATATGAAGCTGCGTAAGGAAAACTGTTAAAGATATTGAAAGATATTCTCAAGTAAAAGTATCTAATCTAAGTATTGATATGAGTCTCTATCTTATGTAAACTTTGAGACGAAAATAATACATAATATATTTTTGGATCTCCATATTTTATCATGCTATCAGAGCGAGTTTCAATCCTAAAACCCTCTATACTTTGATTAAAATAAAAAACTGGTTAGAGCATGTCATATGAAATAGTCAATGGTGTCTTCGCGGCATGGAATATGCCCGAAAAGCGCGTTGATGAAGACAACCTTAAATGTGTTTAGTGTAGCCCACTCTAAAAACGTGATTAGTGGTAGTCTACTCTAAATACGTGATTAGTGGTAGCCCACTCAAAAAATGTGAATTAGTGGTAGTCCCTCTAAAAATGATGATTTAGTGTCGCTCACTATAAAAACGATTCATATTAACATCACTTCCATCCTTAAATAATAAAGTGTCGTTCATTCTAAAAACGATGATTAAGTGTCGTTCATTCTAAAAACGATTATTAAGTGTCGTTCACTCTAAAAACGAAAATTGAAGAAAATGAAGACATGCGAGCATAATATTATGCAAGAGATTGAAAAAAAGAAGACTTAATGCGGATGTTTCTTCAAATATCACAACATCAGGCACAGTATAAGTTACAACATCAAATTTTTGTTGATGCAGAATTTTTTTAGATATTATTATTATTATTTACCTTTTCCAATTTTTAATTTCTTTTTGACAAGTTGAAAATCTACATTGTAGATGTTCGAACTTGAGGGAGGGTATTGGGATATTGAGAGATATTCTCAAGAAAAGAAAGTATTTAGTTACCTAAGTTAGTATTGAATCAACTTAGGAAACTTACCTATGTTAGGAGTATTTTCAATTAGAATTTATTTACTATTAAAATAAGTAGATTTGTTATAATTCAAATAGAATTAGGACTCATATGTTTGTGTATAAATATGAGTATTTAGCTTATGTAAACTTTGAGACAAATATAATACATGATATATTTTTGGGTTTCCATATTTTATCAAGAACCTATGTACCTTGTAACGACCCTAACCCTAGGCACTGGTTTTAGTATAATATTATACGCTTTTAATATTATTGTTAATATTATGTGCTCATTTTATATTCTTAATTTTTAATAGTAGGATGAAAGGATTGGGAAATAAAATAATGTCCTAGGAGAAAATATAAAAAAATGGAAAATAAATAAAGAATGTAAGATGAGGTTAAAATGTGTAGAATAAATAATTAGAATAAAGGGGTTAAATTGGGTGTTGGAAAGCCTTAGTTGATTTGGGAATGGGGGGCCATACCCCTTAAAATCTTCTCCTTCACTTCTTAGTCAAAAAGGACCTCTACCCTCCCATACTTCCATCATCCTTCCCATACTCCATCCTCATTCTTTCTTCTTCATCCTCTTCTTCCTTCTCCTAAAAATATCCATGGAGGTTATACCTTGAAAGCCTCACTTTTCCAAAGTTCTAGAGCCTTCAAATCTTCTTCATTTTTCAATCAAGTTGTACTTTTGTGCTTGGTGCATCTAGGGGAGTTGATCAAGCTAACAAGATCCTCATTTCCATCCTAAAATTCTAAGGTGAGTTGTTATGACCTTTCCTTCTATTTAATGTTCATGAACTATGGATGTTGTTATTTTTATCATGATGATTGTTTAATACTTTGGAAACCCTTTTGGAAGTTGAGGAATTGATTTATGTTTTGGAAGGATGTTATTGTTGATCAAGAGTGTAAGAACATGGGTTGATTTGGAAAAAGTGGTTAAACTTGAATGTGGTAGTGAAATGGGTGGAAAAATCAATTGATAAATGATCTAGGTTTAGGTTAAGTTACTTTGGGTTAAATGATTTAGGATGAGGAGTGTAAAGATAGAAATCCTTTGGTATTTATGGATATAAGGTTTGTTAAAAGGAAAAAGAAAATAAGAAAAAGGGATTTTGGAAATCTGGGAATGGCTGGAAAGGCACTTGGGCGGTCGCCCATGGGGGCTTGAGCGGCCGCCCATGTTGACAGTAATTGCTTGCCTTGGAATTCCTCTTGGGCGGTCGCCCAAGAGGTGGTGAGCGGTCGCCCAAGAGGGCAGTAGCTTGAGTTCCTTTGAAAACCACTTGGGCGGTCGCCCAAGTGGCATGGGCGGTCGCCCATGGTGCCAGAACTTCTTAAGTCTCCTTTCTTGATGATTGTTAACCACAACTTAGTAGCATGACTCATAACCATTGTAACTTAATAGAACCCAATCAAACTCAGATATGAATTAATCCTCTTTAACTAGATCAAGGTAGAATACTTGGACCACTTAAGTATTGTGACTCCAACTTGATAAATTTAGCTTGACTCCTTTTAGAGACCTTATAATATGGAGTATTGTCCGGAAATGGTTATTAAGCTTGATTTGTACTTCACCAATGTGGTTCGAGCATGGAAAGTAGATCATGAACTCTTATTAAGATTATCCGAGGTTGTGTAATGACTTCGTAGGAATTAGTTATGATATGTTGTTATATTGCTTATCCACTTTGTGGATTAATTGGCATGTTATTATATTGTATCCCAAGTGTGGATTATTCGGTTGTATTGTTACCTCATTTGATTTCACATTCGTTGATGGTACTATGCTTAGTGTATTACTTATATGTTGCACTATGACGTTGGTTGAACATGAGTATATTTTACCATGTTGCTATATTGCTTATCCCCTTTGTGGATTATATTTCAAGTAACTATTATGTGCTTGATAATGTGTTTAATCAGCTGATATTGGGGGTATAACATAATACGATCAATTAAGGAAGTGTGACCTAATGTGATCGGATTATGTTATACCTGTGACCGTCCCCTTCTGTGGCCACAGGTTGGGGTTATAGCATCTGTAGTGAGCCAAAAGCCTTACAGAGTTGCTACTATCTTATATGGTTCCCTGAAAAACGGGTCTTATAAGATGTGAGTATTGCTTAAGCAGCTCACCTAAGATTGGAGTATTATTATACCCAATGTTGTACGACTATTGTTCAGACGGGAAAAGGTAAACCAAGGTAATGGAAGGTGTTTACAGCTTTTCCAATGTGTTATATGCAACTTGTTATGTGTTGCATCTTATATGGCATATTGTTGCATTCATAATAGCTTGCTGAGATTTATTCTCACCCCTCTCCCTTTAATGTTTTAGATTCCGAGACAGGCGGACCGGCCAAGTAAGGGCGGTGAGGAGTTTGGAAGTGATAATTTGGGAAGTGTCGGGGTATATATAGGTTGGCGTAGAAAGTGTATTTTGGTATAATTCATTTACGGAGTTTGTATTTATAAATCTTAATTTTATGTTATAATCGATACCTTTTTGTAACTAAAACAGTTTCTTACTTTCAAAGTTAGTCCACTCTTTCTCCATTTTGGAAAGGTGTAGAGTTATTTTGAAATGGTTATAACAATTGTATTTATGTTTGAAAGTTAAATAAAAGCTTTATAAGAATAGGAAATTTGGGTTAGTTTGAGAACGCTTCAACTCGAAACACGTGTAGGTTCCGGGTCGGGGTCCTCACATACCTTATAATCATCTTTTTCATGTTAAATACTTAACTTATTCTAAATTTTATGCTCTAGGGTTAATAGGTAATCTAAACAAATGTTCAATTTTTATTTTTAAGAACATATGTCAAAAGATTAATTTTTAGTATAATTATAGCACAAGTGAATCACATCTCTTAATAACCTCATCAAGTGTAAATTAGATTATGTTGTTTAATGAGGAAAGATTTAGTAATATTCTTAAAAATTGAACATTCATTTAGAAACATTTTTTTGTTGAAAAAAAAAATGATAATTTATTTAGGGATGAAATGAGTACTAATTATATTTTGTTTCCTCTGTTTTATAATAAGTATGCACTTATTATATTTCATTCTCATAATTAGTGATATATTTCCTTCCTCTTATAAAGATTAAATTGGCTATTTTTATTTCTTTCAAAATGATAATCTCATTCTCAAAATTGTTAAATTTAAAATATTAAACTTTTAAAATTGCCAACAAGAAGGGGACAAGATGAGATCATGAGGGGGCGTTTGGTTCGGTGGAAAAAAAGTGAAGGAATGGAATTGTCAATGGAATTGAATTCCTTAAGGAATTGGAATGGAAAAAAACTGGTTAACTCCCTCCGTTTGGTTGGCACGGAATGGAATGAAATTGTCATTCAATTCCTTAGCAAATCATGTTTGGTTTGAAAATACAAATTATAGGAATGGAATGAAAGCATATAAAATGACCAATTTACCCTTTAAAAAAAAAAAAAAATTTTGGAGGGGGGTGGGGGTAGGTAGGGGGTATGCAAAATGAGTAAAAAAAAAAAATTTTCGTGGGGGTGGGGGGGGGTAGGCGAGAAAAAAAAATTAAAAAAAAAAAATTTCGTGGGGGTGGGGGTGGGGGTAGGGTGGGGGGTGGGGGGTGGGGGTGGGGTAGGCAGAAAAAAAATTAAAAAAATTCGTGGGGGGTAGGGGGTGGGGGTGGGGGGGTAGGGTGGGGGAGGGTAGAGCGAGAAAAAAAAATTAAAAAAAAAAATTCGTGGGAGTGGGGGTGGGGGGTGGGTGGGGGGGAGGGGGAGGGTAGGGAGAAAAAAATAAAAAAAAAAATCGTGGGGGTGGGGGGGGGGGGGTGGGGGGTGGGGGTAGGGTGGGGGGGAGGGTAGGCAGAAAAAAACATAAAAAAAAAAAATTCGTGGGGGTGGGGGGTGGGGGTGGGGGTGGGGGGTGGGGGTGCGTAGGGGCTGGGTAGGGGCTGGGTAGGGGGTAGGGGTGGGTAGGTTTTTGGGGGTATTTTGGTCAATTTTTTTTTTTTTTTCATTGCCCTAAGGAATTGAACTTTCCATCACTTTTGTGAAGGAAAGTTGAATTCCTTCATTTGAAGGAATTCAACTTTTCTTCGGAATTTTTTTTAAAAAATCCTTGAACCAAACAGGGGAAAGGAATGGAAAAGAGGGAGTTTTCCATTCCTTTCCCCCACTTTCCTTCCAACCAAACGCCACCTGAGAGTTAACTAAGAAGAGAGAGAGTAATACAATGGTTAATTATTACATCACAAAAATGTTAGTGATGGAGATGGAAATATTGAGTAATTAAATGAAACTATTATTTATAGAACGGAAGAAATATACTCCATCCGTCTCAAAATATTTATCCCATTTAATTTTTTATTGAACTTTGATCACAAATATATGACAATTTAATTATTTTTATGAAATTCTAAAAATTTCTATTGATTCACCATTAATAATATTATCAACAACAATTTTTTAGAATTTCATGAACATGATTAATTTTTCATAAATTTGTGGTTAAAGTTCAATAAAAATGTCAAATGAAATAAACATTTTGAAACGAAGGGAGTATTTAGCCAATAATTGTAAAAAAAACAAAAAAGGGGAATTAGGAAAAATATTTAAAGGGGAAGGTGAGTACATTGAGGACCCGTGGGGCGTGTTCCCTTTTATGTTAGGATAGATTCTTTGTACCAAAATAAAATAAAATAAAATAAAATAAAATAAAATAAAATAAAATAAAAAGGATAGATATTTCCTCCCTACTAAAATGATTTTTCTCATTTTATTTTTTTAATATTAACATACTCCGAGTAATAATTTTTATTAATATATATCATTAATAGTAATGATAACTTTTATTTTTTAAAAATATAATTAAATTAAGTTAAAATAATTATTTAAAATATATTTGTATTGAAAATAAAAAAGTGGGAAAATGGAAAAAAAAAACTATATTCGGCCAAAAGGAGTACTCCCTCCTTCCCACCCGAAAATGTACAATATTTCATTTTTGGTGTCTCATTTAAAAAGGCACACACCTAGAATAGTTTTTTTTAATACTTGTTTATACATAAGACTCACTCGTCATATTTTTAACTACTATCTACTTACTATTCTCTACCACACTTTCTCTCTCCTACCTCATTTTATATACTAATAATACTTGCACTCTTGTTAATTTCGTACATATCAATTTTATGTCTTTTCGATGGGACGAAAGGAGAATACGGTTGTAGAGACTATAATATACTCCAATCATGCCACGTGAGTGTTAACCAAAATTTTAAATACAATAACTAAGGAATAATAGTATAATAAGAGGAGAAAGAATAAGTGAAGAAAATGTTATGAGTATGCAAATTAAAATAAGAGAGAGAATGAGTGAAATAAATAGTAAGTTGATTATTATTATGAGTATGATAATGGGGTCACATTGAATATAAAATATTAAAAAAATTGTCATTTTAGAAATTTATACTTATTTGAGACGAAAAAAAAAAGAAAATAAGTTCCCAATTAACCGGAGTATTGATATGTGTGGTTTAATTTAATGGTTTGGATGAAATACATAGCAATGCATGTGTTACTAATCAATCAAGAAGCATGTGATCACATGCCTTTTCTTTTAATTTAGATTCCATTTCAAGCCTCCCACATCAACATACATGCATGCATTACCTATTTCCTTTTAAATAAATGGTTTTTTTTTTTTTTTTTTTTAATCGATGGTAACGGGACGGGGTCCTAACAACTAATGAACTAATTGAACTCCCACATCAACATACATACATGCACGCATGTTGATGACGCCACAAATATTGAGATCGGAATGTAAGATAGAATATCAGCTGGATAATCTTGAGATACCTAGAATACAATAAAGAGAAGCACCGTTAAAGTCAAAGTTGGTTGTTAATCCAACTCAGGTCCTCGGGTGTGAGAGTAAGATATCTTAGAGGATACAATAATCTGAGATCAAGACTTTTGAATGTCTTGGAGTGTTTAGGCGTTTAGACTTACAGTATCAATTTGGTATTTATCTTGTCCAAGGGGACAAGAGCTTTCCATTTATAGGTGATGGTGGTACAACATTGATGTAAGTCGTGAGGTCGTGTAAGGGGCATCTTAGTCTTTGATCAGGTACACGTGTCCGCATCGAATTGGGTCTGCCAGTAAAGTAAGATTCACTTGCAAAGGGAATGTCATTGATGTGGACATGAGCCGTGTATTTGAGAGAGTTGGCGCGGCGCATTAAATGGCATAGTAGACGTCTGAGCCATGCATTCAATGCGATGGAAATAAGCCGGCTTCTTTATGTCAGAGCACGTTAGGAAGTCAGAGCACGTTAGGAAGCTTGCTCAATAAGTTTTGGCTTTAACCGAGAGTCTGGTGAGATAATCGGGAGTCTGGTATGAGACCGCAGTCAACATCTTGGGCGCGCGATCAATGATATTGACATGGGCACGGATAAAACGGTCACAATATTCGCGGTCACCTTATGGGCGATCTAGCTGTCCGCGGTCACCATGTGGACGGTCCGAGAGGATCGCGGTCTTGACTCTGAAGGTCTATCTGTCCGCGATCTTGACTCTGATAATCTAGGATATGCCACATCATACTTGACCTTTAAATCAGACTGAACTTGAACCCGATCTAACTGGTCCGGGCTCACATGCATTACCCATTTGCTATGCAAGTGATATCTATCAATGAGGAATTGTACTAATTAAGGATTGTTTGGACGGTCCATATTCATGGAAACGGATTTGGATAGCTGAGTCTTTGGACAGAAATCTTCTACTCCGTACAAGATATTAGTGGATTTCATATAATAAATGGAAGAATAGGATGATTCATCTGTTACAATTGTACCTACTGGTCCAAAATATATACGCCCTCGATTTAGGATTTGATCAAATAAATTAAGTTAATTTTAATCAAGTAATTTAAATAAAAAATAATTATTATAATAAAAATTTCAAATTTTTTTTATTGAGAATATTATTAATCGTGATACAATAACAAATTTTAAATTTTTGCTAAAATAACTATTTTTTATTTAAATTATTTGATCAAAGTGTTGTCGAGTTTATCAAAATTTCAAGTCAAAGTCAAGCGGGATGGATGGAGCATCATTTTGAAAATATTAAGAAAGACAATTATTATTACTTCTTTCGTCCCAAAATGATCTTTTCATTTTTTATATTAGTATGAAGGAACCTTTAACAATAATTTTAGTTTTAGGTTGATTAAATTATACAAATGAAAATCTAAAACTTGTTATTGATACACCATAAACAATATTATTGATAACAAATTTTAGATTTTCATTAGGATAATTAAATTAATTTTACATCATTGCTCAAAAACATAACTTTATGAAGAAAGTATCAAATATGTTCTCATTAATTGTCTTTCTCTCTCTTATATTAGGTTCACTAAAATAATATACTTAATGACATGAAAAGAGTTATAATGAGGAGTAAATTTAACTGAAAAAAATAATTTAAAAAGCAAAAAAAAGAGAAAAAAATATAGTTTTTTTGTAATATCACAATTTACATGTTTTTTTTTTTGTAAATATCATCTTTTTGAGGTAGTTTTTGATAAAAACTCCTATATTTTAAACCAAAATTTAAAATAAAATCTACATTTATTTTGAATCGAAAGAATTAGTAAGTTAGACCTCATACTGCCCATAGAGTCTAATTATTAAGTTGGGGAAATTGAAGGGGTCAACCTAAATTTAACTGAAAAAAATAATTTAAAAAACAAAAAAAAGAGAAAAAAATATAGTTTTTTTTGTAATATCACAATTTAAATGTTTTTTTTTTTTTTTAAATATCATTTTTTGAGGTAGTTTTTGATAAAAACTCTTATATTTTAAACCATAATTTAAAAAAAAACGACATTTATTTTGAATAGAAAGAATTAGTAAGTTAGACCTCATACTGACCATAGAGTCTAATTATTAATAAGTTGGGGAAATTGAAGGGGTCAATCAAACCAAATGTGATGCTACATTTGGCCCCTTCAAGTTTGTTTGTTAACCACACACTTGTTTTGTGATGGTGAATTGTGATGCTACATTTGATCTAAAAAGGGTACCACAAGTAGAAAGGGACTAAAATAATTTATTAGATGAGTTTAATTCTTTTAAACACACTAAATTAGTACTCCCTCCGTCCTAAAATGTTTGTCCTATTTATTTTTTTTGTTGAACTTTGACCACAAATATATGACAATTTAATTATGTTCATGAAATTCTAAAAATTCCTATTGATTCACCATTAATAATATTATCAACAACTACTTTTAAAATTTCATGAACATGATTAATCTCTCATAAATTTGTGGTCAAAGTTCAATAAAAAAGTCAAATGGAACAAACATTTTGGAAAGGAGGGAGTAGTAATTATCATTACTCTATTTTAAAAGAGATGAGTTATTTGAATCTTTTTAAAATTTATTTTTTGGACTGTTACTTATATTTTTATAAAGACTTGATTTTTTAATAATCTTTTTGTTGTTAACCTAACATATTTAGAGCACATGACCAACTTAACGGGTTCCTATGTTAATTTAATTTAGCCCCAACCAAACCCATTACTTATTGTTCCCTATTTGAATTAGGACAAAATAATACTCCCTCCTCTCAATAGAATAGAAGCTGCCCGTTTTTTGTCTTACACGCAAATTAATAAAATGGGTGGAAATAAAAAATGTTGTGAGTGTAATTTGAAATTAGGAGAGAGAATGAGTGGAGGGAATATTAAATTATAATAGTGTTGTGAGTATTAAAATAATGTAAGAGAGAGAATGAGTGGAGGGAATAGTAAAGATTCCTTTGCCAAAAAAAAGAAAAGTGAAAGCTATTAATGGGACACCCAAAATAACAAAATGGAAAGTTACTATTGGGACGGAGGGAGTATGTGTATGAATTAGCTAGATATACTTTACAACCTTGTTTGGATTTGTAATTTTGTTTTCTACCTTTTGATTTTTTAATTGCTTAAATGAAAAAGTTTACTCTCTTCGTCACATTTCAAATTATAAAAAAAATGTTGATGCACTGGAATTAAAAATATATACTCCCTCTAGGCTCCGTCCCATAAAACATTACCCCTTTTACTATTTTGGACGTCCCACTTTAAAGTCCCATTTTCCTAAAAATGAAATTTTTTAATACTTCTTTATTCATGGAACCTACTTGTCATACTCACAACACTTTTCAAATTTACTATTCTCTCCACTCATTCTCTCTCCTCCCACTCACAACACCTACTTTAATAACATTATTTCTTATTTTCCGTTCTCAACAGTAAAGGGGTAAAGTTTTGCGGGACGGATGGAGTATAATATTAAGTTGTTGTGAATATAGATGATATAATGAAATAGGAATTATTAGTGGTATAGGAAATACTTACGTGTGTTAATTGATGCGAGTATAACAAATGAATTTACTAATTAAAATATTTAAAATAAAATGCAATTTTTAATAGAATATAAAAATTGACAATTTTTGCAATTTAATTGGGAGAGAAAAGAGATAACAAACATTTCATAGAAAGAGGTGGTCTTTCATGAAAACAAGGGGATTCGTTACCCATGATCCATGGGACATGACCCTGACACGTGACAGCCTCTCATAGGCCCAATTAAAAATTCAGTCCAACACAATTTGGGAACAACCCGTCTCTAACGGAAAAGGGTTTGGTAAGTATGTTTCAAAATCCGCTGGTTCCTTTCTGTTATCATAAAACTTAAACTGCAACAATTTTTTTTGGGTTAATTGCAATTTAGGGCCTGAAGTCTTGTATGAGGTCCCCAAAAGGGGGCCTGACTTTTTTTTTTTTGGCGATTTAGGGCTTATACTTACAATTTCTTATCAAATAAGGGCTTATTGACGATTTCCGTTAACACTTAACGTCAATAAGCCCTTATTTAATAAGAAATTGTAAGTATAGGCCCTAAATCGCTAAAAAAAAAAAAGTCAGGCCCCATTTGGGAACCTCATACAAGACTTTAGGCCCTAAATTGTAATTAACCCATAAATTTAACTTTCTACCTTTTTTAAATTTTCATTAAATCCCTTAAAAAAAATATTAAATTCAATAAAATAAATAAAAATATTTTTATTCAATAATAATAAAAAGAAATTTAACATCCCAATTTAACTATATTTAAAAAGGCATATGTAAATTATTTTTTACCTAATTTAACTAAATATAATAATTTTTTTGTTAAACACTATTGTTCATCGCAGTTTACAGTTTTTTGTTAATCTTCAAACATCCCAACTAAAATTATTGTATTATTTTCCTTTTTTTTAATATAAATAAAAAAATATGGTACATGAATTAAATGCACAATATTATTATGTTCAATTTTTATCCTTGAATTTAATGTACAACAACACCTCACCCTTCACCACCATCAACATAAAGTCACCGGCCCGTCTCATTAAGTACAGAGGCACTGTGCGAAATGAGAATATGGGGCCCTTAATATTTAAAAAATTAACATAAAATTATATGTAACTTCAATATTTTATTTAAAAAAGGGTTCTAAATTGCAATTTGCCCTTTAAAAAATTAACACAATAATAAGTTATATATATATATATATATATATATATATATATATATATATATATATATATATATATATATATATATATAATGGGCATAGATAAAATCGAGCGAAACAAACTCCTCGTCGGTAGCTATCAAAATCTTGGTCAAAATTAAAATCACATTTCTTGCTGTTTTGATTGATTTTGGTGATGTGTTAAATCTGGTGGCGGGTATATGTTGGTGGGGTGGTGACTTTCAGGTCGGCCGGCATGGAACATTAGGTTCCTTTGCGGGGCCCCAAATTTTGAAGCCCCAAATTTATCTATGCCCATTAAATATATATATATATATATATATATATATATATATATATATATATATATATATATATATATATATATATATATATATATATATATATATATATATATATATATACATATATATATATATATACATACATATATATACATATATATATATATATACATACATATATATACATATATATATATATATATACATATATATATATGTATATATATGTATATATATATATATATATATACATATATATACACATATATATATATATATATATATATAGAGTTGGTCTTATGAAAAACTAGTTTTTCTTAAGATATGAAAACGTGTTTTTAAATTAAGCGGTGGCAATTTTGTAAATACTGTGCAATCATGTTCAAAATAAACGGTGGCATTTTTGTAATTACTTGGTTTCCCCATTTATGCCAAATGTCATTTTAACAACCGCGCAGTGTGATAAAGTGCCGATTCATGTATCACAAATTGCTAGTGAAAAAGTGTCGGTACATTTAACAAAGTGCCGGTGTAACCGACACCGGCACTTTGTTAAACCGGCACAGCGCACTTTACACGGGCACTTTTATATACATGAACCGGCACTCTTCACACCGGCACTCTGTTCAACTAACACTCGGCACTTTGTTACACTAATATTTCTTTGGCTCTCTCAAAAACACAAGCAGCGGCATTCAAAACATGAACTGGCATTCAAAATCACGTACTGTTTGGCACTCAAATACACATACACTGGCACTCAAAATAACATGTACTGACACTCAAAAAAATATGAACCAAAATTAAAAATCAATTAAACTGGCATTCAATTTCTACCCAAACTGGCATTCAATTCTACCCAAACTGGCATTCAAAATCAACGGCCAAGCCAATCACCTGCACTGATTTGCGTAACCAGAAAAGTAGCAAAATTGTTAACTTCTCAAAATAAACGGTGGACAAAATCTATGGTCGTGGACATTGGTGATATCTTGGTTAGCAGCGTATATCCACGACCATACAGAACTGTTGTATAAGCTCAACAAACCCAATTTCCTCCTCAATCTCCGACGAATTCGATCTCTGCAAAGCTTTTGTCAACTTCTCAACCGATTCCCGATCAATCCACGCCTGAATTTCGCACTCGATCGAGCCGGCGACGCGGGAGATTTCGTGGGAAGTACCACGTCGAGCTAGAAACGACTTGAGACCGTGGCGGCCGGAGTAGTTCTGGAAAGTGTCGATGAGGGTTGAGGAAGAGGGAGACGATTTAAGGAGAATTGATGTTGGTTCGATTTCTTGCCGTCGATGAAAGGAAGCCGGATTTGCGTTTAGAGAGAGAGACGGCTATTTGCGTTTAGAGAGAGAGAGAGAGACCGTAGTGTAGTTAGAGTAAAACACGTTTTTTGCTAAGGTTTAAAAAAAACGCGTTTTTTATGAGTTTTTGGCATATATATAACAGATTATTGTGTTAATTTTTTAAAGGGCAAATTGCAATTTAGAACTCTTTTTTAAATAAAATATTGAAGTTATATATAATTTTATGTTTTTATTTATTTTATTGAATTTAATATTTATTTTAAGGGATTTAATGAAAATTTAAAAAAGGTAGAAAGTTAAATTTATGGGTTAATTACAATTTAGGGCCTGAAGTCTTGTATGAGGTTTCCAAATGGGGCCTGACTTTTTTTTTTAGCGATTTGGGGCCTATACTTACAATTTCTTATCAAATAAGGGCTTATTGACGTTAAGTGTTAACGAAAATCGTCAATAAGCCCTTATTTGATAAGAAATTGTAAGTATAGGCCCTAAATCGCCAAAAAAAAAAAGTCAGGCCCCTTTTAGGGACCTCATACAAGACTTCAGGCCCTAAATTGTAATTAACCCTTTTTTTTTTCATCAGTTGTTTATCTACTTTTAAAAAATATCGTAAATTTCCAACTTTTTTTTAAAAAAAAAAATGTCGCCAATTTTTTTTTTTTAATATGTGATGCAAATTTTCTGTCACTTTTTTCTAACTTTTATAAATATCAAGTGGCGCTAATTTCAACGTCTTTTAATAAGTTGAGGTGGTCTCCTATTCCCATGAGAGCAAGGGGATCCGTCTCGCACGTGGGGTCTTAGCCTGATGGTTAGAGTTCATGGCTTTCAACCTGGAGGTCATGGGTTCGATTCCCCCACCAGTGGTTAGAGGGAATGACATTGCCCTCCCTGCATGCAGCGCCTCCTGTGAAGTGCATCGAGGGAAGCGGTGAAATGTGTTGATCCCCTTTTAAAAAGGGGAAAAAAAAAAAAAAAAAGGGGGATCCGTCTCATGCATGAGACGGGTCGACCCATGGGGCATGACCCTGACACGTGTCAGCCTCTCATAGGCCCAATTTTTTTATTTTTTTATATTATTTTTTCGGCTTTTCAGTGGTTTAAAAAAAGCAATAGTTATCATCTCTTAATGTAATGACTATATGCATATAAAGTAACATTGTTTATAAATAAACGTAATACATGTTTTAAAAAAACAAAAGCTCGTTTTCACCCATTTTTTCAAATGTAATACAAACTATATGTATAACATTTGAAATGTAATAACTTATGTATATGAATGTAATAGTTTATACAAGTAAATGTAACACTTTGATAGATGAAATTGTAACATATTTCTATAGATAATGTAATACTTTTACATGTATCATGATAAATTTGAACTCATTGTAACTTATTGTTTGAAAACATATAGATATCTATACATACGTGTTACAATTATGTACAAATACTATTACATATAAATAACACGTTTGTTACATTTTAGTTATAATAAGTATTACTTTTGCCAAACGAAGAAAACATAGAAAAAAACACTATTACTTTTCTGTATATATGTATTACTTTAATGTATACAAACTATTACTTTATATGCATACAATTATTACATTATGTTATAGTAACTATTACTTTTCACAAATCGAAAAAAAACAAAATTAAAAAAAAAAAAATTTGGGCCTATGAGATGCTGTCACGTGTCAGGGTCGGACCCATGGGTCCTGGAGCAAAAATTTTTTTTTTTTTTTTTTTTGGGCTTAATTGAAACTACAGAACTGAAGAGATCAATAACGTACGTTGTTGATAAATCAATACTACTAGCTAATGTAATGGAGATCAATTAATAAATTACCTGAAACCGCCATTGCTTAACTTGGACATGTCAGTTACTAAACTTTCCTCCTGCAATTCAAAATTACAATCTAATTAAACTCAAAAATCTCAAAGCTTGAGAAAGTGTGGAAATGTATTTACTAGCGAGAGTAGTATCCAAATTTTAAAATTTCACCTTTAGATCTGAGGTGCCGAAGCCGTCTTTCAGAGCAGCACTCGAATCATTGCTCGAGCAAAGAGATGTCACTGCTTGATCGGAATTTTCTGATACGGTCATGGGTCAAAAATGACCCGTCTCATCCATGACGAGTTATAGTGTTCTCACATAAATTTTTGTCTCATAGAAAACAAATGAGTTTTTTTTTTTTTTGTATAATAATATTAATAATAACCTTACCAGATACAGTACTTACTAGTGGAAGGGGTGAGATGATTACATAACCGCGTGAAAAAGTAAAAAATAAATAAATAATCATTGAAGGGGTGTCTAATTAACAACTGTAGTAATCATGTTCTTAAAGGTAGGCTCGGCCCAATAGCTTAGGCCACTAAGGCAATGGCCTTAGGCCCCCCAAAAAAGACAATTTTTAGGGGTTCCTAATTTTCTCTTATGTATGTATGTATAGATTAGGCCCATTTTAATCTTAATTACTAATTTTTAGTAGAGTTACTATTTAAATTCCAAATACCTATTAGTATATCCTAAATGAAAAAATTACAAAAATGCCATTGAGGTTAATTACTTCTTTACCTCTATTTTCATCTTTCCCTATTTCTCCATTAACTTTCACCCAACTACCATCCTCCTCTCTTCCATTAACTCTTTTACCACTCCACCATTTACCACCCCCACACACAACTACCATTCACCACTCCACCATTCACCACTCCACCATTTACCATCCTCCTCTTCACCCAACTACCATCCTCCTCTTTCAATCAAAAGTTCATGAATGAAAGGGCAATCCAAGCAAATAATAATGTAATCTTCTTTACCCTATCTCTTTATTTTACATTTTAATGCATTTAGTTAAAAAAAAATAAAAAAATGATTTTTGACGGGGTCGGCTCTGAGTGGCCGATTCTGGGCTTATAGTCGGTCATCTCTGGCCGACTCTGGGTAAGAATACACCCACACCCGGCCGACTATATTCAATATTTTCCGCCATACCCGGCCGACTTTAAGAACAAATTTCCACCACTGTTGGCCGACTTTTTTAAATTTTTCCGCCACACCCGGCCGACTTTGTAGGAAAAAATAAGTCATCAATGGCCGACCCCAAATTTTTTCCACAAAACTTCCCTAATTGTTTCATTTATTTAATTTCAGTGTTCATTAGATGATGACAACTATGAATCTATTGATTTTGAGGCTATTTTAAGAGATTACACCGAAGAGTTCTCGGTGCCTACATATTTTTTCAATCGGGAAACGTGTTTCGATTGGGTTCGTACAAAGGGAGAAGAGTTTGAATTTGTTATGATTATAGGCCGGCCGATAATCCTGGAAGCCGTAGATCGTACCCTCGAATGACGCTCGTATGCGAACGTTGGGGGACATACAAAGAGAAGCCAATCTCGCTATCGTCTCAAGAATCGATTGAAAATGAATTGAAAGGCAGAAAGAAAGAAAAATGAAAAAGTGGAACAAAGAAATGTGATTGTAAGTTTCAGTTGAATGCTAGACAAGTGAATGAAGATGGTCAATGGAAATTGAAAGTGATATGCGGCGTTCACAATCATCCAATTTATGACTCTATGCTTGGTCATTCGTATGCGGGAAGATTACAAAAAGATGAGGAGGATTATGTGATAGCAATGTCTAATGCAAATAGCCGACCGAAGGATATATTATGTGGCTTAAGAGCGCAATTTCCGGAAAACAAATCCAGTCGAAATATCTATAATGCGCGCTTGAAGAACAAATCAATTGAAGCGGGCGGAGTCGTGCACGCAAATGCAACAACTCATGTTTAGATTGAATGGTCATCGTTACCACTTTGAATATCGGCAATGCAAGCAGACTGGCCAAGTTAATCAGTTATTCTTCGCTCATCCGGATAGCATTAAATTGCTTAGAGCCTTTCCAAACATTTTATTTATGGATTGCACTTATAAGACAAATAGGTATAAGTTACCTTTGCTTGAGATTGTGGGGGTGACATCAACGAATATGACTTTCTTAGTTCTTTGTCGTGTATTTAGAGAAATTTGAGAAAGAAGCAAACTACACGTGGGCATGCGAAGTATTGAAGTCTATGATGGACGAATCATGTATTCCTAATGTTATTGTGACCGATTGTGAGAAGGCTTTGATGAATTCAATTCGTCGGACGTTTCCAACTACAACTCATTTGCTTTGTCGATGGCATATTAGCAAAAATATTGTGACAAAATGTAAGAAAATGTTTGATAGGCAAGAGGAGTGGGAGACGTTCATTCAGAGTTGGCATGCATTGGTTAAAGCTGATACAGAGACAGAGTTCAACGACTGTTTGCGGCGATTACCAAAAGATTTCAAGCATTACCCTGACGCGGTTGAGTATGTCATGAAACAATGGATTGTGCCATATAAAGAAAGATTTGTCTCATGCTGGACAAATAAAGTTTTACACTTTGAAAACTTGACAACAAATAGGTACGTCAATCAAACTTTATTTTTGTTATATATATGAGTCTTATGTTTTGTATATATTCATGCTAATAGGGTGGAGAATCAAACTTTATTTTTGTTATATATAAGAGTCTTATGTTTTGTATATATTCATGCTAATAGGGTGGAGAGTCAACATGCCTTGTTGAAGAAACAACTTCAATCGAGTCAGGGAGCGTTTGAGACTTGTTGGAAACAAATTCATACACTTATTGAGTCATCTCATGTTGCAATTATTGCCTCATTCGAAAAAAGCAAGACGGTGGTACAACATAGATTCAAACAACCGTTATGGAGCGAGATTAGGGGTCGTGTGTCTATAAGTGCATTGAATTTGATTTACAACTCGTTGAATGATCTATTTGATCGTGGCCAGAGACCCATCGGTGTGTGATTGTCTTGTGAGATCGACATGCGAGACTTCCTTGTCCACACGAGCTTACCGAGTATGTGAAATTCATGTCACCCATTCCCCTAAATAAAATTCATGCATTTTGGCGTAAGCTAGACACCCTACCGATAGTAAGCTATGAGGATAACATTGATGAAGAGATTCGTAACCGATACAAAGATTGTTGTAATACTCTTGATAGTAGATTTGAGGCGGCACCAAGAATTGGAAAGAATTTGATTGTACGGAAATTGACTGAGATCTGCTATCCTGAAACAATAGTGGCCCATGAACCTGAAGTAAAAATCAATAATAAGGGTCGTCCTAGAGGAAAGAATGCCAAGCTTGAGAATTCCACAAAGCGTGATCCTAGCGTATTTCATGTATGACTACATAAAAAAAAAAAACATAAAATAAAAATGATATATTATTTTTCATGTATGACTACATAAAAAAAAAAAAATCAAAATTACAAGGGTCGGCCACTAGTGGTCGATTCTGGGAAAATAGTCGTCCAAAGGTGACCGATTTAATTGGAAACTCGTCGGCCAACAGGGGCCGACTTTACACACACTGTGGCAAGCAGTGGTGGCCGACCCCTGCACAAAGAGTTCCCTTTACATTTTTTTTGAAATTTTCTGGAATACAGTTTACAATGGAACAATATCTTGAAACCAAAAAAAAAAAAAAATACCATTTTTTGCAAGGTCGGTCAGTAACTGGCCGACTATTTTCCCAGAAACGGCCGTAACTGGCCGACTATTTTCCCAGAAACGGCCGTAACCGGCCGACTGTTTTCCCAGAATCGGCCATTAGTTGCCGACCCCTTTAATTTTCCTTTTTTTTTTTTTTTTTTTTTTTGCGCATAGATTGGCTAATAGGTCTATCTTTCTGGGGGATGGAGGGAATAAGATACTACATTAGCACATAAAAGAACCACATATAAAAGCAAAACAACAAGGAATTAAGAACTAAGTTCTAATATAACAGGTTTCAATGTCTTAACACCAAATAGACAACATACTGAACTGAATCATCAATTCTTCCAAGTTTTAAACAGCAAAATTTGCACATCAAACAGTGCATCCAAAACATTTGTTCAAACATGAGTAACAAAAAAAAAAACTACCATTTAATCCCTTCCACCACCACGAGAAGTCGATGGTAATTCTGTTGCTTCAAGTGCTCTAAATATGACATTCGCGAACTCTTGTGCGACGGACTCATCTCCACTTCTCCATCTCCTCGCAATTGGCGGCATGCACTCACGAACATTCTTTAACATATTCCAAGGATTTGCACGACCAACCTCATTGGTCCTCTTAACTGCTTGAGATCTTTGAGACTCGGGGATAAGAATCGGATGAGAAACATTATAGTACCACGGTAAGTAATTGTTGACAGTGTCTTGTGGTACTCGTATCTCCTCAATATCATCTAGATCAAGCAAGGAATTCTTCCAACGAATGAATAATTGTGCATTCGCGAACCATCCAGTAAGTTTTGGTATCTCCTCGAGGCAATCCATGGAATAGTGGCATGGATGGTATTATTTGGACGTATCCAAACCGTCTCAAGACCCGGTCTGGGAGATGTGGTTCAATTACATTTGCAGCAACAATCGATCCTATATAAAGAGAAACTTTGGGAAAAGGGTATCGTTCTCGATTACCCTCATACGGCCTCCAAACCACCTACAATTACAAACATGATATAAATCATTAATGTGCTTTTCACGAGAGTTTAAGTAAACATTATATATATATATATATATATATATATATATATATATATATATATATATATATATATATATATATATATATATATATATATATATATATATATATATATATATATATATATATATACTTACATCCGTACTCGTTAGTACGTCCATATGTTGCCTTTTCATCTCCACGGATGCATACGCTCCAGATTGACCCCGCGGGTCCCACCTTGCTGTGAGTGGTGAAGTACGAAGATAGGTGTTGCTCAAATCACATCTAAAATCCGGAAATCTCTCATACACCCATGACTGCAGTAAAGTCAAGTATCCAGATATCTGATTGCAATTATACCTCGAAGCTTTTCCAAGTTGCCGGTAAAGGTATGCTAAAGCTCCGGCACCCCAAGCATATTTTCCTATCATTTCCTCGTCTCTAAAAAAATTCAAATATCTCACATTCACACAAGTCCCGGTCTTATCAGCAAAGATTGTGCACCCCAACACGTAAAAAAGATAGGCTTTTGCAGCCGAGGCAGCTTTTCGTGGGTCAGGCGAAGACATTTCCGGAGAGAACTTTTTTTTCAGCCAATCAAGACTTACCTTTCCACTACCTCTCTTGAGTAAGCCTTCGCTAGCCTGTTTTTTATTCACCCCTAAAACCTGATGAATTATATCAACTGGTCCCACCTTAGAGTAAGAAGGATTCTCCAATAGTGGTTGCCCGATGCTTAGGAGCCCCGTCAAGCAAAAGACATCTTCAAGGGTGATCGTCATTTCCCCAAATGGCAAATGGAAACTATTACTTTCCAAGTGCCATCGATCCGAGAATGCACGAATCAACGTCTTGTCCAAATGATCATGGACTCCATTTACTACTAAAAGAAGATTTGAATTACCTAGAATTTATGTAACCGGTGCAGTCATATTCTCAAAATCCAACTCCCATTGCTTCAACTTCGCCACATGGTTAATACATTTGAAGTTGCGCACATCACGTCCTTGCCATATCATCCCCGCCACATGATTTTCATATGATAATAATAAATCTTTACACACCGGGCCACCAGGAAAACCCGCATCTGCTTCTTCTTCATCCTCATTTTCTTCTTCTCGTTCCGATACATATGTCATTTAATTTTCATTAGTATTTGGTGGAGATGTTTCCATACTATCTAGATTCTCACCTTCATCCTCAGTTTCAGAATCACCATCCTGCTCAAATTGTCTAGCATTTGAACTATCTCCTCGATGCAACATCTCCTCACGCAACCTCTCTTCCCGTTCCCTCTCTACCCGTTCCCTTCTGGCAGAGGCAGTGGTCTTTTTCCCTCTAATAAATTGTTTAACTGCAATAAACATCAAATGAATAATCAATTCTAAGCCAATTATCAAAATTTCTAAAATAAAAAATGAAGAACTACATTAACAAAAATCATATACATAGTCTTTCTAAACACAAAAAAAAATAAAATAAAAAATAAAAAATAAAAAATGAGAGACAAAAATCATATACATAGTCTTTCTAAACACAAAAAAAAAATTAAAAAAAAATAAAAAATAAAAAATGAGAGGGTCGGCAGGAACCAGTTGATTTTATACAGAAAAGTCGGCCGGGTGTGACTGAAAAATGAGGCAAAAGTCGGCCAGGGGTTTGAGGATTTTTCGCCCAGAGTCGGCCGTGTCTGGCCGACTATCTACCCAGAGTCGGCAGACACTGGCCGACCCACGTAAGATCCAGATTTCGATCAAGGACTTACAAATTGAGCTTATACCAACAATATTTCCATGAAATCAAGCATGAAAACTAAACAATTTGACTAAATTTGTAACGATATTACAAAAAACGAAACCCTAAAAAGAAATTTGTGCTTACCTTTTCCACCAAGGCTTGACATTGTTGTTGTTGTTGTTGTTGAATGTTCTTCTTGTTCTTCTTCTTCTCTTTCACTCTCTCTCTCTCTCTCTCTATACCGACCGTGTTCTTCTTATCTCTCTACCCGTTTCTTCTTCTCTCTCTCTAAAAAGGCCGATCAAATGGAAATGGGGGTGGGTGAAAATTGGAATATGATAAAGGGGGTGACATTAAGGGTATAAAGGGAAAGTAAAGGGGTGTGTGCAATTTATTTGGGGGTGATACTAGTAATGGGGTATACTAATAGGTATTTGGGGTTTAAATAGTAACTCTCTTTTTTTAGTTCACATATCAAATGCAACATGCCCAAATACAAAAGAAATGTCAGTCCATTAATTTTCTTAATCCTAATTGTAATTAGAAAATCAGTTTTATAAATAAAAAAAATTGATTAAACTTCACAGAAAAATGAGTGCTGGGGTTTGATCTTTCGTCTTCTGACATTGAACACCGTAAAAAAAATAAAAAATTATACTCCCTCCGTCCCACTTCAAGTGAGCCACTTTCCTTTTTGATCCGTCTCATTTCAAATGAGCCATTCCATAAATGGAAATATGTGAACAGTGTTTCGGACATTTATACCCTCATAATGTTTATATATTTATAAAAAAAATCATTCATTATACCCTTATAATTTTAACATATTTACAAAAAAACCAATCATATTAACTTACTATTCCTCCCACTTATTCTCTCTCTTATTAAATGTTTTTAACTTTTACATTTACTCTCCTCTAATCTTCTATCAACTTTCAATTCTTTATTCATTTTTAAAAAAAAATCTTAAAAATTGTGAAATAATCTCATAGCTCATTTGAAATGGGACGGAGGGAGTAGTAATCATTTTGATTTTGATAGTCATAATATTAAAGTTGTCAATTCGACAAGCTAGGAAATGCCCTAGTCTTCTTATTATTAGGGTTAGTGCGGGTGGGTCAATCTATTAAAAGTAGTTAATTAGAAAAGGTTAATTGGGTGAGAGCTTTAATTTGGATCATTAATACAGTATAAAATTTTGGTAAAATGGTAAAAGTCAACTCTTCTGATTTTGCAATACTCCCTCCGTCCCGCTGATAACTTCACTTTTTGCCATTTTGGGCGTCCCATTGAAAGCTTCACCTTTCCTTTTTTGGCAAAGGAATCTTTACTATTCCCTCCACTCATTCTCTCTCCTACATTATTTTAATACTCACAACACCATTATAATTTACTATTCCCTCCACTCATTATCTCTCCTATTTTCAAATTACACTCACAACATTTTTTCTTCCCACCCACTTTCTTAATTTGCGTGCCGGAGCCAAAAGGGTGAAGTAATCAGCGGGACGGAGGGAGTATTTGAAATGGTAATAACAACTTTTAACCGGTCGTATAACTGAAAATTTCCATTTATTTGGTGCAATATTTATTTTTAATCAGTTTTTCCATTTATTTGGTGACCCTTTTACTCGTCTCATTTTGGAAGTACCATTTTGAACTTGGTTGACCTAAGATGTTGGTCGTTGGAGTCGTTCCGGTATCACCCGACCTATATAATACTTTCTCGGTCTCACTTGAAAAGACATAAATTTATATTTTGAGTGGTTCATTTAAAATGACACACTCTCAAAATAAAAACTTTTCATAATTTTTTATTTGTGTGACACACTTGTCATACTAATAATAACTATCTACTCACTATTTTATATCCCACATTTTCTCTCCTACATTACTTTTCATACTCACAACATTTAATCCACCATACATCTCATTGATTTTCGTGCAATATCTATTTTGTGCGTTTTCGAATGAAACATATGAAGTACTCCCTCCGTCCCATTAGTAATGGGAAATTTACTGTAGACACGGGAATTAAGGAAAAGTGAATTATAGTGGAGAGAATAGTGAATTATAATGGTGTTGTGAGTATTAAAATAATGTAGGAGAGAGAATGAGTGGAGGGAATAGTAAAGATTTCTTTCCATTTTAGGAAGTTTGTGGTTTGTAATGGGACGACCAAAAAAAAAAGTTTGTGGTTTGTAATGGGACGGAGGGAGTATATGGTATTGATGATATTAATACTTCCCTGTCCTAAATAAATGTTCTAAAAAAATTGAATTTGATAGTTTTATTTATCTTTGTCATTGTAAATTTTAAAATTTAAAATTTTTAGACACTTATTTTAAAAAGGAAGGAGAAGTATATACTCATAAGGTCATTATTAACAGTTTGGTGCAGATATTGTACCAAACCTCTAAAATAATGATGGAATTTCAACATCAAATATTCTTCACCGTATCCAACAGATTGCTTTTAATCTTGCACCAAATAAGAATATTCTTAAAATATTTCTTACTATTTCATTTAATTAAAATATTTTTCATTAATTGATATATTATTATTGATTATGTGATTCAAATTACATTATATTAAATATTATGCAATAAAAATAAACAAATTAAACAAGACAATCAATATTTTTTAAATACTAATTTAATAAAAATAAATACTAAAATAGAAAGTAAAATAAAATAAAATGCTTCAAAAAATGCAATGTAAATAAAAAATTAAACTACATAAAGATGGTAGATGACATCAAATTCTCCAAATTCAATTATACAAATAACAAATGTTAAATTTATAATTGAAAATAACATTAATTAAAGTACAAATAAAGTAAAATTCAATAATAAAAACAAAAAATATTAAATATTAAATTAAATAATATATATTGTCTTTGTCTCAAAATGAATATACAAAATTTATTTAAAATTAATATTTAAAATAATTTAGTTACTCATTTTGGAAGGGAGGAAGTAATGATTTCAATTTCAAAAGACAAATAAGAAAAAATAAAAATAAAAGGGATAGCGCAAGGGTTTTTCTGTGCCAAATTTTACGCAACAATTTCTCCGCACCACCAAAATAGCGCACGGTATGGCGCATCTGTTGGAGTCTCTATCTTGCGCTAAAATGGCGATAGCGCTGTATTTAGCGTTCTGTTAAATATGACCTAATTGCACATCATTTGTCCTTGAAAGGCCTGAAAGATAAGGCTTCGTTTGTTTAGCGTAATACATTTTTCGAAAAATGAATTCCGGCAAAATGTTTTCCGGAAAATGAAAATATTTTTCGAAAAATATGATAAAAATGAAGTTTTTCCTATTTTCTGGTGCGAAACAAATATCGAAAAATGATAAAAACTGAATAGATGAAAAACTATAGTAAATATTAGGAATAATTATTATTTAGAAGAATATCGGTACGGTTCGGTGTGAGTAATCGACATAAAATCCTGTATTCCAAACCGAGCCGCTAAATTCATTTAAATTATGTTTACCAGCAAAATTAATATTGAACTATAACTAAGATGGAAAAAACATTATTTCATACATACATATAGGTCTTATGTCATAGTCCATAAAATATTATATTGTAATCATGAAATTTTAAATAAGCAATAAAATTTTGGTGCAAATTCTTTTTGGTACAGTTGTATTGGAATTTCACTAAATGGGCCAAGAAAGAAAAAACTAGCGTTGGCCCAAATTCTTAGGCCTTCCCCAATCCCCATCCATGTATCTGACACAATTATTCCTTCCTTTCTTTTCACGTGTAAGAAACAAAATAATAATAATAATAAAAAATGATAATGATCTCCATTTAATTTGCTAAGTGCATAGACAGACGTTTATCACTCACGTTTATCAGTTTTCACAATCCTCTTTGTTAGCAAAAAGGGTAAAGTATCATGGTATTTGGATTTTTAGAAATGAAATAAAATCTTGTAAACTTTAGCAACTGATAATTTTATTAATCACTTTGAATGAGTATTTATACACAAACTAGTGCTACCCCGTGCATTAAACATTAAACACACGGATAAAAAACTATTTCAAAAAAGTCAAAATTTTAAGAAATTACCTATACATAAAGATAAAAATAATACTCCGTTAAGACAATGATTTTCCATAAACTGATGATAATGTTAATGAATATTTTTGCATAATATAGGGGTAGAAAGATACCTCCCAGTCTGTGCAAATTGGGAGAATGCGCTTCAAGTTACAACATTAAGCTGCATATATGGATGTTTCATATTTCGCACTTGCTCCGCAATTTTCTGCAGAAGGCACATACATTCATGCAATATATAAATTATAGAAGTGGAATTTCAAACCGGTACAGCAATATTAAAACATTGGACTATATTGGAAGCATGACAGAGTGGAAGAAGTCAAGGATAAGGCACAGAAGTCAAGGATAAGGCACTGCTGCTTGATGTGGAAGGTAAATAGAGGGATAGTAAAAAGAAAAAACCCAAAAATAAGAAATATAGAAGATCAAATTCCCATTTACATCCTCCCACCCACCAAAGAAACTAAGCTTCAACTTCACTCAAGTGATTGACGGTCTAACCAAGTGTTATCCTACTCCTATCCTTCTCCACTAGTCATCCAGGTTTGATTTGGTCCTCTCATGTTACTGATAAAAGCTTCTTCCCTAGTGAACTGCATATGGTGCAAATCAATAGTCTTCACAAAAATGGTACACTTTCATTTTCCTAGTTTTTCCTCAGTTAAGTGAACAAAATTAACAGAGATATTAATTGATTATATTAATATAGGATGCTCAAACAGTAAAACTTCGACAACGAAATACAAAAAAAATCTCAACAGCACACCAACATGAGGCTACTCCTAGTTTCCATGTCTTTGACCGCATGGAGTAGTCCATTCCCCCCACCATTCCTCAAACTGGAACAAATTCCAGGTAACATCTCTAGCATTATCATTGACAGTAATGAGACATCTTCCCTCAAAAGGTACTCATTCCAACACATTGTACATGTATGTCCTCTTAGAATGTGCTCTATTTTCAACTCATTATCTTTTTGAGTTTTTGGACTTCATCTATCAGGAAACAAAGTTTAGTATCAGAAAGCAAAGAGTTATGTTCTTCATTCACGGAATGTAACTTATGTTACAGTGTCTAAACTTGAAAGATCTCACTGGTTTCGGTGGCGGAGCTGGGAATTAGTAAAGAAAAGATGTATGGGGTTTCAGGGGCAGCGCCCAAAAAAAATTGGCTATATTTTCATATGCAATACCACTTTAGACATAGACATAGTTAAGTACCTACTTTAATGGTGATAATAATATATCTATTGGTCTCTCGTACAATTCAACACATGCGTATAACATAATTACTGTCTCGTACAATTCAACACATGCGTATAACATAATTACTGTTACACGTATCTTGCATTTAAAATTTCAGAAATTCATGGCCGAGAGAAATGATACTTTAACCCTTTTGTTGATTGTCACCAGAAAAAGAACGGAGAGGGAGTATCGAGACATCTTTACCTTGAATATCTCAAAAGCACAACATATAATATCTTAAAGGTGAGAATTCAATTAGAAACACCTTTCTTTTAGAAAATGAACATTCGTTTAGGGATGAAGGGAGTACTTTATAAGTCTAATGACAATTTTCAAATTTCCATTGATTATTACTTTAAGAAAGGCAACCTTAAAATGAAATACTATTAAATGGGAAAGCTAAATACTCTTCACCAAAAATGAAACTGAAAGAGACCACGCACAAACTAAGATAGGGTCCTTCTGTACCTGCATCAAGAATATGATCTGTTTTGAATTTTTCTTGACAAATTTGCCAAGAGCTCACAATACTGCCTCTCATATCCTTCAAATATATCACTCATCTTTCGTTCTCCCACAAACGAACAAATTTTAAAAGTCACTGCAAAAACAAAGGAGGTCAAGACAAATTTAGAACCGGGGTAAAAAATTTCTTATATCCAATGAATTCAAAATTTGTCAACAATTCAGATCACAAATCTATTTAAGTTGAGAATAAATTGGATACAATGAAAGAACAAATATGCATAAATTGGGCAATTCACACAAACAAAAAAATAGACAAATGGAAATTCTATCAACATAGTTATGGTTTAACATTCTTTCTGTATTTTACCTTGCGATGTTTGGATCAAATCCCACCACATAGTAAGTGATAACAGTCCAAACAAAAGCTTCAACTAATGAAAGAGGGATCTTGATGATCCATGAAGGAAGAGCATACGCCCATGCAGGAAAAAACAGAAGGTCCCTTTGCTTGAAAAAAGACAGAAAGTTTTGCCGAATCTTTTGCAGTTTCCGATCAGACCATCCTCGCATTCTTGCCTGAGCTACCGTTGAACCTATGAAATAACATTTCAATGAAAAGAAATGATAAAAGTGTATCCATGAAAGGTCACTTTCTATCATTTCTTTCGTTTGTCATCTTTCTTTGATGGATAGGTCCAGATCAATTGAAACCTGTTCCAGAGGATGTATGAATAATATGACCAAATGAAACCCCTGAAATAGGTTGATGATGGCTATCTATAGGGACATTTATAATATCTGGCCGTTAAATTTCAAAATAAAACTTATTTTAGAAAAAAATATTAGATGGAGAATTCATGGGAGAGCACACACCCAATATATGGGAGCATAAGCCTAATCTATTTCCCAATTGGACACTAAATGACAATGGTAGGACGGCATCACATTTTGAGGGGTGAAACCTAAAAAGGTTTCCATTTCTAAATAATCCAAAAATGCATAATGGTATCACCATAGAAACTGCACGTTATTCTCCTTGATATCTTAAAGCACATACAGTATCAAAAAATCCGTACTGAAATCATCAAAGGAATCCAAACCTGATCCTGAAGTTGAACTCTCTTCGTGTATCTCTAAGGTAATACCCTAGCCTTTAGTTTTTTAGAAGTGGAAATTGATTAAACATATTGCATAAATCTTCTTGAGTTTTTTAGAAGTGGAAATTGATTAAACATATTGCATAAATCTTCTTGATTGATATTTCCCAATACTTTAAGATATTCCACTTGTTAAACCCATTAATACTATTGTCGTACATTGTGGACTCACCAAAAGCTCTGATAAAAAAAATACAATGAGGATTGTGCTGTATATAGAACTCTCTTAGTTAATAGCATGATGAAAAAGGAACTTTTTACAACTATGGATGCTAGAAGTACAACTGGTAAAGTGGTACCTGCTTTGAATAAAGTACTTTTGGATAGAGCTTTTCCATAATTAATAGAGACTACTTGGCTGGCGCTTCATGCCTAACACTTTATGAGCCAAATGCTTCCTTTAATAAGTCTTTCTGGTGCAAATTGCAGGCAAGCCTGAGGGGCACGTACATGCATTAGAAAACAGTGTTAGAAGACGGTATCAATCACGATCAAGTAAGATGTTAAATTTATTCGGTTCGAATATAACTATGTTTGCATTTAGCATATATTTTACATCCTAGATATAAATGAAGGGTTTTGTATTTAGTTAGGAAACATTCCCGGAGGCAGGGCATGACCAAGAGCATTTTGCCGATCAAGCCCAGCACTTAATTGACGTGCAAGCTCCTCGTCACTCGAAACTTCTTGAGGACGGGGTGGTTCCACATTCAGGTCTCTCAACAAAAAGTGGTTTTCGACAGGTAGGGCAAGAATAGTTCTCAGTTAAACCTTGGTCCAACCTGATGTTTAGGCATGTTATCAGAAAACAGGAAAATATGAAATAAAAAATGTTTGTAATGTCATGGAACTTGTATTACAATGTATGAACCATACCATGATCTCAAGCAAGAAAGATGGAAAAGATGATTACAAGAGAGCTTCTTTGCCTTGGACATCGGTTCCTGTCATGCAGCTTGAATATCAATAGCTGTGCTCAAGAGATAAAACTAAATGGGTAAGAAATAAGAATAAGGAATAAAAGTGTATTAAACTTACCCTACAAATAGCGCATTCATCATCAAAAGCTTGTACTTCGTCAGGTGTTGCATCAGGGAGAGCCCCGTGAAGGGTGCCCAAAGTCATCCTCAATTTAATAAACCCTTTGATACGCTTCACAACTGCACTTCGACAGGTAGGGCAAGAATAGTTCTCAGTTAAACCTTGGTCCAACCTGATGTTTAGGCATGTTATCAGAAAACAGGAAAATATGAAATAAAAAATGTTTGTAATGTCATGGAACTTGTATTACAATGAATAATGAACCATACCATGATCTCAAGCAAGAAAGATGGAAAAGATGATTACAAGAGAGCTTCTTTGCCTTGGACATTGGTTCCTGTCATGCAGCTTGAATATCAAAAGCCGTGCTCAAGAGATAAAACTAAATGGGTAAGAAATAAGAATAAGGAATAAAAGTGTATTAAACTTACCCTACAAATAGCGCATTCATCATCAAAAGCTTGTACTTCGTCAGGTGTTGCATCAGGGAGAGCCCCGTGAAGGGTGCCCAAAGTCATCCTCAATTTAATAAACCCTTTGATACGCTTCACAACTGCACTTAACAAAGCCTGGCCAGAGTACAAACTAAACATAAGCACATAATAGTACCCTTACAAGGGTGCCAGCGCAAGCGCATTAACCAAAATATTGAAACATCGAAATCAATTAGGAGAAAAGTGCATAAATCATTTACACGTATATTTACGAAAAGGATTGCATCCACGAGATGGAAAGCCATTCCATTAAGCCACCACATATGCACATAATGACCAAGAGCCATAAGCAAAGTCATCATGTCGAGGAAAAAACCAAAGTTCCGTAAGAGCATGCTCTTCCATTCCCATAATGAACCTGCAGAAACTTTTTCCATTTAAAAAAAACAAGTAAAAGCAAAAATCAATATTGAGCAAGAATAAAGGGACAAACACCAACCAAATGATCCAACACCACAAACATTAACCGATAACATTGCACAAAAACACTAGAAAGAGGACTAATGAAAACAGATGATCTTCCCTTACGAACCACATTTCAACAAACATCAACTATAGTTTATAAATGGAGGATGTGCATGAAATGGTGGCAGAGCATAGTTTAGTATCACTCAGATAGCATATCCTTCGTATGATAAAGATAAGTAGCTCCCATGCTCTTCCATTCCCATAATGAACCTGCAGAAACTTTTTCCATTTAAAAAAACAAGTAAAAGCAAAAATCAATATTGAGCAAGAATTAAGGGACAAACACCAACCAAATGATCCAACACCACAAACATTAACCGATAACATTGCACAAAAACACTAGAAAGAGGACTAATGAAAACAGATGATCTTCCCTTATGAACCACATTTCAACAAACATCAACTATAGTTTATAAATGGAGGATGTGCATGAAATGGTGGCAGAGCATACTTTAGATATCACTCAGATAGCATATCCTTCGTATGATAAAGATAAGTAGCTCCTTAAAACAGACAATACCAACGTCATAATAAAAATGAAAAATACAATAATAATAATAAGAAGAAGAAAATCACTAGGTAGCCAGGTGCAGAGCAATGTAATCAGAAGCGCTGACAAAAATTGCTTTGGACTAATACAAAGACTTGGATCACAATAATTTCTGAATACGTAAGTGACAAGTCCCTTCCATACATTATGCACAGCGAATCATAAAAAGTACACAGTATGTTTGGAAACTAACCTGACGCAGATATATCAAAGAGCTTTGATATACCACTGTTTTCAGCTGAGTGATGAAGCCATATATCAAGCAATTGAAATCCATGAACAACAATGGCCTGAAAAGAACATTTCAAAGACCCCAAAAACTTGTCAAGTAGAGTTAATTAGTGTATTGATTAACCAAAGAACTGCAAAAATTTGCAGAGGATAAAAGTAATACAGGTCGGTACCTGCAGCGTCTCAAAGGCTATACTGAGAGGCTCAAAGAATAACAGTAAAAATATGGATGAAGGCACATTATAATATATTGCTAGACAAAGTCTTATCCTGCAAGCACCATCAATGAGCATTAGAGATATTCAGAGCACAACCAATTTAATAAGCCAGTTGGGAGCCTCTTCGTAATACTTTCGTGTAACGCGGTAAGTTTGCAACACTCCAGTATCCCACCTAATTCCATAATTCTATTTTCACCCATATCATTTTGTTATCCATATTTAAAGTTTGATCTTCCTTCATTAGTTATACAATATTACACATTCTTCATTATTACATAATTTTCTGTGTTTTATGAATCGATCCTTCAATCATAAATTCAGATATCTCTATATATATTTAATCCCAAATCTATGTTCTTTCTTTTCTTTTTTATTTTATTTTATTAGATTTCTGATTTTCACCTTTGTTTTAAATAATTGAAGTAAAATGTTGGTGAAATTGTGTTTGATTTTATTGCCTTTTCTCATTCTTGAAAGCTTTTGAATCCTACACCGATATACATACATACTGATAATAGAAATTATGAATTGAGCAAGAGAAAGAGGGAGACTAACCTGGAATTTTGTGGGTGCATTTAGCCGACGCCATTGCCTCGCTCGGTTCGTCAATTGCATTCTTAATTAATTTCCTTCATCATCACCCTCAGAACAATATCCGAAGTTTAATGTATGTGCGTATATGTGCATCAGTAATTTGATTGTAGTTGAATGAAGGTGTTACTTTGAGAGAAATTACACAAAATCGAAAAATCAATTGACATATTAAAAGTTTAAGAAAGACCCAGATAACAAAATCTAACCTTGTGAATTTTTGAGAGAATGTATAAAATTAAATCCCAAATCAATGATTTAACCACCCAGAAAACCATAAACACCAGAAAGAAAAAGACTGAGTCACAGAAAATGAAGAAAAGGATTGATAAATTAGAATCAGAGTCGATTGAAGATGCTCACCGGTGGTATTCCCATTCTCCATAACGTTGTGTTCGACTATACTCCGTAACGTTGTGTAGTATGTCAGTGTGTTAAAAGAGAGAGAGAGAGAAATGCGGAAAGGAGGTGAGCACAGAGAGAGAGAAGTATGGAATATGAAAGGACTCGCTTAGCTTATCTTGTACGCTAGGGGGTTATTGTAATTAGTAATAGGTAGTGTATTTGGACGGTTTTCAGGTCTGATTCAAGTTTGAGCGGGAAAACTGGTGCTTGCACTTGGCTCATTATATAATAATAGACTATGTAACAAACTAAGCTAGGGATATACATCATCTTAATTACAAAAAAGAGGATATTTAACATATCTATAAACAGGTAGACTAGATAACAAATGAGTTGCCACAGAAGTACGAGGATCAGCAACAAAAGGATTCTGAAGAAACATGAGGAGAGATGCATGGCTGTTGCAGCTAATGTTTGGCTATTCACAGTTGTTTGCTGATGTTTGGCTATTTATTAAGCACCCAGAAAACCTTATAAACACCGGAAAGATAATGTTTGGCTATTCACAGTTGTTTGCTGATGTTTGTCTATTTATTAAGCACCCAAAAAACCTTATAAACACCGGAAAGAAAAAGACTAAGTCACAGAAAAGGAAGAAAAGGATTGATAAATTAGAATCAGACTAATGTTTGGCTATTCACGGTTAGTAGGACTTACGTTTCATTGTTTTTGGATTTTCCTCCTATAGTTTCAAACTTAATTAGCACATATGATTTTTCCTTTTTTACAATATATTTAAATAAATTATTTGCAATCAATAAAACATTACTTCGATATTGATGCAATATACTTATATGAATTATCTGCATTTATTATTTAGTCAAATATTTCTTTAAATCTTTTACAGCTATTACTAAAAGTTACTGCATTATTTTATAGAAATAAATTTTAAATTTGGTTTGTGGTTTGATTTGTTTGCTAGGTTGATTATTCCCTCTCCTTGTTTTTTCTTGTTTACAGTTAACTTGCTTTGTTTATGCAGGTTGTTGTGTTGCTTTCAGGATTTCTTAAAGAGATGTCGGGGAAGGGGAAGAAGAATGATCGTAAGTCTCTCACACACATACCTCCATTCCTCTCTCTCACACACACACACAAAAAAAAAAAAAAAATTGGATTATGTTGAAAACCAACATGGCACCCATATAAGAAGAACAATAATACACCATAGAGCAAGTGTTTGGGGAAATTTTCATATATTTCAATCAATGAATTAAATTTACCAGAGAGAATACATTTTATAGTTGGTCCTTGTAACTGTTTTCAATTTGTTACAGATTCCTTCAACTTACTCTAACAACACTAACAATCTTCACTAACAAAATGACAGCTATACACTAGCTATTTACAATAATACCCCTGAATAAATTTAGCTCCATTTGTCTATTGTTGAAAGTGCTTTAATGTCTCTGAACTGCTGCATATCATGTTTCAACTTATGGACTTATGTTAATGGAACACTTGGATGTGGTTGTTATATTCTCAGAATATAAATTAACATTTGGATCTGCTGCAAAGACGTCGGGGAAGCTGAAACAAATATGGGCGGAGGAAATTAACATTCAGATGTGTTGCAGCGTCTTCCTTGGAGCTGACGCCAATTGGGGTCATAACCTCAGTTTGGCTGGATTTTGACAATAGAAATTGCCGAGTTGCGGTCTCAGATTTTAGCTCGATTCTCGAGAGCGTAAAAACATACCTTAACTCAGTTCAATCAATCTGGAGACTTGATTTCTACGTCTATTGTGGCAACCATAAATTAACCCCTCAGGAGAAGATTAAGTTGGTCGAAATAAATATCAAACCAATTTATATTGGTAATACCTCTTTCCAACCTCGTTCTATATAAAATGTTTATTTTAGGGTTTTCATTTATTTTTGGCTGAAATATATATTAGTGCCCAAAACTTTCATCAGAAACCCACTTAGGGTCCTCAACTATAATATGTCACACATAAAGTCCACAACTAAAATGCGGATGAAAATTTTCGACACCAAAATGCATTTATTTATTGGAGGAGCTTTTCATGGTCCAATTCAAGTACAGTTTGGCTATCAACATTAATGTCATCTTCCTATTTGTCGATGTGGAACAAAAAAAAGCAAAGATAGAACATATGTGTTTACACAAGAAACAGTAACTAAAGATCAGTAACGCAAAAATATACTTAAATTAGTACAATAGCCTAAAATATGTATTTTTACAACCCAATCTTAAAATCACTTAAACAAGAAGCAAGATTCTACAATGAAGGAATATTAAAGCACTTGAAAATCTTTAAAAGGTCATCCTCCTCTTCATCTCCCTCTCCCCCTCCTCGTTTTTGCATTTGGATAACTAATCCACTTTTCACCCTTCCCGCTTCTACCCTGACTACCCTGTGGTTGCTGTGCAACAGTCGGGGGCTTTGGGGCCTGTGTAGCAACAAACCGGACTTGTTGTTACACAAGACCCATTGGATCAATCGCATATTAGTATTTATAAGGGAGTACCATTAAAACCCTCAACTCTTCTTGCTCTATTACTTTGGTTCGAGATATGATCCCCTAAAAGCAATCACTAAAAAGACATGTATGGCATATAAGCCCTTTCATCCACCGGTCATCCCAATTTGGGAGAATGCCCTCAATGATGTCATCATACCCTCTGTCATGTCAGATGTATTTATACCCTCTTAACATTGTTTTTTGGCATATATTTCAAAAGTCTCCTCACAAATCTAATCCCACTTCTTTTTAAATTGTCTCATCTGTCAAAACTAAACACTATCAGCTCTGGCCGAAAGACAGCCATGTCTTGTACGCACTCAAAGCGTGATGAGCGGATGCTCCATTCGGAAAGCGATTGCTCCGGTTCTTTGCCTTGGCTATGTATAAGTTTTTAGTAAACTTCTTCGTCCCTTTCAAGACGCGCACAAAATCCTTATCCCCTGCTATTACAAAGTAACAAACTTCTGGCTCAGGATTTCGTGGGCGCCAAAGGCACATGTCCGCCATCATTTGTTTACCTGCCAAGTCTGCTACTTATACCTTACTTGCACAATATTAAAAATTATTATTATCATAGTAGAATCAATTAGATTTGTAAATAAATATGGCAATAAGTTTAACATTTTCTATTTGAAGTCATAAATGCTAGATTTTTAATAAAAATTCTGTTTAATATGTAACAAATTATTTGGAAAAAAACTCTAATTTTTTGATAAATTCTGTTAACAAAATATGTCAAATTGTTTAATAACTAACAGATTTTTAGCAGAAATTATGTTAACACAATCTGTCAAAAAATATACTCCCTCATTCTCCAAGAACCTTACTATTTTGATGGTCAGCAAAAATGAACTTTAATCAAACATTAATGTCAATCTAATCGTTCTAATAAAATTTTAAAAATTATTATTGACAAATCACTTAGTAATTTATCAATACCAATTTTTAGATTTTTATTACAATGATTATATTGAAATTAATGATTGGTCAAAATATTAACAAATTATAAATTAAATAATACTCCTCCCTCCCTAAATAAATGTCAAAAAAAACTTCATTTTGCCTACCAAAGGAAGTAACACAATACAAGTAATATGTATTGTAAACATTTAAATGATATTACCTTCGGACTCCACATATATGAGACATACTTTATTGTCCATAAAGGTCTTTCTCTCGGTCTTTGAATATCATGACTTTCTGTGAGTAATACAAAAAGAATGTCACGTCTTCATCTTTAGCTTCGAGATTGACACTCATTAAAACTTGTTGCACCCTCCTGTAGATATATTTATATTCTGTGGCTCTAAACCTACAATTCTCAAAGTCCCTTTGAGGATTACACATTTGTGGAATTTCTCGGGTTCCTTGGGCTATGACATATCGAGTTATCCGATTTCGTTAGATTTTGTAAATATTTAATGGAACAAGGGGTCAAGTTATCTGATTCTGTTAGAATTTTTAACGAAATATCGAATGGAGTGATACATTTTAAAAACCTAATGAAAGTTGGTCACATGATGTCACATACTTTCGTTAAAAACCCTAACGAAATCAGATAACTTGACCTCATGTTCCATTAAATATTTACAAAATCTAACAAAATCGGATAACTTGGATCTGCTGCAGCCAAGGAACCCGAGAAACCGGTCAAATGTGTAATCTGGTGGGACTTTGAGAATTGTGGGATTAGAGCCACGGAATATAAATATATTTAAGGAGGGTGCAACAAGTTTAAATGAGTGTCAATCTCGAAGCTAAAGATGAAGACGTGACATTCTTTTTGTATTACTCACAGAAAGACATGATATCCAAAGACCGAGAGAAAGACCTTTATGGACAATAAAGTATGTCTCATATATGTGGAGTCCGAAGGTAATATCATTTAAATGTTTACAATACATATTACTTGTATTGTGTTACTTCCTTTGGTAGGCAAAATGAAGTTTTTTTTCGACATTTATTTAGGGAGGGAGGTGTATTATTTAATTTATAATTTGTTAATATTTTGACCAAACATTAATTTCTATATAATCATCGTAATAAAAATCTAAAAATTGGTATTGATAAATTACCAAGTGATTTGTCAATAATAATTTTTAAAATTTTATTAGAACGATTAGATTGACATTAATGTTTGATTAAAGTTCATTTTTACTGACCATCAAAATAGTAAGTAAGGTACTTGGAGAATGAGGGAGTATATTTTTTGACAGATTGTGTTAACATAATTTCTGTTAAAAATCTGTTAGTTATTAAACAATTTGACATATTTAGTTAACAGAATTTATCAAAAAATTAGAGTTTTTTTCCAAATAATTTGTTACATATTAAACAGAATTTTTATTAAAAATCTAGCATTTATGACTTCAAATAGAAAATGTTAAACTTATTGCCATATTTATTTACAAATCTAATTGATTCTACTATGATAATAAGAATAATAATAATTTTTAATATTGTGCAAGTAAGGTATAAGCGGAGCTAGCAGACTTGGCAGGTAAACAAATGATAGCGGACATGCGCCTTTGGCGCCCACGAAATCCTGAGCCAGAAGTTTGTTGCTTTGTTATAGCGGGGGATAAAGATTTTGTGCGCGTCTTGAAAGGGCCGAAGAAGTTTACTAAAAACTTATACATAGCCAAGGCAAAGAACGGAGCAACTGCTCTGAATGGAGCATCTGCTCTCATTGCTGAGGCAGACAAGACATGGCTGTCTTTCGGCCAGAGCTGATAGTGTTTAGTTTTGACAGATGAGACAATTTAAAAAGAAGTGGGATTAGATTTGTGAGAAGGACACTAGAAATATATGCCAAAAAATAATGGTAAGAGGGTATAAATACACCTGACATGACAGAGGGTATGATGACATCATTGAGGGCATTCTCCCAAATTGGGATGACTGGTGGATGAAAGGGCCTATATGTCATACATGTCTTAGTGATTGCTTTCAGGGGATCATATCACGAACCAAAGTAATAGAGCAAGAAGAGTTAAGGGTTTAATAGTACTCCCTTATAAATACTAATAGGCGATTGATCCAATGGGGCTTGTGTAGATACAAGCCCGGTTTGTTGCTACACAGGCCCCAAAGCCCCCGACTGTTGCACAACAACCACAGGATAGCCAGGGTAAAAGCGGGTTGGGTGAAAAGTGGATTAGTTATCCAAATGCAAAAACGAGGAGGGGGAGAGGGAGATGAAGAAGAGGATGACCTTTTGAAAATTTTCAAGTGCTTTAACATTCCTTTATTGTAGAATCTTGCTTCTTGTTTAAGTGATTTTAAGATTGGGTTTTAAAAATACATATTTTAGGCTATTGTACTAATTCAAGGTATATTCTTGCGGTACTGATCTTTAGTTACTGTTTTTTGTGCAAACGCATATGTTCTACCTTTGCTTTTTTTTTTGTTCCACATCGACAAATAGAAAGATGGCAATAATGTTAATAGTCAAACTGTACTTGAATTGGACCATGAAAAGCTCCTCCAATAAATAAATGCATTTTGGTGTCAAAAATTTTCATCCGCAATTTAGTTGTGGACTTTATGTGTGACATATTATAGTTGAGGCCCCTAACTGGGATTCTGATGAAAGTTTTGGGCACTAATATACATTTCAGCCAAAAATAAATGAAAACCCTAAAACAAACATTTTATATAAAACGAGGTTGAAAAGAGGTAATACCAGTATAAATTGACTTGATATTTATTCCGACCAGCTTAATCTTCTCCTGAAGGGTTAATTTATGGTTGCCACGATAGACGTAAAAATCAAGTCTCCAAATTGATTGAATTGAGCCAAGGTATGTTTTTACCCTCTCGAGAATTGAGCTAAAATCTGAGACCCCAACTCGGCAATTCCTATTGTCAAAAACCAGTCAAACTGAAGTTATGACCACAATTGGCGTCTGCTCCAAGGAAGACGCTACAACATATTTGAATGTTAATTTATATTCCAATTTTGTGTGTGTGAGAGAGAGAGAGGAGGGGAGGTATGTGTAAGAGACTTAAGGTTATTTTCCTCCACCCATATTTGTTTCAGCTTTCCCTGACGTCTCTGCAGCAGATCCAAATGTTAATTTATATTCCGCGAATATAACAGCCACATCCAAGTCTTCCATTAACACAAGTCCACAAGTTGAAACATGGTATGCAGCAATTCAGAGACATTAAAGCACTTTCAACAATAGACAAATGGAGCTAAATTTATTCAGGGGTATTATTGTAAATAGCTAGTGTATAGCTTTCATTTTGTTAGCGAAGATTGTTAGTGTTGTTAGAGTAAGTTGAAGGGATCTGTAACAAATTAGAAACAGTTTCAAGGACCAACTATAAAATGTATTCTCTCTTGTAAATTTAATTCATTAATTGAATATACGAAAATTTCCCCAAACACTTGCTCTCTGGTGTATTATTGTTCTTCATATATGGCTGCCATGTTGGTTTTCAACATAATCCAAAAAAAAAAATGTGTGTGTGTGAGAGAGGAATGGAGGTATGTGTGTGAGAGACTTACGGTCATCCTTCATCCCCTTCCCCGACATCTCTTTAAGAAATCCCGAAAGCAACATATGCGTAAACAAAGCAAGTTAACTGTAAACAAGGAGAGGGAATAATCAACCTAGCAAACAAATCAAACCAAATTTAAAATTTATTTCTATAAAATAATGCAGTAACTTTTAGTAATAGCTGTAAAAGATTTAAAGAAATATTTGACTAAAATAATAAATGCAGATAATTCATATAAGTATATTGCATCAATATCGAAGTAATGTTTTAATGATTGCAAATAATTTATTTAAATATATTGTAAAAAGGAAAAATCATATGTGCTAATTAAGTTTGAAACTATAGGAGGAAAATCCAAAAACAATGAAACGTAAGTCCAACTAACAAAGTTAAGAGAGAGAGAGAGAGAGAGAGAGTTATTTAGGAGAGTAAAATAAAAATAGATGGAGATAGAGAGATAGTTGTTTAGGAGAAAAAATAAAAATAGATGCAAATAATTTATTTAAATATATTGTAAAAAAAATCATATCTGCTAATTAAGTTTGAAAATATAGGAGGAAAACCCAAAAACAATGAAAGTAAATTCAATTAACAAAATTGAGAGAGAGAGAGAGAAAGTTGTTTAGGAGAGAAAAATAAAAATAGATGCAAAGACAATGAGAGAATTGTTTAGAAGAAAAAAAACAGATGCAAGCACATGGACCCGAACATGGGTGGATACAAAACAGCACCCATGCACCTTTAGCATTCCCCTTCAACTAGGGATGACAACGGGTCGGGTTCGGATCGGATACGTTTTGATCCAAATCCGACCTGAACACTATTAACCCTTTACCAAACCTGACCCGATCAGAAGGTGTTCGATCTGAGCCCCGATCCAATTCGAAATATTGGAAAGGGACAGTTTAAGGCTACCAGATAAGTACATGTAACATTTTATTTTTCTTTCTTTTTTCTTTTGGCAGTGTGCCACTTAAAGATTCAATGGCATAGAATTCCTAGCAAGAAATATCTATACATGTTAAGAGGAAATGTCTGGTGAGGAGAAACAACTAAAAATTGAAATGTAGGGAGCTGGTAACATATTCAAAATTGTCGGGATGTTATTCCATGCCTGATTGAAAAGATTAAGGTTCTCATGTACCTCTTCAAAGTTCAGCCATACATGACTAATAGATCTAAATCCTTCACACATTTCTTAAAGATTTTTTACCTCCATTTAGATTACAGAAAGGCATACGAACAAGATTGAGCAGTTTAAACAATCACATCAATTCATATTTTATTACAAAGGTGAAATTCAAGCCATAAGAAGACTATTAATACCTTCAAGGAAGTGGATGAACTGAAAATTTGAGAGGGCACATTCAATCAATCGACAATCGGTGAAGGCGAAGATCCCGGCTGCGCAGAGAGAGACGAGCAGAGAGAGAGAGAGAAACAGGGACGCCCTAATTTTCTATCTCCAAAACCCTAAATTTTAGGTATATACATAGGGTTATTTGGATTTATGATAATCAGCACTTATCAATTCCTTTTGACCACAACACCAAGGTTTTCAAACTAGAGAAGAATTAAAAGCAGAGTTCTAGAACAGTAAAAAAATAGAAAAGAATCGAACCAGCTAGCAGGAGTTAAGATCTGAGCAAAGGAAGCTCCATATCTAGTAAGAAGGGAAAAAAATCAGAAGAACACAGCTACTGGAAAGTGGAAACTATGTCAAGTGAAATGGGTCCATCAAAGTGTTTTTTAGGCCTTCTGACTCCAACTAAATTACCCACCAACAGGGTGGCCCAATACTCCTATGTGGCTATGCCTTTACTGACTTGATGCCACCATTTCAGTACTTTATTTTCATATTTTAATCTAATGAAACAATAATCAGTGATAATGAGTTGAACAGTGAGCGTGAGAAGGAGCGTAGATCTTGTTGTAGGTGATTATAGCTAGAAAATAAAGTGAAAAGAACAGATTTACCTCAAAAGAAAAGAAAGAAGTTGAGGCCAAGAATGAAGGTGATTATCAATGGATTTTGAAATTTCTTGCAGTTTAATAAACCCATGGCTCAGATCTCCATTGCTCCCTCACTAGACATTAGGGTTTTTCATGGGAAGGGAGAGAAGGGGAAATTTTAGGAATGGTTTCTTCTACTCCCTAGTCCCACCAACAAGAGCTTTCATCACTTCTACTTCTCACAAAAATTAAGGAAAATGACAGTGTGGGATAAGGGTTGTGAGAGGGAAGAAATGAGTGGATATATTAAATCGAGCCTACAATTTCTACAATTTAGATGTGTGATAGGAAAAAGTGAATGAATTGATAAGTGGGGTATACAATTTAATTACTCTCTCTGTCCCAGTTGAAAAGGCACAAATTTCTATTTTGTTGTCTCATTAAAAAAGACACTCAAAATGAAAATATTTTAACACTTCTTTATTCGTGGGACCCATTTGTCATACTCAAAATAATTATCCATTTATTATTTCCTAACCCACTTTCTCTCTCCTACCTCGCTTTTTATTAGAGCTGTCAATACGGACTGGCGGGGCGGGGCCAACCCGCCACTAAACGGGGCGAGGCGGGTCAAATTTCTGGCGGGCTGGAAATATGTCAACCCAACCCAACCCCACCTTGGGTTGGTGGGCCTGGCGGGCCAATACGGGCCAGCTTAAAAAATCTGCCACTATTACTGTTTTTCAGCTATTAGATAGTAGTGCATGAGTTTCCTGTAAGCTTAAGGTTGGCAAGGAAGTGGTTGCAGTTTCAGGAAATAACAATGGTAGCAATAACAATGGTAGCAATGAGCGAATCATTTCCAAGTTAATCTATAAATTATCTTAAAGAAAGGCCTAGACTCAAAAAGTGAGATCAGCTGCTGTTGAATATGTATGTTGGTATAGGAGTGAGCTACCTTGGTTGGATGGATCAAGTAGGAATAAATGAAAACCAAGAATAACACTCCTACAATTGAAATGCTGAAAATGGAAAGCAACAACATAAGTTTAATAATGCATCAGAAAGTAGGAATAAATGAAAACCAAGAATAACGCTTCTAAAAAATTAAAAATTACAACCAAAATGGCAAGTACCAAGTATTTACAATTTTAATAATGCATCAGAAATGAGGTTTCATTTGTTAATGCTTAATAATGCTAAAAATGGAAAGCAACAACATAAAGTTTCATTGCAAGCAGGGTTGCACGATTCGTAGTTCTTCCGATTCGAATTCGCGATTCGCTCAATCCATGGAATTCGATACGTAGAGTATTACAATTATTGCGATTCGCGAATTCGCAATATTAGTACGTTTAATTTAATAAATATTAAAAAAATATAATAATAATAGACTTACTTTTCATATCTAGAGGACATTAATTGCGAATTCAAAGAGGTTTTTCAAGGTATGACTTTTCAGTTTTCTACAGCTGACCCTTGGAACATATCAATAGTTAATGGGCAGCATTCATTGCAACAATGCCTTTTCATATCAAGAGGACATTAATTGCGAATTCAAAGAGGTTTTTCAAGGTATCTGAACACGAATCGAAGATTACGATTCGCGAATTCCAGCATATCGATTCGGTATCGAATCGCGAATCGATACCTGCGAATCGATACGCGATTCGATGTCTAGATGAGAGTATCTTGCAACCCTGATTGCAAGTAAATACCTCAAGTAAGTTGATATTGAAGTTGACAAAACTAGGCGACGCTCTGCTTCCACCGTGAGCTACGGCCCCAATTTTCAAATGATTGAATTTTGTAGGCAAACTAATCCCAACTCTGTATCATTCCAAAATTCAAACAACAAAATATACCATTATAAGCAAAGATCCAAAAACATTATTGTAATTAAGAACTACCCCTATATTTGGACTTCAAAAAAAAGTGAGGGAAAAAGATTAAAAAAAAAAAAAAAAAAAAAGATCAACAGAAAAGTCAAAGCAAATCACTACTGTAAAAGCCCCTTTCTATAAAATCCAAAACCAACTATTGAAACTAATACCAAGATCATTCAAAATATTGATATCAAATTCAATTAAGTTTTTATTTAACTTTTTAAAACTACTTTAATAAATATTTTTCAACATTCTGGGATCTAAACAAGCTTAAAGAAAGCAGTAAATCTTTATAAATGAGTGAAACAAAATACCGGTCAATTCGGTCCTTGAGCTTGAACAAGAACTTTTCATTATCTTCTTCAGCAACTTTGACAAGCCTTTCCATCAAATGTTGCCTCTCCTGAAACCCAAGATTATCAACATCAACTTCTTGGGCAGGCCCTTTGGACCAAAACAATAAACCCTTCTTCAATCGATCAAAAGTTGGGAGCTTTTCAAGAGTAGCCCATTTAAGTGCTTCTTCATCATTTTCATCTCTAGCAGATCTTGAAAAAGCATACATCCCTGTATTCATCTCTAGCAGATCTTGAAAAGAAGGGATTAGAGAGCGAGGGCGAGGGCGAAGCGCAACGAGGTTGGCTTAGGGGTTTTTGATCGAGAGAGTGAAAAGAAGGGATTAGAAAACCCTAGAAAAGGAAACGGGGTAAGAGGGATGACAACGGGCCAGGTTAGGGTTGCTTTTGACCTAATTGAGCCCGACCCGACCCGAAATGTCTGAACCCGAACCGACCCGCCATGTGAAACAGCCAAGTAATTCCGGAAGCAATTCTTAGAATATTAAATCTATATGACTAAATCATTTTTTACCAAGCAACTGTCATGCAATATGTATCTTTCTGGTCTATGCTCATTCTGCAACTAGTGCCAAAGTCAATTAAAAATGGACATTCTTAATCTTACTGTCATACAGGTAATTGAATTAATCTTACTGTATATTAATCTTACATTCTTACTGTCATGACTCAAACAGATACATGTAATTGAATTAGCCAAATTTTCACAAAATAGTCGCAGGTCCAGATCCTTCTTCACTCCAAAATGGACATTCGCAGGTTAAGAAAAAAAAAACACTAATAATTCTGTCCCAAAATGAAAGCCCAAATAGATTAAGAACAAAAATGGACATTCGTTTTTGTACGGAGTGAGTATAACAAAAATGGACATTCGCAGGTTAAGAAAAAAAACACTAATAACTCTGTCCAGATCCGACCTTATCACACATAAACACACACAAATTCATCTCAAACATAAACACAGGCTGAATCGCAAACATAAATCAGAGTTGGATTTCATAGTAATTAGGTTCAATACCTGAAATTAAGAAAGACCGGAGAATCGCCGTCGACGGCAGCGGAGGAGCGGAGGAGCGGCTTCGACTTCGTCTCTCTCTCACTCTAACTTTCTCTCTCAAAAGCGGCGTAGGGGAGGGTGAAGGCTGAAGGGAGAATTTGGGTTAGGGTAAGAGAGGGGTATATATATATGGGTAAAATACTAATTCAGGTTTTTTGGGTTGGGTCGAGCAGCATCGAAATATCGTGCTCGGCGGTTTTTAAAATATGGCTATCGAACCGACTCGAATGGGTCAGATATTTTCGGGTTCGGCCCGGGTCCAATAAAATTGTAGCCCCGTAAGAAAAAGAAGGACGACGCCGTTTTTGAGTTGGCGCTGAAAAAAAAAAAATTGGGCTGGCACACCCTGCCCCAAACCCATTTGGCCCGCACCCGTTTGGGGCCAGCCCGAATTGGCCCACTTTTATTTGGGTTAATATTTTTAAAATCAACCCATCTCTATTGCATGGTGGGACGGGCTGGTACGACGGGCTCAACCCAAATTGACGACTTTACTTTTTATACTCACAACACTTGTTACACTATACACTTTCCTTAATTTCCTTTCGAGGCCAACTATTTGCCTTTTCGAATGGGACATTTTTGAATGGGACATAGGGAGTATATAAGAAAGATAAGTGGGGTATAAATAATATAATATTAATAATTTTTTGCGATTTTATAAAAGGCGGAAGCTTGAAAGCTTGTAATAATGTGATACCCTTTTAGGTTAAGAAAGAGAAGAAGATTTAGTTGGGACGAAGAAAGTATACAACAAATATACGGAGAGTCAATTTTTAAATTTTTTTTTTGGGCATTTACAAAAAACTCATTTTAAAAGATGAAAATTACAAAAAAAAATACACACAAGATGGAAATTACAAAAAACTTCTATAAAAATTACCAAAAACTACTTTTGTAAATTGAAAGCACTATTTTCGTAAAAAAAAAAAAAAAGAAAGAAAGAAAAAGAAAAAAACATAAATAAACATAAAATGTAAAACATTCAGTTACAATAAAATACTTATGAATTAATAAAAAATGTAAATACTGCTGAGCTAAATCAAAACAAAAAACAAAAATGAAATTCCCATATGGCTGCTAAGCACACTCATCAATATAACTAACATAGATCTTATTGGGCACCTACAAACCAATATACTTGAAGCCACAAATTCTCATTAAATTTACAAAAGCTTGACATGAATCATAGATTAACGAGTTGAAATGCCACTTGATTCCAACCCACCAAACAACTGATAAACAACTGATAAACAACTGATAAACAACTGATAAACATGATAAACAACTGATAAACAACTGATAAATATAATAAACAACTGATAAACATGATAAACAACTGATAAACAACTGATAAATAAATGATAAACATGATAAACAACTGATAAACAACTGATAAACAACTGATAAACAACTGATAAACATGATAAACAATTGATAAACAACTGATAAACATGATAAACAACTGATAAACAAGATAAACAACTGATAAACAAATGATAAACATGATAAACACCCTACGGGAGTTTGCAGAGGATCCAACCTAAGATCCCACACTTAGTGAAGCCTACATCTACCAGGTACCTGTTGGGGTTTAACAATGATCACCAACTTGAAAAAAGCACCTAATAATCGCAACTTTTCATCAACTATATCCACATTCAGTGATCATCTATAGACACATTAGACAGGTCCAGAAGAAAATTTATCCCTAACCTCATGAGTGGCATTATTCTCGTTATCAATCTTAGCGTCTATATATGTAACATACTATTCTCATTATCAATCTTACCGTCTATATATGTAACATATATGAGAGATGCTGCTTTCGGATCCAATATTATAATCAAGAAAGAGCTGTTAATCACAAACACGTTCCGGCTTTTTGGGAAAAACTAACAAACAATTATCTGACTCCTTTATCCAAAAAAAAAATTCACTTTACACCTAATTGTATGAACGCAAATATGAAAGATGTTGTGACTCATTGAACAGGAGTTAAACAAATAATTGTAATCCAAGAGCTCAATTAAGCAAGC
>JAFEMH010003943.1:120000-236920 GCA_022495995.1 Adenophora triphylla var. japonica
GCCATTGATGAAAGCTTAAAGCTTTTCTTGAGTTTTTGGTCTTGACCCCCTTCTTGAATCTTCTTGCCCCTTCGTCCCACTTTAGAAATGGTTCGTTCTTGGAAACACACCCCTAGTGTAATCCACGACTACCACAAGGGAAATCTTAGGGTTTATCGAAGGGACAATGGGACATGGCTGTTGGTGCCCTTATTAGAAATTGGTGAGATATTGACGAGGTACGGATGTCCAAGAGAATACCTTCGTTATCCGAGGAAGTATAGGATCGACCGAGTTGATGCAGGATCCCAAAACATGGTTGTATTCCATAGATGAGCCGAGATGATTGATCACGTTATTGTATTCTATCTGACGTCGGACCATCTGGAACGACCTCCCTTTATAGGTAAGGCTCCCTCCCCGGCCTTAGTATATACTACGAGGAGGGATACTCTTCCTTTTCCCCGTCTTTCATATGCCTTGGATGATTTTGTTGACTTGTTTCCCTGGTCTTGTGCAGATATGACGGGAAGAGGAAGTGGTGCGAGCACGAGCGTTCCCTCGACGTCGGTTAACATTGTTGACGCTTTTGTTGAGGGAGAACAAGTTGAGGGCCGAGGGAGATCTGGACGAGGAGGAGCCGATTGAGGGAGATCTGGCCGAGGTAGGGTTTATGTTCCTAGGCCCAGACCAGTTAAGGCCGGTGAGCCAATGTTGGAGGAGGTGTACTCCAAGTATGGAGTGCCGAGGGAGGAGTACAAGCTAAGTTATTTCCATGGTACCCCTTTCATTAACGAGGGAGAGGAGATTGACTTCTATTATAGCCTAAACTATGTCCACTTTTTCTTCAAACAGTTCCAATTAGGACTCCGACTTCCCTTAGATCCCTTCATCAATGAGTTTTTAGGAGACATGCAGGCCGTCCCGACCATGCTAGGAGCCAATGCAGTAAGGTTCCTCGTAGGCTTTATTGTGTTGTGTCGTAGTTTAGGGTTCGAGCCTACCCAGTCAGTCTTCCACCACTTCGTCACAGTAGGTTATATAAAAGATAAAAAATTGGTGGTGATAAGGAGAGATCCCAAAATAATCCTCCCCATGTCTAGCAAAGTGTTTGGATGGGATACCATGTTATCAGAGTTGAGAGCCGTCAGGGCTGGGAGTTTGTTGTTCCTATGGAGGTTCCTGCCGCTCCCAAGGCTGTAAAAAGAGCTGAGTGGACTGAGGCTTTGATAGCCCGGTTAACTCAATTTGCTGAGGTAGGCCTTCTTGACTGGTCGGCATTGGAGAAGGATGATCGGTATTACGTCCAGGCCGGGGTCATGCCAGGACCGAGGGACGGGTTGATGCCCCTCGTCCCCATCACTAGGGGAAATAGATTTCCTAATTGGAGGATACAACCCGATTTGGTCTTCCATTCTGATTGTGATCGGTGCAAGCTTGATCCTAAGGATCAATGTCTGAGAGAGGACGATGTTGTTGGCTATAATTATTCATCCTTCTTCATTCTTTATACTTGTGCCAATTTTCTTATTGTTTATCCAAGTTGTAGGGACTAACTGTTTCTTCCTCGTTGATGCAGATCTGACAGCCGAGCAGGAAGTCGAGATGTCTACGAAAAATGTTGATCCCCTTGCTCTGGCCAAGGCAAAGAGGAGGGCGTCTAAGACCTCAACCATCAAACAAAGGCAAGATGACGGCACACATCGTCAAGTGATCTTGTCCAGGAAGGAGGCTGTTGCTGTCCCCATCAAGCCGGTCGGGGAGGTCATAGACGAGGAGTCCCATGAAAGGCTCAAAAATCCAAGGGTAGAGGGGCATAGACCGCAACTTCCAACTACTGAAACTGAGGAGAGGCAAGCCGGTCAGCCTACTGCCGAGGACACGGACCTCGTCCATAGGTCATCAAGCCTGAAACGGCCATCTTCTGGTGCGGTTGATGGGGAACCCTCCTCAAAGAGAGCTGTTATACCTCATCGTCCCATGCACTTACTCCTTGTACTATCAGAAATTATCAAGAGGCCGAGCAACTGGCCAGGCAACTTGGTCTCCAGCTAACCCTAAAAGGCATGGATGTGCTAGCCCGAGAGAGTCCACAGGTTAGGATAGGATTAGCTGTTGTCCAACAGGCTATGGACGAGGAGCTACTTGATCGATTGATCAAGGCAAATCCCAGCAAGGAAAACATGGCCAACAGGAAGGGCCTTACCCTTAGCGAGGTAATTTCCTCGTCATTTCTTGTCTTCGTACTCTTTACTTTTTGTATTTTTGCTGACGTTGCTTCTATGCTTCAGCTTGCCACCATGGTCGCCTATGAAAACATCCACAACAAGGCCGTGGACGACCAGATCTCAAAGCTCAAAGCACGGGTCGGCAAGGGTGAGGCCGACGTAGCCGCAGCTGCCAGCTCGTTGAAGGCGCTGAGGGAAGAGCTGGAGGCTGAGAGGGCAGCCAGGGTAAAGGCTGAGCAGATGGCCGAGGAGGCCAGGTTCCGAGCTGAGGAGGCCCTCAAATTTAAGGAGGCTGATATGGCCGAGATGGAGAAGCTCAAGGTCGAGGCGACCAAGGCGCCCGAGCTGGCTGTCGCTGCACGGATAGAGCTGGAGGCAAGCATTCCTTCGAAGGAAGAGGGTGCTATTGCCTGGTTCAAGGACAACCCGGCCTTCATAGATGTTGTTAATGAGAAGACTACCACCATGTTTATAGATGGCTATATGCATCTGGCCAGGCGTCTTATGGTGGATACGTCACACGGCCTGGACTTGACATCCATTGCTCGGCTCATATGCCAGGATGGATACGATGAGGCAGCTCGATCTCTCCACAACGTCGTTCCCTTTTCTGACCATGTGCTGAAGGTAATTGCCGAGCAGGATGCTCAGGACGACCGTGCACCTTGGGCTCCTCCTTCCATTGATCCTGATAATATAAATGTCTTGATAGAAAAGATTGAGGACGAGATGGATGATGAGATTGCCAATGCCAAGGAGCCAACCAACGAGGAAGCTCAAGTTGATGCTCAGACTCAGCATGCCAATCTTTCCATTGATGCCGAGACGCGAGCTTTCTTCGAGGAGCCTTTCGAGCAAGAGCATACTTAGAATGTTTTCTTTTTTGCTTTTCAAGTAATAGAATAGGGCCACCTTTGTACTTCAATGTTTATCAATGAACTATCCCTTTCTTTTGTCGCTGTTTTAGCTTTTGATATAAACTGCTTGTATATACGCATGTCGTTGGGGGAAGCTGAGGAAGTGTTCCTCGTACTTCACTTTGGATTGTCTAAAACGAGGAGGCTAGCTCGGTTTTAGACACTTGGCAATTTTGCCTGTTTGGGTCATTATGCCGAGGAGGATTCCTCGGCTTGACTGTTGGATTTGTCTTCTTTTTCATCTCTCTATGACGAGGAAGATGACTCGTACATAGGTCTAGGATGGTTCTGCCTGTAGTCGTTAGGCCGAGGTGTTTCCTCAGCAAGACATAAGGCTTGCCCTTTTTTTATCTCCTTATGCCAAGGAAGGTGACTCGTACATAGGTTTTAGATGGTTATTGCCAGTAGTCGTTAGGCCGAGGTGTTTCCTTGGTAAGACGTGAGGCTTGCTCTTCTTTTTTATCTCCTTATGCCGAGGAATGTGACTCGTACATAGGTTTAGATGTAGATGGTCTCACCTATCCATGACGAGGAGGAACTCGCTCAGTCATAGGTCTTGGGTGACTAATGGTGGGAGCTTGTCCCTTTGAAGGCCGAGGAGGGTGCTCCTCATCTTCCAGTGTTTTCTTGGTAGTTGCCTTGCATGTTGAAGAAGTAAATTTCATAAACTGAACTGATTACGTCAAACTGCAATCCTACCTTGCTAAAAAAGTAAAAGACTAACAACGACTAATCTATTATATAAAGACAGACTAAAACTAATGATAGTATTTCCGTAGATTGTCAGAGTGCCACAGATGCTTAAGCTATTTCCCATCCTTGGTCTTTAATCTATACGTCCCTTCTCGAATGACTTGGGTTATGATGTAAGGACCTTCCCGGTTTGGGGAGAGCTTGTTTTGTTCAGCCTTTCGGCCAGTAGCTTCAATCTTTCTAAGTACCCAGTCGCCCACTTGGAATACTCTTTTGTTGACCCTTTTGTCATGATATGCCTTGGTCCTTTGTTTGTAATTCACCATTCTCATCTGAGCAGCTACTCTTTTTTCATCCATTATGTCTAGGTCTAGGAGCCTATTGACCTTGTTGAGTCGCTCATCGTAGTTGAAATTTCTTATAGTAGGGATAGCCATTTCAGATGGTGCCATAACCTCAGAACCGAAGGTTAATGCGAATGGGGTTTCCCCGGTTGGCCCCCGGGTGGTTGTGCGAACAGCCCATAAGGCTAAGGGAAGTTCGTCCAACCATCTACCACCACTTCCTTCAAGGTTCTTAGTTAGGGCTGTAAGTACCAGTTTGTTGGCTACCTCAGCTTGTCTGTTGCATTGGGGTCTGCTTACAGATGATTTGATGTGACGAACTCCTACTCTGCTCAACTCAGCTGTGAATGCCATAGAAAATTGGAGACCATGATCTGAAATGATAGTGTGTGGGACCCCAAAGCGACACCAGATGTGTTCATGGACGAAGTTGATTGCGTTTTCCTCCGTTATCTTGGCTAAGGCCTTTGCTTCAATCCATTTGGAGAAGTAGTCGACTGCTACTATTACATATTTACAATTACCTCGGGCGGGAGGGAAGGGTCCGATGATATCAATCCCCTACATATCGAATGGCCACGTAGGTATTATAAGAGTTTGCTCGACTGCTGGGAGTCTAGGAATGTCAGAGTATCTCTGGCACTTGTCACATTTTTTTACGTAGGCTTGCGCGTCCTCCCTCAAGTTCGGCCAATAGTAACCTAGCGTGATGATTTTATCAGCTAGGGTTCTGGCCCCTGGGTGTCCGTCGCAAACGCCTTCATGGACTTCGGCCAAGATATTCTCAATTTCCTTAGGATAGACACACCTCAGCAGGGGCTTAGTGAAGGATCGTCTATAGAGGACTCCGTTCATCACAATGAACCTTGCTGATCTTTTCTTGACAAGCTTAGCATGTGCTTCATCTTTCGGGAGTTGGCTCTTCTCGATGTAGTCCATGTAATCATCTATCCAACATCTAGGAGCATTACTTGTAACCTTTCATAGGCGGGTTCTTCATTAAAGACTACGTATGGTTTAGAGTTGGACTCGGTCACATCCATAGTTGATAATTTATATTGAACATCCGCAATTTGATTGTCTTCCCTGCCTATCTGACTGATTTCGAAGAACTCCAGCTTCTTTGTCATATCTAGGACCAGGCCCCTATACTTAGTAAGTATAGGATTTTGCGTGTTATACTCTCCCTTCACTTGCTTGACTACGAGTTGGGAGTCACAGAAAGCAGCAACTTTGGTTACTCCATAAAAGGAGGTTAGCTCGACGCCAATATATCAGAGCTTCGTACTCGCCCTGGTTGTTGGAGGCAGGGAACTTGAACCTGATGATGTCTTGGATGGTGTGCTCTCCTTCAGGACTTGCTAGCACAACTTCAGCTCCGCTTCTCTCCTTTGTGGCTGAACCATCAGTGTATAAGACCCAATAGTTGGATGGGAGCTCGATGGTTGATCCTTCTTCCTCTGACATTTTATGCTTATGGGAGGTGGGGTAGTATACACCCATGAAGGTAGTTTCGACCATGAAATCAACCAGAGGTTGTGCTAGGAGAGTCTTCCTTGGTTGGTATGTGATATCAAACTCTGTAAGAGCGATATACCAACTGAGGAGACGTCCGGAGCTATCCAACTTGTGTAAGATTTTCTTCAAGGGTTCATTTGTATATACAGTGATGGGATGTGCAGAAAAGTAGGCACGTAGTTTCCTTGATGCAATTACTAGAGCGTACGCTACCTTTTCCGCGTTGAAATATCTACTCTCCACATCCGACAATGCCTTGGAGACATAGTAGACTGGTTTTTTAGTACCTTCATCATTCCGGACCAGTACCGCTGCTACTGCGTGGTCCGTGGCGGCTAGGAAGACATATATCATTTCGCCAGTAATCGGACTGCTCAACAAGGGAGGGGATCCCAAGTACTCCTTCAACTGGCGGAATGCTTCTGTACATTCAGGAGTCCAGGAGAAGCTCTTGGCCCCCTTCAAGACCTTGAAGAAAGGCAGTGATTTTTCAGCGGACTTGGCAATGAATCTCCCAAGAGCCGCTATTCTTCCATTCAATCTCTGAACCTCCTTGATGTTGGTAGGTTCCTTCATGTCGATCAGGGCTTTGATTTATTCAGGGTTTGCCTCGATTCCCCTCTGAGATACCATTAAGCCCAAGAATATTCCAGCAATCACCCCAAATACACATTTACTTGGATTTAGCTTCATGTTATTGGCTCGAAGATTGTTAATGGTTTCTTCCAAGTCAGGGGCGTGACTGCCATCTTTGGTCTTTATGATCATGTCATCAATGTAGGCCTCCATGTTACGACCTATTTGCTCCCCAAAATCTTCATTGACCATGCGTTGGTAAGTTGCCCCTGCATTTTTAAGCCCAAAGGGCATCATGATGTAACAATAATTGCCTTCAGATGTTTGAAAGGTTGTTTTCTCAATATCTTCCTCAGCCATTTTTATCTGATGATAGCCTGAATAGGCATCTAGGAAGCTGAGAGTTCGGTGTCCGGCTATGGAGTCCACCAACTTGTCAATTATGGGGAGAGGGTAACTGTCCTTTGGGCAGGCTTTGTTGAGATCTATAAAATCTACGCACATTCGCCTTTTTCCATTCTGTTTTTTTACCATCACCACGTTGGCCAACCAAACGGGGTATTTCACTTTCCTTATGATTCCGGCGCTTAACAATTTTTGCACCTCCTCCTTGATAGCTTCCTCCTTGTCATTTGCAAAGATCCTCCTGGTCTGCTTGATAGTTTTAGCAGACAGATCAAATTTCAAGCGCTGGAGGGCTACTTCTTCCTTAATTCCTCTCATATCCTCGACTTTCCAGGCAAAGACATCTAGATTATTTTTCAGAAGGGTGATGATTTCTTCCCTTTCTTCCTGGGAGAGCTGGCCCCCGATTTTGATTTTTTGTTCTGGATAGTCAGGATTGATGATTATTTCTTCCAGCTCATCTACGGGCTCCATTTTTGGACCGTCACAGAACTCTAGAGATTCAATGATTATTTCTCTAAGTCTCCTACCTTCGTCACCATTCATGTCTAGGCCTTCCTCTTCCATCAGTTCGTCTACGTTGGGCAAGCCAACTATTCTTAAGTCAGAGTTGGCCCCCGAGTTCTGGCCGCTAACGAGAGCAGGATCTGTCTCCGGTACGGACGAAACTATGTCACTGTCTTCAATTTATAGGACCATGGGTTCCTCCTCTTGTATTTCGACAATCAAGCTCATCCTAGAGTTGGTGTGTGTAGTTTTTATGGACTTAGAGATTTTCATGTTGTCCTCCGGTGTATCTATCTCCACCCGTTGAGATGTTTTTCTGCTTTTTACGACATGCTCCAAGAAGTCCTTGGCGGTCGCTGTCACGTATCCAATTCCAACATAAAAAAATAGGAAATTTGACTTGTTGGTGAGGAAGGGAAGCGACCAACCCAAGTTTTGCTTGACTTGGAATGCCTAAGATAGCTTGGTAGTCACTAGTCAGATCCATGACCACGAAAGTGACTGTGGCCTCAGTTCGGAAGGGAAGTTCACCGACTTCCAGTAGTAGATCAATGGTTCCCTTGGCACCGACCTTGTGATTGGTGAACCCTTCTAGCCTACCATGGTAAAGTTCCAGGATGCTATCTTTCAAACCCATCATCTGGAAGGGGGAGTAATAAAGAATGTCTCGAGAGGCCCTCGTGTCAATGAGGAGTCTTTCGGACTCACAGTTGTCAATTCTCCTCTTTATCACCAAGGGCTGCTCGCGGGCTGCGCGGCTTCCAGCCAATTCATTGGGGGAGAAGCTAATGACCTCTTCTGCCTTGTGAACCCAGGCGGGGACATGATAGACCTTGCTCAATTCATGAATTTGGTCTCTCAGTTTTCTGGTGGAGACTGTCTCCTCTCTGATTACATGCAATTTGGCCCTAGGAGGCCTTTGCTCCATGTCATCATCCTTATCATCGTCTTCACTCTCGTCCTCTTTCCTTTTTCGTTCGCCATCTTTTTCATGACATAACGGTCAAGTTTGCCTTCATCAACCCATCTCTGGATCATCCTATTGAGGGCGATGCAGTTCTCAGTGTTGTGACCATGGTCTTTGTGGAAATCACAGTACTTAGACGGGTCACGTGGGTATTTTGGTTTGTCATTGAGTGGACGAGGAGGTGGAAGATTCACCAATTGCATGATTTCTGTGATAGGTTTAGTGAGGGGGTGAAGATCTCAGCCTTTTCAGTACCCCGTGTTCTGTTCTTCCCTTTGTATCCGTTTCCATTAGAAGCCTGGTGAGTTCCAGCTGCTTCAGTTTCTATCTTGTCAGATCTCTTTTTGCTTTTCTCCTCCTCCATGTGTAAGTACCCAAATCTGGATCGTTAGAATCCGTTAACTCACACTTTCCAAGTTAACGAGACTTTCCAGGACTGCCCCGGGCATTCACAAAAATCAAAGTGTATTCAACCCACGTTCGCACACGTGAAAATACCACTTTTCCAGAAATATGCAATTTTCGAGACTTTACGGGACTTTTCGGGACTGTTCCGACATTTTGTCGGACAGTTATTTAAAAAACAGTCAAAACCCGACTCGATAGAGCAAAAGCCCTTGCTTAGTGACTAAGCTAGGACACGTGGCACGCATGCAAGCCCCCTCTTGTCAACATCAATCAAATTCAAGGCTGAAAAGACCAAAATTCCCTCAAATTGAAGGTCTGGCAGTCCGGCCTGTTTTACAGGATAAATCACCAGTCCCAACAATTCCTCAAATACCCAAAAAGCCCTCAAACTTGAAGGATTGGCCGTCCGGCCTATTTTACACCTTGAAATTTCTATAAATAGTAGCCTCCTCCTTCATTTTTATGGACAAGATTTCCTAAACTCAAAACCCTCTTCGATAATCAGCCCCATCTCAACCCTTCTCAGCCCCAGAAAACCTCCCGAAACGCTGCCGAAACGCCTCCGAATCAACGGAATCTCGAGCGCAAATGAGAGTTAACTAGGGGAGGTTCTACTACATGTGAGGGTAGAATTTCTCTCCTCTTTAAAAACTTTCTAAACACGTACCTAGCCATTTGGTAAACTCTCACTTTCAACCTTCCGTTTCATCTCGTTTTACGCGTCCTACGCTATTTCTGATCCTAACAAAAGTTCCAAAATGTAGACAAAACGCTGTCTATGGGTCTCGAAGTGATCCTCTCTCTGTCACTTTTCTCCTTCGAGAAAATTGATTTAGGGTTAAAACGGAGATCTTGACCCATTTTTTACTTTTATGTCATTTACCGTCCGAACCGTTTGGTTCGTCGATCGTCATTTTCATCGTCCGAACCGTTAGGTTCGTTGATCGTTATTTACCATCCGGACCGTTTGATCCGTTGATATTGTCATTTCAATACCGCTTTTTACTGTCCGAACCGTTAGGTTCATTGATTCACACTTTTATCGTCCGAACCGTTAGGTTCGTTGATCGCACCTTTTACCGTCCGGATCGTTCGATCCATTGATACCTTCAATTTTCAATACTGTCATTTACAAGTCCAAACCATTTGGTTTGTTGATAGTATTTACTTTCAAATACTATCAAAGTTTTGGCTCATAATACAAAACGGCATGGCGACTCTCGTTTACCCTTCCTCGTTTTCGTGCGTGTGTGTTTTCTTATCATTTCATGTTACTTGCTTTTCTTTTCAAAAAAAAAAAAGAAATTTCTAACAGCCTCGGTTTTCAAAACATTGGACTGTTAAAAAAAAAAGATGTTGCTTTTTCATCTCTTTCAAAATCATAACATGTTCGTGCATGTTCATTCATAATTGGTTTTCGTGCAATATTTTGGAACTGCTCATAAATTCTTTAAAACACATTCTGAAAATCTCTATTTTACTCAGAAAATGAATTTAGTGACCGCACACTACGCGCACTGCTGCCTCGGTACACTGCACACTACAACCCTTAACCCGAGGTGACCGTTCAGCTGCAGTTTGATGTATGCTATGTATTGAAATGAATTAAAATAGTTTGGGAAGGAAGCCTTACCAATGTTGGTTCGTGTCTGTCTTCCGATGGGGAATAGTGTTTGAGTGTGAATAGTGCTCCTGGATGGACCGGGATTGCTTCGGGATGTACCGATGTCTACGAACAGAGCTTCGGTGTGCCTCGGGAGTGCTAGGTATGTCCTCGGGCAGAGTTTCGACGTGCCTCGGGATTGTTGATTGTACTCGGGCAGAGGTTTTGCGTGCCTCGAGAGTGTTGGTTGTACTCGAGCAGAGGTTCGGCGTGCCTCGGGAGTGTTGGTTGTACTCGGGCAGAGGTTTGGCGTGCCTCGGGAGTGTTGGTTGTACTCGGGCAGAGCTCCGGCTTGCTTCGGGATGCCTCGAGATTGTCCGACAGGGCTTCGGGATGGACCGGGATGCCTCGGGATGGACCAGAATGCCTTGGGATGGACCGGTAAGGCTTTGAGATGCGTCGGGAGCGCTCGGCAGGGCTTCGGATCGCCTCGAGGGGGCTCGGAAGGCCCCTGAGGGAATCGAAAGGGACCGGGAGTGCCTCTAAAGGACTTAGAGGGGAGCCTGAAGGCTGGTGGGAGAGAGAAGAGAAGAGAGGTGTGAAGAAAATGAGAGGGGGAGCCCTCTATTTATAGTCATGGGAAATCTGCAAAATGGTCCGCGCAAACCATTCTAGGAAAACCAAATTTTTGGTTTTCCCGGATTTATGGGAATCTCGTGGACTTTAAGGGGATTTCGTAATTATGATGTCTGGGTGCAAAATAGTCCACGCGGACCATTATGCAGGCCAAATATTTTTTGAAATTCCTAAAAGGTCCTTTTGTGTTATTTTATCCCAGAAGGGTCCTTCCTTGGTTTGGTTGGTGGTTTTAGGGTTTTTGAGGGTTACGAGTGTTCGGGATCACGTTTGTGTGAGTCCGCGGTGTTTTTCGTGTGCCGAATGGGGAGCGATCCAGATTGGGGTACTTATAGAAGCCCCTCGGTGACGTCACTTATGAAGGGAGTGGGGTCGTCGATAAGATAAGGGTCCCGATCAGGATCGCTTGTTGGGAGAGGGAAGGTGACCGTGTTGGTCGGTTCGCGAGGATGTGGTGGTGTCCTAAGGTGCGAGGTGGACGTGTCGGTGTCCTGAGGTGACCGTTTACGTCGGATGGCTGGACCCTTTTTGACAGGATTCCTACGTATCCCAAGTGAGAATCAAGCATGATTATAGTTCGTGTGTGAGGTGACCGCTTGGGTCGGACGTGAGGACGTGGTGATGTCTTGTTGTGTGTTTGTCGTGTATGAGGACGTGGTGGTGTCCTCTGACTGAGACTTTGTGCGTGGACGTGTCGGTGTCCTGTGGGTGACCGTTTAGGTCGGTTGGCTGGACCCTTTGACAGGATTCTTACGTATCTTGAGTGGGAATCAAGTCTGGTCGTAGTTCGTGTGTGTGGTGACCGCTTGGGTCGAACGTGAGGACGTGGTGATGTCTGAAATTACCCGGGATCCGGCTCGCGCGCGGAGGAGGCCCCGAGGCATCTCGCATTCGTCGCTTTTCGGGAATGTTCGCCCGGATCCGAGAGGCAGCGCATTCGCGCCCCGGCATCTGGCTTTATTCCGCTTCAGCGTTTAGTTGGAGGTGTCTCGCCGTTTGTTTTCGCATTTGTAGAGTCGCCACGCCGTTTTTATTAAGCCCAAAACATTGAAAAAGGGCATCAGTTTAAAGATAATTTTAAACTGTTTTTGTGTGATGAGATTTTGAGTTCGGAGGTCAGATGACTCCTCGGGAAGAGAATATTAGAATATTAGAGCTCACCCGAGTCGCCTCGTAAAACGAGTCTTTCGGATACCCCTAATATCCTTTAAATGTTGTGTGTGTGTGTGCTTTTAAAAATGCATGCTGTATCGGATGTCTACATTGTATGCTATGTATGGAAATGTATTGAAATAGTAATGGAAGGAAGCCTTACCAATGTTGGTTCATGTCTGTCTTCCGCTGAGGAATAGTGTTTGAGGTCGGAGTAGCGTTCCGGTATGGAGCGGGATTGCTTCGGGAGGGACCGGTTGTACGCGGACGAGTTTCGGCGTGAGTTGATGTTGCGAGGCTGCGTTCGGGCGAGAGGTTCGGCGTGCGTGGGGATCGTCGGGATCACTCGGGCGAGAGGTTCGGCGTGCGTTGAGGTGGCGTGAGTCACTCGGGCGGAGTTTCGGCGTGGTTTGGGATCGCCGGTTTGACTCGGAAAGAGTCGGGACACCGTGGAAAGACAGCAAGGCCTCGGAGTACCACGAGGGGCCTCGTAGTACCTCGAGAGTGCCTCGGGGCGGCGCGGGAGCGTCGCGGGAGCGCTGGGAGGCTTCGGAGCACCACGAGGGCTCGGAAGGCCTCGGAAGGATCCGAAAGGGGCCGGAATGCCTCGGAAGGACTTAGAGGGAAGCCGAAGGCCTAGGGAGGAAGAGAGAAGTGGGAGATGTGTGAAAATGAGGAGGGGGAGCCCTCTATTTATAGTGTCGAGATTTGGTGCAAAGAGGTCCGTACGGACCTCCCCGGTAATCCGGACTTTTGGTTTTCCTCGATTTGAGGGAATCGTGATGATGGGGAATATTTTGCAATTATGATGTTCCCTGTGCAATAAGGTCCGTACGGACCAAGTTGACATGCAAAGAGGTCCGTACGGACCAACTCTGCAGGAGGGTAATCATTTTCCCCGGGATTTGAGGGAATATTGTGGACTTTAAGAGGATTCGGTAATTATTAAAGCAAAGAGGTCCGTACGAACCATGTATGCTTTTCCAATTTCTGAAAATTCCCAAAAGGTCCTTTTGTCCCTTTTGTCCCGAGAAAGGCCCCTCCCTTGGTTTGGTGGGGGTTTTGAGAGGGTTTTGAGTGCCGAGGTCATCGAGGCTGCGTTGATGAGTCTGCGGTGTTTCCGGGTGCTTGAAAGGGGTGATCCAGATTGGGGTACTTACGAAGCCCCTCGACGACGTCACTTATGAAAGAAGTGGGGTCGCCGATAAGATAAGTGGTCCTAACTGGATCGCGTCTTTGGGAGATAAAGTGATCGGGGAGGTCAGTGTGAGGACGTGGTGGTGTCCTATTGTGTGACCGTTTAGGTCGGTAGGCTGGACCCTGTGATAGGATTCCTACGTATTCCTGGCGGGAATCAAGCCTGGTCGTAGTTCGGGTGTGGGGTGAGTGTTTTGTGAATGCGGGCGTGGTGGTGCCCTGTAGTGTAGTGTGACCGCCGAGGTCGGGCCATGGTAGGACGTGGTGGTGTCTGGGTGACCGCATAGGTCGATGGCCGGACCACTGTGATAGGATTCCTACGTATCCCTAGCGGGAATCAAGCCTGGTCGTAGTTCAGAGGTCGTGAAATCGTGAGTGCGGGCGTGGTGGTGCCCTGAAGTGTTGTGTGACCGCCGAGGTCAGTGGTAAGGACGTGGTGGTGTCCTGAGATGTGGTGACCGCCGAGGTCAATTGTGAGGACGTGGTGGTGTCCTGGGATGGAAATTTTACGATTTTCCTAATCGGGTGGTTTAAGGCCTTCCGGGCCGGAGATAGTGATTTGGGAGGTTTATATGGTCTTCCGGACCGAGTGGTTTAAAGCCTTCCGGGCTGGAGGTAGTGATGGTGGAGGTTTATACGGTCTTCCGAATCGAGTGGTTTAAAGCCTTCCGGGCTGGAGGATAGTGTGAGGACTTGAATCGTCTTCTGAATGTGGTTGCGCCACGCGTGAGGACTTTGAATCGTCTTCTGGCGGCGGTTGGTGCCACGCGGGAGGACTTTGAATCATCTTCTGGTGGCGGTTGGTGCCACGCGGGAGGACTTTGAATCGTCTTACGGCGGCGGTTGGTGCCACGGCCCGGAGGACTTTGAATCGTCTTCTGGCGGCGGTTGGTGCCACGCGGGAGGACTTTGAATCGTCTTCTGACGGCGGTTGGTGCCACACGGGAGGACTTTAAATCGTCTTCTGGCGGCGGTTGGTGCCACGCGGGAGGACTTTGAATCGTCTTCTGGCGGCGGTTGGTGCCACGCGGGAGGACTTTGAATTGTCTTCTGGCGGCGGTTGGTGCCACGCGGGAGGACTTTGAATCGTCTTCTGGCGGCGGTTGGTGGAGGCATGGCTGCCTTGAGCTTCGAGAGGTTTAGATGCCTCGTGCTTTGTCCATTGGGGAGAAGGTTGGACTTACGATGGCTGCCGGTGCTTGCGTTGCCGTTGAAGTGGGCAATGATGATGGCCGGTGATTGCTTCACCATTTGGCATTTTGGAGGCGCTTCGTGCCTTGGGATTTGTATTCGGAGGTGTTGGCTCCTTCTTGTGCTTGTTTTGCCGTTGAGTGGGCAAAGTTCGGGCTTACATTGACGGCGGTCTTTGGGGATATGTAGTCTTGTATGACTTCCTTTTGCCTTGTTGGGGAGGAGCTCGGGCTTACTTTGATGGCCGGTGCTTGCGTTGCCGTTGAAGTGGGCGAGGTTCGGGCTTACACTGACTGCCGGTGCTTGAATTGCTGGGGATGCGTGACCTTGTAGGGGCCCTTTCTGCTGAGAAGATGACTTCGGACCTCTTTTGAGGGCCGGTGGTTGAGTTGCCGTTGAGCGTTTTGGAGGCATCTTGTGCCTTGATATTCGTGTTGGGAGGTGTTGGCTCCTTCTTGAATTGTCGTTGAGTGGGCGAGGACCGGTCTTATATTGATGGTCGGTGGTTGAATTGCCGTTGGAGTGGGCGAGGTCCGGGCTTACGTTGACGGCCGGTGGTTGAATTGCCGTTGAAGTGGGCGAGGTTCGGGCTTACACTGACTGCCGGTGCTTGAATTGCCGTTGAAGTGGGCGAGGTTCGGGCTTACACTGACTGCCGGTGCTTGCGTTGCCGTTGGAGTGTGCGAGGTTCGGGCTTACACTGACTGCCGGTGCTTGCGTTGCCGTTGGAGTGGGCGAGGCTCGGGCTTACACTGACTGCCGGTGGTTGAATTGCCGTTGAAGTGGGCGAGGTTCGGGCTTACACTGACTGCCGGTGGTTGAATTGCCGTTGAAGTGGGCGAGGCTCGGGCTTACACTGACTGCCGGTGGTTGAATTGCCGTTGAAGTGGGCGAGGCTCGGGCTTACACTGACTGCCGGTGGTTGAATTGCCGTTGAAGTGGGCGAGGTTCGGGCTTACACTGACTGCCGGGGATTGAATTGAAGGGTTAGGGACCATTATGCACTTGGATTTGCTGAAAAAGGCTTTAGGACAGCCAGGGGCAAAGATTATAAGGGCAGGAAAGTAATTTGGCCCTCCCTTGCAAGAAGGTCCGTACGGACCAACCTGGATGCAAAGAGGTCCGTACGGACCAAGTTGGTTTTTTACAGTTCCCAGATTTTGACTGGGTTAAATGCTGGAGCCTTTCCCCATTTCTTCTTCTTCCGTGCGTGAACCAGAGAGAGAGAAGGAGAGAAAATCCTCCATTGTTAACCAAAATCCTCCATTTTTTGCTTGAATTGCTTGCCATGGCGGAAGGATCTCGAAGGAATCGTCGTCAACGCAGTCAAGAAGTGGTCGAGCAACGGATGGAGCTCCAAAGGAATTGGATCTCGTTTGTTCCCTCTTCGAAGAACCCGGATGTCTTGTATCCAAATCCGGAGGTGCACAATCGTCGTTCTAGGAACGTCGGGGAGGTAAGAAATCCGTTCCGTTTTGATTCCCTGCTCGAATTTTTGAATGCTAGAACTAGGTTTTAGTTTTTCGCATTTTTGAAATTTTGTTATTTTTTATGCCTTTTGTGAAATTCTTGATGAATTGTTGAAAATGGACATGTAAAGATTGTGGGTATGTGTATTTTGTGCAGAAATATGTAGATTAGCTCTTATTTGTGAAAATAAAGTGCCTCTCTATGAAAATGCATGTTTTGGTGTTTTGTACCGTATGCTATTTATGTATGTACATTATGAGAAAAGTTTGTCGTGTAGTGACAAATTTTGTGAAAAAATGTGACATGTGCCGTGTTTTGTGACGGGTTTTGTCTGAAAGTGTGTGCCGTGTAGGGACGGATTTTTTGAAAATGTGTTATGCAGTGTGTGCCGTGTTCTTGAGTGACGGACTTTGTGGGGAAAATATGTGCAATATGTGTCGTGTTTCGTGACGGTTTATTTTGAAAATGTGTCGTGTAGTGCTTGATCCCTCTGTTGAGAAAATGTGTACAGTGTGTGCCGTGTTTTTGTGACGGACTGCATGGGAAAAATTATATGTATAATGTATGTGAAAATTATGTGCAACATGTGCCGTGTTTTGTGACGGGATATATGTGAAAAATATGTGCAATGTGTGCCGTGTTTTGTGACGGGTTATATGTGAAAAATATGTGCAATGTGTGCCGTGTTTCGTGACGGGTTATTTTCATGGCTTTCCGTGTTGGGACGGACTTTTGTGCCTTTTGTTTTATATTAAGTACTGTGATTGACGTACCTTTCTTTGTGTTTACTGCGGGATGCGGGCTTATGGCAGGAAGGCCAAGAGGATGAAGACTCGGGGATCGCTCGAGGCATTGTTGAGTTGTGGCGGCGGATGCTGATATTTCCGTGGATGGTAGGCCGAGTCCCGGGAGGCTGGTCTACGCTTCCGGCACAGGTGTGTTCGTAGAGAACTGGCCGGGGTTTCGACACGAGGAAGAACAAGAGCGTCTTCCTTGGCCTTTCTGAGTATTGGTGGGATACCACCCACACCTTCCATCTGAGTTGGGGAGAGGTGACGGTGACGCCGACCAGGCTTTCTTTGCGATTACGGGCTTTCCTTCAAAGGAGGGCCAGCCGGTGCGGTGGAGAGATATGATCTCCCGTCTTTGTGTTGGCCGAGGCTGTTGGGCTTTGAGCCTCGTCCTCGCGAGGGGCACAGGGATGCTTTGTATAGCGATGTGGAGCCGAGGATCACGGCCGGTATTGGGGCCTATGTCAGGGTACCGGCCAGTGTCGCGGAGCGGTGGCGCGCTCCTTTTTGTGGTATGCACTTTCCGAGACTTTGTTCTCGAACCACGCGGCTGCGGCTCCCTTTGCTCTGTTGGACAGCTTGATTGATCTGGATAGAGTTTGTCACATCGCTTGGGGCGAGGCGAGCTTGGCCGAGCTCTACTTTTCTTTGGACCGGTTTAGCTGGGGTGTGGCGATTCATTGGCTTTGTTTTGACTTTGCTTTGGAGGTATGAGTTTATTCTTTGTTTTTGATTTAGCAACTTGTCATTTCTTCGTTTTCTTTTACGAGCCTTTTCTGTTTTTGTCGCGAGGTGTGGTTCTACGAGATTTTCCGGTGCTTCCCGTGGGATAGAGATCACAGGGCGTAGCTGCGTACCACTGCTATCTTTGAGGTGAGCTCGTACGGCGAGGAAGAGGAGGACCGGCGGGGAAGCTCACCATCGCCTACGGGGATGTGCGGGAGCGTCGGAGAGGGGGTAGCCGGAGGGGTTTGTTTTGTTCCGTGGGCTCGGTATGAGGGTGATGAGTTCGAGGGCTCCCAGGGTGACGGCGCGGCGGAAGATGCTTTGCGGGGCGACTGCGACGTCATGTACACAGGGGAGCGGGTCTTACGCGGCATGGCCCGGGTGTGCTTCTGGCTCCGAGGACCCTCCTTTTGGGATGCTTGATTCTGGGATATGGATGTGCTTGATTTTGAGAGGTACCTTGGCGGTGTGGGCGCCAGGGAGTTCATTTTGTATGGAGAGGAGTACGGGGCCTTCGTGAGGAGGAAGGCGAGGACGCCGCAGTGCGCGAGGAGAGAGAGGCGCGCGCGAGGCTCCCAGAGGTTCCGATGCGGGGCCGGATTTCACGTATGTCCGTGGGGACGGATCGAGGAGGAGGGTGTGCATGCCGTTTCGAAGCGAGCTCTGCTAGCATACCGAGTGGATCCCGATAGATCGGTGAGTGTGTGACTCTTTTCCATCTTGGCATCTTTTACGTATTTTTCTCTTTTTGTTGTTGAGTATAAGCGTATTCTTTGAGCGTTTCCTTGGTGTTTGCTTGTGCGGAGTCCCGAAAAGAGCCTATGATATCTTGACTCGCCGTTATGTGGTGATGAGGTCGTTTGCGAAGAAGATGGCGTCGCAGATGTCTTGCCGGTCTTCGCGACGCGTGCCGGCGTACCGGCTATGCCTTCGAGGCATTACAGCCAGAGCGTTCCTCCACCAAGCCGAGCCGGAGCCACGGCGGGAGGGACCTTCGAGGGGCGGCATAACATGGATGTCGGGGCGTCTTCGGGAGCTCCGAGGCGGCGGCCCTTTTATCGGTTCTTCCCTCCGCGGGGCGCACGGGGGTGAGGGATCCTCAGAGCCTTCTTTCTTCGATCCTTTCGTCGGATTTGATCCTTCGGATTACTTTGAGTGGCAGCCTCCGGCGGGGGCTCGGTACTCTGATGACGAGGACGTGACGGGCGAGTTCACCGGGATGCCCGACTTCTCTCTTGATGATCTTGGCGAGGATGATGATGCTGAGGAGTCTGATTAGTATTCATTTGCTTTCCCTCTTTTCATATCTTCTCTCTTTTTTTTTTTTGTTTAGCAACAGACATTTATGGGTACCTGTAATAAAACACTTGTATTTGCACGGCAAACAGCATTTTATTTTAAGATGTAATGTCATTTTTGTGATTCCTGGGAATTGTCCTAGAAATGGTTGCTATTATTTTTTTTATTTTGTGCATGCCACGTGAGCTGAGAGTGCGTTTGTGGGTAGTGTATGTTCACCGGGAATGGCTTTGGCCAGTGTTTGGGCAGTTTGGAGCAAGGTCCTGCTGAGGACAGTGGTTGTTATGCTTGTTTCTTTGGGAAAATGGGTCATGGTTGCAAGGAGGTCCGTACGGACATACTTAGCATGCAAAGTGGTCCGTACGGACCAACCTTGCTTTTGGGAAGGAGATAAATGCTTGCCAGTGTCTGGTTCTTCCCCATTTGCAGCCATTTTCGAGCTTTCTTCCCCATTTTCTCTAGGAACCTCCATTTTTGCCATGGATTCTTCGTACGTTCCTAGAATTTTGCCGAGGCTTTCGCAGGAGAGGCAAGCACACTTCCTTGAGCGGTGAAAACGTGGATGCGGCGCCGTATGAGGCATCGAGACGGGCTTTCGAGGTAAGGTTTCGTCTTTGCTCGATTTGGTCTTTTAAGGAGTTGGTTCTGATTGGGATTTGTTGCGGGCTGCCGCGAAGTTGCAGGATGTTAGGAGGCATGTGTATTGTTTCTCCTACAATGAAATGGTGCCCACTTTTGAGGATTTTCGGGCTTTGATGGGGGGCCAGGAGGTGGAGGCCATCTCGCTTCCTTTGATGGGTGGTCTTTGCGGTGAGCGTGAAGCTTGCAAGCTTTCTTCGTACTTCGTTGGAAGAAGTGCGAGGGTATGATCCTTGATTCGGGTCATATTGACATTTACGAGCTGCGGAGCGGTTCATGGTTGATGATGAGTGATGTCTCTTGGGATGCATTTGCCTTGTGCGTGATGGCGGCGCTTTTCTGGTCGGCTCCTTTGGCATTTGCGATGGCGCTTTGCTAGATGTGGTAGAGTGCTATGCTGAGTGGAGAGGATATTGTCCCGTTGGTCTTTGGGGAGACTCTTCATGGTATCGAACGTCGCGGCGGGGATCGTTTTATGAGAGGGAAGCCCCGCTTTGCTCACCTTGTGGGCTGCGAGAGAGACTTCGAGCCATGCCGAGGCTCAGACGTCGTTTAGTCCGTGGTCATTTGCTCGGCGACCTCTTGCGTTGGATATGGATCGATCCGCACAGGAGAGATGGATGGCACGGCTTGGTACGCATCGGATCATTTGGTGGGTTCCCTTTGGAGGATTGAGACTAGGAGGATCTTGCGGGAAGGGTCCTACGTTGTCGAGTTCCGGGTTTGTCTTGGTCCTCCTTCTATATTCCGTCGCTTGTTTCCCGGCGGTTTGGGATGAAGCGGGAGCCTTTGTTGGTGGGATGATCTTGCTCTTGCGGAGGTAGTTCCTCTTTGTATGGCGGCTTCGGGTGCCTTCTTGTATTTTACGAGGGTATGGAAGTATTCCGCTTTCCCTCTGTGGTACTCCTTAGACGTCGGGGAGTGTCGTATTGACGACTCGGTGCACTGGCACAGTATGAAGCGGCGTGTTGGGCGATCCCAGTGGTCTTGGAGAGCGGGCGTGTAGCGATTACAGGACCCGGTTGCCGTAGTAGCTATTGCCTTAGGAGTGCCGAAGCACAGTCGACCCTTTGGATGTGACGGGAGACACTTTGTTTGACTACGAGACTAGAGTTGATCGGCGACGGGGAGAGGTCCTCTTTGCGGGACTCGCGGGGAGGAGATCCGAGCCGAAGCACGGGCGAATGAAGCCACGAGCTCTTGGATTGTTTGACTCTACGGGGAGGACCCACGATCTCGGGCGAGAGACGCAGAGTTGGTTCACGTGGAGCGAAAGAAGACTCGCCGGGGACGAGGGAAGAAAGGAAAGAATGGCGAGGGGACAAGCGCAGATGGCGCGGAATGACCTCCTAGGTATCCATTCATTGCATTTGCAAACACATTATTTGTTAAATGTATTAAGCTGTCTTTTAGCATGTTGTGAACTTGAGAGTAGACCGTGCTTGAACTCATCAAGAAATGTTGTAACCGTTAGTGATTTGTGATTTACTTTTAAAGCTTTGTCGAGACGCAAGATCTCTTGTTTGCCTTTGTTTCTTTTGTGCACCCTGTCGGCGTCCGTCCTTGGACTTTTACATTTGCATTTGCGGGCTGAAGCGATGCAGGCCATGACGGCAACCCCTTTTGCTTAGGCTTTGTGCTTGGCTGAGAGGTTGAGTGATCTCCTGACAAGTCGTTTTGACGGTCTTTTTCGTAGCTTCCTTGCCTCTTGTTGGCGTCGGGCTCTTGACCTCTTTTTGCAGCTTCTGCTTGAGCTTCTTTTATTTATTTATTTTTTTGTGAGCCCTTGCTCGAGCTCTCTTTTTTTTTATTTTTTTTTGTGAGCCCTTGCTCGAGCTCTCTTTTTTTTTTTTTTTTGAAGCGCGTGAGGGCGAAGACAAGCCCTGGCTTGGAAGAACACATGAGTCGGTCGTTTGATCTTTGAGTGACCCTCGGATGTCCTTTGATGTTGCCGCCGTCGTTTGACTTGGTCAAGGTGACTGTTGGGGCGTGTTCTTGAAAAGTGCGTAGCTTGATGGAGGTCTTGATTGACATTCAAACTTTTGACTTTTTGTGTATTTTTAGACCGGACCAATTAAGGTTGCCTACGTTCCCCCAGACTAGAGGGCTCAGGTCTGCGTAGTTCGACACTACATGGAGTGCCAAGAGATGCACAGTTGTTCTTCTTTAGGCGAAGTATCTGCGAAGTTTGCTTCGTTATTTGGATTCATGAAGGGATTGCCGTCTAGGTGCATCGGCTTCATGGCACCTCCGGAGAAGATCTTTTGAACCACGAAAGGGCCGATCCATGTTGGTTCCCATTTTCCCAGTGGGTTAGTTCGAGTGGGAGGCTTTTCTTTGAGTACAAGGTCGCCTTCCCTGATGTCTCGGGATTTGACTTTCTTGTCGAAATCTCTAGCCATCCTGCTTTGATAGGCTCGGACGTGTTCCATGGCCTTTAGTCGTCGCTCGTCTAGCAGAGCCAATTCGTCGTGTCAGCTTCGGAGCCATTCAACTTCGTTGATGTCATTTTCAGCGGCGCTCGGAGTGAGGGAATTTCGGCTCGATGGGAAGGGCTCTTCCATCCCGTATGTCGGGGCAAATGGGGTTTCTCCCGTGGGCATTCGGCGGATGTGCGGTAGCCCCAAAGTGCGAGGTGCGGCTTCTCGGGCCAATCTCGTCCTCGGGTGGTCATTTTCGGATGATCCGTTCGAGGGTTTTGTTTCTTTGCTTCCACGGCGCCGTTTGTTTGTGGCCGGTAGGGAGAAGATTTGTGGCGTGTGATCTTGAATTCAGCCGGCGGTCTGTCGAATTCCCCTTCGAAGTGTGAACCATTGTGCGATATGACCTCATTTGGGATGCCGTATCGGCGAGATGATGTTTTCCTTGAGGAAATGCGCGACCTTCTTGGAGGTGAGTACCTTGTAGGACTTGGCTTCGACCCATTTGGTGAAGTAGTCGATGGCTACTAAGATGAACTCGTGACCGTTCTTTGCTGGCGGAGCGATTTTCCCGATGACGTCAATTCCCCAGTGGCAAATGGCCGAGATGTAGTCATGCGGTAGAGATCGTGAGGAGGTAGATGATTGAGGTTGGAGAACCGTTGGCACTTGTCGCGGCTTCGGACAAAGTGGAAGCAATGCGCCTCCATGGAGATCCGGTAGTAGCCCATCACGAGAATGATTTGCATCGGGGCTCAGGCGTTCATGTGGGGACCGCAAGCCCCATTGTGGACTTCGTTCATGAACTTGTTTGCTTCTTCTTGGGCGATGCGGCGTAGGAGTGGCCCGTGGTAGCGTTTCTTGTATAGCATGTCCCCGAGGATGACGAAGTGAGAGGCGAGGCATTTTAGGGCCATGACGCTCTTGGTTTTGACCCCTTCGTGTGTGGGTCTTCCTTGTTCATGAAGGTGGTTTCCCGTTCTTGAGGTATTGGAAGACCTGGTTTGTCTTGGAAATGGCGTCGGACTTGCGTCTCTTTGGCTCTTCGGCAATCTTGCAAATCGTTGTGATTAAAACCTCCTCGGCGGCTTGGGCCCGGTTTTCTCTCGTTTGGCAACATGCTTAAATGTTTGCTTGATGCATTTATTTAATTAATGTGTTTGCCTTTTGTATAGATGAATTGTTATTAACTTGTTTTGATTAGTTAATATCATCATTTGTTAAAGATGCAATGAAATGATTTTTAGGAAGGTCGGACCTTTTATTGAAAGCGTGAAGGCGTACATTGTTGATCAAAGATTCACAATCGTCGGGCGTAAAGCCGTCAAAGACTCAAAAGATGTGAATATACGAGACAACAAGACTCGAAGCTAGACTATAGGCGACGAGGGATTGGACCGGGCTTCATTACTCTCGGATGGGCCGTAGCTCTAGAGGGAGTGGTCTTTGGTTCGGGTGGCCAATCTTCCCTTGGCATGAGTCCCGGAAAGTAGCTTGCATGCGGTTCGATTTCAAACCGGATCGCGGAGGTTTTTGGTTGCTCCCGATGATGTCCCTCCATTAGTGTTGCCACCGAGTCCTTGGGGGTTTTTGATGATAGAAGTCGGCGAGGGCTACTTCTAAGAGGGCGAAGCATTCGGCGGTCGGAGTTGATTCTTGTTGATGTTGATCACTTTCATAGAATGCGCCTCTTTATGCAGGATCTTTGCTTGGACGACGTTTACAATGTCGATTCGAGGGCATGCTATATCTCCTTCACGATTAAGCCTTGGAGGAGGTTGCGCCCTTTGTTCATCCAGTCGGACACCGGAATGTTGAATTGAACTAAGCCGTGATGGCTGTCCCCATAAGATCCGAGAGTGTCGGCTAGAGGGTTGTCTTGTACCGGGGATCGGTGATGAGCCGGTTGCCATATGGTTTTCGGTGAAGTAAGGGTCTACTCCTCGATTAATCTCCATTAGGGCATCCATCTCTTGATCCTCTCTCAAGCATTCTTCGCGATCGCATATATCGAGTTGTCATCGACCCATGAGTTCTTCGATTTCCGGCTCGTCGCGGCTTAGAGCGTGGATGTAAGGATCCACTTCGTAGCGGGACGGGGTAGGAGAATTATGCAGGGAAGAGTATTCGGTCATGTCGGGACCTTCCCTGCAGGTCATAGCTTGCTGGCCAAGCACTTGCCATTACGCTTGCTTCCGCGGATCACTTCGTTCGCTCCATTGGCATTGATGAATTTCACGCATTGGTGAAGAGTAGATGATCTTGCTTTCATCGATGTATCCAAGGTCGTCCCAACAAAGCGAGAGAAGGTTGGTTTGATTTCCACGACTTGGAACTCTACCGACTCCGGTTGTACGTCGAATTGGATCCTCGAATTGATGACTCCTACGATTGGTCGGGCGGTGGAATCGTAGGCTCGGATTACCGAGGTGAAGGCCTTATCGAGAGAACGGTCGATGCGGAGTCGTTTCGGTGTGCTCAAAGCGATGATGTTGGCGAGGAGACGTTATCAATCAAGACGTTCGGGAGGAAGAACATCTCTATTTTTATGAGGATGAGGAGGGCTTCGTTGTGCCGATTCTCACATATTGGCAAGTCATCGTACGTGAAGGCTAAGCCGCTTCCCGTGCTACCGTTTGACTCGATCTCTTCTGGGAACGTTCGATCCATCCATTTGTATGCCTTGGGTGGGGCAACGATCGTAGGGAGACGGTTGCCCTTGGGCGTTCTTGTCGTAATTCCCGGTCACGAGATCTCTTGACTCTGGTTTCACGCTCCCGGTCGTAGCGGGACGGCATGCGACGGTTTCGGAAATTGCGGGGGTGCTCTCGCTTGGAGTTTCGTCAAAGGCTATTGAGTTTACCACTGTCGTTTCGGGGGAATGGATTTCCGATGGTATTGGGACCACGAGGGCGTTCCAATTTTCCTTCCTCAATGAGCCCCTGGACCACCTGCTTAAGCACAAAGCAGTTATCGGTGGTGTGGCCGGGGTAGTTGTGGAAGGCGCAGTGCTTGCTCATATCCATGTTGGGTTTGGGAGTCTTCGGTTGGAAATTCTCGAGTGGTTTAAGAAGATTTCGTTTCACCAAAGCTTCAAATACTTGACCCAAGGGCATTTCCGGGTTATCTAAATCTTTGGGCTTGTGGGAAGCGAGGGGGATTGTTATTCTTTGGGGCCGCTTGATCGCGGTTTACTTGAGCTCCGTTCGAATGTAGTGTCTTGTTCATTTGCTTCCTTTCCTTTGGTCGGGCGGGGTTGAAGTTGCCGGGTTTGTTCGATAGCGGTAAGATGAGGCGGGGTTCTTTGTTGCCTTTTGAAGACTCAAAGTCTTTTCAAACTTTGTCCGGCGTTGACCATGGCACGGAGATCCGGATAGAAATGGTGGCCGATCAAGGTCCTCAAAGATGGCTTGAGGCAGGAATGGAAGATGTCCATCTGTTCTTCTTTGGATAGTGGATCCATTATCTCGCTTAGCTTCCAGTTCCATCTTTTGTAGAACTCGCCCACCGGTTCGTCATCCTTTTGTTCGGTGGCTTGCGGAGTCATGGCGGTTTGTCTCCCATTCAAGGTTGGTGCGGTACTTCTCCGGAAGATTTCACCGATCGATCCCATGTGGAGCGGTTTTACGCCTTCACATTGAGGAACCACCTTAGTGTTGTGGATTTGAGGGAATGCCGAAAGTGATCTCGCCATCCGGTGAGGGTTGCCCCTTTGGCTCTCATACCCGGGACGTAGGTGTCGATGTGGGTTTTGGGCATTACGTCCCATCAAACTTTTCCATTTCCTAAGCATCCCGAACTTTGGAGGGAGAGGGACCACTTTGTTCGGATCGGTAGGCGGGAGGAGTCCTTCCGAGAACTAGCTAGCTTGCCTTGCATGTTTTTCATTTGTTCGATCGCCCAAGCCATGTGAGGATCGGTATGCAGGTGGGTTACCATTTTCGTGAATGGAAGCGAAGATGGGGGTGGATTGGGCGATGGAATTGCCATTCGGGAGTCTTGGGGGTAGTTGAGTGTATACCAACCCATACCTCGGGGTGTTGAAGTTGAGGCGTGATTGCCGGAGTCCGCTAGGGTTGTGTTTGGGAGGCTGGGAAACGATTCGTTAGCCCCAATCGCGGACTAGCGGGTGGCAAGCTTGAGATGTCGGGATATCCGCTCGGGATACCGTCCACAGTAAGCATGGGGACTTTTGATTGTGGTTACGAGGCTCGTATAGAGGCAAAGGATTGAATCTGGGGATACCGAGATGCATTGGGATCCGACGGAGCGAGCACGTATGTGTCTTTGTTGGTGCGAGCTTGATGTGCGAGCCGGAAGCGGCTTGTCTTTGCGGCGGGCATGTTGGAGCCGCTTGGCCCACGCGCTGAGGAGCTTTGAGCGAGAGCCGCTGTGTTCTTTGGGATCTCGTAGCTTGGCGGAGGAGGAACTTGCCGATAGCATTGAGAAACCTGGGAGCGCAGTATGTCTTCGTCCTCTATGAGAACAAAGGTCCCGTCAGCCGAGGAACCGCAACCTGTTCCTCGAAGACGCGAGGTGTCTACGATCCAGCTTGCTTTGTTCCTCTTGGCGCTTCTTAATGGTTTCGAAGGCTTGCAGCACCTCCTCCATTGTCGGGAGGTTCCTTAGTGGCGGGGTTCCGTTTCCCTCACCGTTATCCGTTGATCCCGTCATGGGGAGTAGCGGACGGCGTTGCACCGCTGAACCGGAAGGGCTATCGGACCTTGGGACCTCGATACGAAAAGGCGGCTTCCAGTATTCTCAACCACTCTCGGTTATTTGGAGGGGGTGACGGGCAAGGTTTAGACACGTGAAAGACCTCACGGGATAAAAGGGGAAAGCTCACGTGGCATGCGGTTTCCGTTTCTTTTATTTTTTGATTTTTTTGTTGTTTTAATTTACTTAAAACATGTTTTCTCGAGAATCCTAGGTAGGTTGGAAAAGATTGCTCTTCTTTTTCGCAACTATGCTAGATCCCGGGTCGATGGAGACCATCTCGTGCCGCTATAAGCCCCTCGTTTTGCACCCGTATTTCGACATCCCGGTGGATAGCCCCGGGCGAGGGTCCTATAGGGCAAGCGGTTTCCACCGGCCTAAAAGAAAAATAGAACCTAAGGACCGAGCCTGTCATGTTCGTTTTGATGCATTAGCCATGTGAATAGTGAACCGAGCCGGCCACCGAGTCAAGATCGTGTCAAGAGTTCGGCATGACCTCTCTTTGCCTTGCTTGCGCAAGGGATCTCGTGACGTTAGGCGTTGGCCGGGTCATATTGTCATGGCCGACGTATCAAAGGCGTGATGACATGGTGTCATGTGAGCATGGATGTATATCCTGGACGGAACATCGTCCTGGGTGTAGCCGGAAATCAAGATCAGGTCAAGATTTTAGCATGACCTTTCATCGCTTTGCTTGCGCAAGGGATCTTGAGTTCCGAGCCTTGACTCGAAAAATGGCCGGCATGTTATATGTATCCAGCCGTATGACACGGACCGGGTAAAACCAACCGAGTCCGGGACAGAGTGTGACTCAAGACTCAAACGTGCGGGGTTGACGCCGGCTAGGATGGGATGTTTGGAATGATCCCGTGCGCGTCCAAGAGGCCTAGGAAGACCAAACGGATCGCAACCGAGACCACTCCGGCCGAGGGTTGTAGTGTGCAGCGTATCCGAGGCAAAGAAGGCGCGTAGCGTGCGGTGTAACCGAGGCAAGAAGCAGAGTAGAGTGCGGTGTAACCGAGGCAAAGAAAGGCGCGTAGTGTGCGGTCTCTAAAATTCTTTTTCCGAGTAAAACGTAAGTTTTTGAAGAATTTTAAATGTATGCACGTATGCATATTGATGCATTTTTTTTATTTTTTATTTTTTTTGTAAAATAAAAAGTAAAGCACGTGCACACACACACAACAGTTAAAGAAGGGGGTAAAATGAAAGTTTGACCCTCATCATCGTTTTAAAAATCTTTTGTTTTGTTTAAAAGTTTTTAAAACAAAAATTCCCCAGCAGAGTTGTGAATACCCCGTCCCGATGCAACGCGCATTCGGAAGTTTGAAATAATTAATTATAAAAAGTCGGACCGAAATGGGATATTCATTTAGTGACACTCGATTTAAACTATATTAAAATATTAATTTAAATTTGAGAGTCGCCACGCCACTTTGATATAGCCCAAAGCTTTGAAAAAAGGCTAAACAGTTAATTGGGTTCGGGGGTCAAGTTACAACAGAAGAAGAAACGCTATCACTCCTATTGCCCGACGGATCGGTCTTTCTAGCATGTGGGGTGTTGGTTGTGTGTGGTGTTTACATGAATAGATAGAAGAAACGGGATCATGCATAAGGAGGAGGGGAGAGAAAGAATTAATTGATGACCACACCCTAGAACCTTTGAGTTAGGCCCTCGGAAGGTGCACTAATCAACGTTCATCCTTGGGGGATTGTTGATCATGGGACAATTATAACTAAGTTGGAAGGAAAGAAATAGTTCCTAGATCCATTGGGTTTCTTAGCGAAACCCTAGATCATCCTCGGCTATTGCATATTTAAATATATTAAAACAATCCTAAATCTAGCATATATGACATAAGCAAGAAATAAAGTAATTAAAATACTAAGCATGCAAATAATAAATCTAGCATAATAATAAAGACAATAATAATAAAGACGAAAAAATAAATGTAAGACTTACCTAATGATGGCAAGGCTTTTGGATCGAATCTATGAAGATTCGAAGAACGTGCTTGATAAAATATTTAGACTTAGAAAACTCGAGTTTAGTCTCAAGTTTTCTATGGAGGAAACCTCAAGTTTTGTCTTGAGTTTTCCATAGAATAATTCTGTGTTCAAAGTGTGAGGCGGAGTGGGGTTTATATAGTGAAAAGAATTGGGGAGGAACGGCTTCAAACCGATGTGGGAAAAGGGAAAGGGTCGATCGGCCAATTATTACTTTGGCCCGCTTTTTAATTCTCGACTTGGCCCAACTTGCAATGGCCTTGCCCCAAATGGCCTGGAAGCATCTCGGCCGGCCCAAGAAGAAGTGGCCGGCCACCTCCTCGTCCTTGGCCATAGTCCTTGTGCAATGGCCTTATTATTTTGGTATAATTATTCGTTTCGTCTCCGCTATTTCCTAGTCCACTTTGGCCACTCTAATGACTTCTTTTGCACTTCGCTCTTTGGAATTTTATCTTTCATTTAATCCCAGGAATTTTTATATATCAAATTTGTCCAAAATTTCCATATTTCCCGTTTAGTCCCTGAATTTTCCATAAATTCCAATTTGGTCCAAAAGCTTTCAAATGCCAATTTAGTCCCAGAATTTCCCGAGTTGCACTTCGGTCCCGTACTCAAACCATATCAAATATACATAAAACTCGGAAATCGACGCAAAGAAACCTTAATCAAACCAAATTCAAAATATTTAAAATTCCTTTTTCGGACCGGTACTAACAGTAGCCTCTCGGCGACGCTTCTTGTAAGACAAGTAGGGTCGACGATAAAAAATAGGATCCGTCCTGAAAAAAGGGATTTCAGGAGGTAAGGAAAGTGACCTTGTGGATGTGAGGTTTTTGGACTCGAGCTGAGTCGCAAAAGGATGACCAGATAGGTCAAGTGGCTGGACCCACGTCGGGCTACCTACGTATCCCAAGAGGAATCAAGCCAAGTCGTAGTTCGAAAACGTGGGCGTTTAGTACCCGAGAGTGGCGGACGTGCAGCGTCTCAAGCCAAAGATGCGATTTGTGGCAAGGCTTTGAGGGTCGAATCTAAGGACGATTCGAATAATATTGAGAGATGTACGGAAAGGAGAATCAAGTATAGTCTTGCCTTCTCCTTGGGAAAATATGTTGTGTGTGGAAAGGAAATTCAAGTATAGTCTTGATTTTTCCTTTTGAAAGTTGTATGTGATGGAACAAATCAAGTGTAGTCTTGATTTCTCCGTGTGAAGATATGTTGTGAGATAATGTGTGGAAAGGAAATTCAAGTATAGTCTTGATTTTTCCCTTGAAAATTGTGTGTGATGGAACAAATCAAGTGTAGTCTTGATTTCTCCGTATGAAGATATATTGTGAGATAATGTGTGGAAAGGAAATTCAAGTATAGTCTTGATTTTCCCCTTGAAAATTGTGTGTGATGGAACAAATCAAGTGTAGTCTTGATTTGTGAGATAATATGTGGAAAGGAAATTCAAGTATAGTCTTGATTTTTTCCTTGAAAATTGTGTGTGATGGAACAAATCAAGTGTAGTCTCGATTTGTGAGATAATGTGTGGAAAGGAAATTCAAGTATAGTCTTGATTTTCCCTTTGAAAATTGTGTGTGATGGAACAAATCAAGTGTAGTCTTGATTTGTGAGATAATATGTGGAAAGGAAATTCAAGTATAGTCTTGATTTTTTCCTTGAAAATTGTGTGTGATGGAACAAATCAAGTGTAGTCTTGATTTTTCCCTGTGAAGATATGTAAAGGAAATTCAAGTATAGTCTTGATTCGCGTACTGAGAGAAAGTGTATGGGGCAATGTGGGAAAATACTGTGTGGAAATCAAAAGCCAAATATTTGACTGTCCGGGGAGTCACCCAAAGATTGGATAATTTTGACTTCTGAAATGCGGGACGGACCCTTTGAAGGTGCGGGACGGACCCTTTGAAGATGCGGGACGGACCCTTTGAAGGTACGGGATGGACCCTCTGAGAGTACGGGACGGACCCTTTGAAAGGTGCGGGACGGACCCTTTGAAGATGCGGGACGGACCCTTGAAATGGAGGATAGACCTTTGAAATGCGGGACGGACCCTTTGAGATGCGGGACGGACCCTTGAAACGGAGTACGGACCTCTGAAATGCGGGACGGACCCTTTGAAGATGCGGGACGGACCCTTGAAATGGAGGATAGACCTCTGAAATGCGGGAAACTGTAGCTGCCAAAGGATTTAGGCTAAGCATCGATGAAGAATAGTTGTGTGAATTGATTGGGATTATTATGGCTTCCCGAGCCGAAGAACCAAGCGATTAAGAGATTGGGATAATCATTGCTAAGGCTTAGAGAGGAGTCTTGTCTCCTAGGCTTAAGGCTAGGGTTTTAGAGAGGCATTTGTCACCTAGGCTTAAGGCTAGGGTTTAGAGAGGTATTTGTCACCTAGACATGAGGCTAGGGTTTAGAAAGGTATTTGTTACCTAGGCTTGAGGCTAGGGTTTAGAAAGATATTTGTCACCTAGGCTTGAGGCTAGGGTTTAGAAAGATATTTGTCACCTAGGCTTGAGGCTAGGGTTTAGAAAGATATTTGTCACCTAGGCTTGAGGCTAGGGTTTAGAAAGATATTTGTCACCTAGGTTTAAGGCTAGGGTTTAGAGAGGTATTTGTCACCTAAGCTTAAGGCTAGGGTTTAGAAAGGTATTTGTCACCTAGGCTTGAGGCTAGGGTTTAGAAAGATATTTGTCACCTAGGCTTGAGGCTAGGGTTTTGAGAGGTATTTGTCACCTAGTCTTAAGGCTAGGGCTTAGAGAGGTATTTGTCACCTAGGCTTAAGGCTAGGGTTTAGAGAGGTATTTGTCACCTAGGCTTGAGGCTAGGGTTTAGAAAGGTATTTGTCACCTAGGCTTGAGGCTAGGGTTTAGAAAGGTTTTTGTTACCTAGGCTTAGGGCTAGGGTTTAGAAAGATTTCTGTTACCTAGGCTTAGGGCTAGGGTTTAGAAAGATTTTTGTTACCTAGGCTTGAGGCTAGGGTTTAGAGAGGAGATTTGTCACCTAGGCTTGAGGCTAGGGTTTAGAAATGTATTTGTCACCTAGGCTTGCTTGAGGCTAGGGTTTAGAAAGATTTTTGTTACCTAGGCTTAGGGCTAGGGTTTAGAAAGATTTCTGTTACCTAGGCTTGCTTGAGGCTAGGGTTTAGAGAGATTTTTGTTACCTAGGCTTAGGGCTAGGGTTTTACATTTGCGGTAAGTCTAAACAAGGCAGTTTGAGCAGAAAGGTTATTGGTTTAAACTAGGCGAGGCCGAGTAAGTGTCGATGATAGAAGGTGGGATTAGGTAAGTTTGATGTCCAGAGATAAGGGCCGAGTCATCTTGAGAGTCACAGAGATACGTTTTTGATAGATTTGAAGAGTTTGAAAATTTGTGGAGACCAAAGAGTGATTTTGTAAACAAGGTGCCAAAGAGGACAGTATTTTGAAAGTATGTTTATTTGATAAAGAGGCCTTATGATTAATCATGTTTCTAACTAACTCAAAGAGTTTGCCACATGCTGATCTTGATGACAAGGGATGCCCTTCATGCTAGATATGACTTCATTGGAGCTCCGATTTTTGTTAGAGCACATAGTCGAACCATTTTTGTTGAGGAGCCCCAATGTTTGATGAAGTGACCTTGGCGAAGTCCCGCTGATGATGAATGGCGAAGCCCCGCTGATGATGCAAAGCAAACCCGAAGGGAATGGCGAAGCCCCGGTTGATGATGCGGAGCAAACCCGAAGAGAGCCCGAGAGAACGGCTTAACAAAAGCCCCACTTGGAGAGATTCAATGCATCCCTATTTGCGAGACGAGTCATCTTGCGGCCACGGGCGACCCCTCATTTCGAACAATGGTCAATCGCCGGACAAGACTCGGAAATGTATATGTGCAGGGCGCATTTTTTCGAAGGTGGGAATGGATCCCGAGTTCGTGTATGACACTTTCGCTTTTGGGTTTGACTCTTTTGGGAGAGTATAAGCATCACAAGGTGTGGAAAAGTGTATGGAAGCCCCCGCAGACGAAAGACAAGTGTTTGGCTCTATTTTCCTATGATGTAGAAAAAGAAGACTTGTCGAGACATTTGAAGAATTATTTTATTCGAATTATATCTTGATTGCCCGTGAATCGACCTCACTGATTGGTTTATCAAATTCCAATTATATAGGTAAACAAATGAATGTTTTGATTTGAAGGTGAAATCTGGCTTGTCTTTAGAAGGAGAAGGATGTTCCGTTGTTGCTTGCTGCTCTGTTCGGTGGTAATTATGGTGCGGGCTGCCGTTGCATTGATCTCCTTCATGGGAAAGAATGAAAAATAGAAAAAAGATTGGGGTGGAAGAAAAGGTGGGAATTGACTGATTATAACCCAAAGATTTTTTCATTCCTTCAAGTGAAGATTCTTTGTTCCTTTGTTCTCGCAAGCCGAGGGGAGTAGTCCCTGGCGCGTGTCTCCTTGCTTTTACCGGAGTGCCGCTGAGAGGCACGGATGCGAAGCCCCAGTGAGACTTTTGCAGACAGTGTTTGAGGAGTTGAATGAACGAATTTCAAGAATAGGACAAGTTCCCAAACTTTTGAGAGAATATGTAATATGCTCACGTAGGATAACAAGTGACTCAAAAATCTGAATATGCATTTCTTTTAAATAATCTTTTGAGAATGCCATCCGGTAGCGGTTGTAGCTGGGCTTTGGATTGCGATCGATCATTAGGTGATGATTAACATGACCTCTTAAAGTGAGAGGTCGGCTGGGCCTTTTGCTGAGTGGTTGGCTTGAGGGATGTGTTTGGAATTTCTAAGGTGAGGGGATTTTCTTGTTGTTGCTTCTTCAGAACCTCTAAGAGTGAGGTTAACTTTGATTTTGGCAAGGTCAAGGGTGGTGATGGAATCCTCTAAAAGTGAGAGGATGGGCTTTGGAATGGGTTTACGGAATTTGTCCAAGAGGGAATTTTTGTTGCTTCTTCTCGCGAGTCCATTGTGATTTCAAAGAGTAACTTGATCACGATAGGACCTTCACTCGATATCTCGTTTTCACAACCTTTCGGCAGGTAACTTGATCACGATAGGACTTTCACTCGATGTCTCATTTTCACAACCTTTGGGAGGTTCACTTCGGGGTGATGAAGTTTTTTTTTTTTTTTTTTTTTTTTTTTTTTTTTTTTTTTTAACACTCTCTTATCGAGAAAAGCCTTTGGATTTGTTTGCTCGCGATAGCCCCTAGTGTATGCCTTAGGATGGTTTTACCTTTTCCCTCTTGGGTTTGGAGGTGATTACTTCCTTTGTGAGTCAGGGAAGCCCCTAGTATGGGCTTCTTTTGCATTCCGCCTTTCTTGAGCTTGGAGGTGATTACTTCCTTTGTGAGTCAGGGGAGCCCCTAGTATGGGCTTCTTTCTTAGGGTTTCAAAACTTGTCGATCTTGAAATGAAAGGGTATTATTTAGTGAGGATAAGATTATGGCTTCCTATGGTGAGAGGTTCAAGCTTCAATCGCTACTGTATGGCATTCTCAAAAGAGTATTTAAAATAAATGCAAACTCATTTAATCGACTTATTGAGTAAGGCAAAATATATTCGGACCATGCGAAAGATATGTGAGCATATTCAATGAAAGCTTATCGATCAAATGGAAAATCGGAGGAGACGCGAGATTGGGGTTGGTGAGCCCCAAGTTGATATTCATGTAGCACTTGTGAAGGATAAGAACAACTCCTTGCACCTTTTTTAAATTGCAGTGGCGTGAGCAGCTATTTTCTGATGATGAGTAACAACGGTCTTTGCTTATCTTGATCATATGGAAAGGAGGTCAAACGGGGGAGAGTGTATTTGGGGAAGTGTATGTTTGAGAAGGTATAACGGGTATGTACAAGGAGTGTATGAAAAGTATATGGTGGAGTATGGAGAGAGTGTATGAGAGAAGGGTGTATAGGGATGGTGTATATGAAGAAGGAACGGTGAGTTGTTTACTCCAATCAAAGCATTCATTCATTGTTTACTTTATTAGCCGGTGAGTTTATCAGTGAGATTAGCAACCAAGTGATAATTATAAATAAAACAATCTTCTTGAAAGTAATGCGAGATTATGTCTCAAGTCTAGAGAGAAAAGAAAGAAAGACCTTTTTTTATTGTTGAAATAACTAGTTCAAAGTGGACATTACATAACAATGCCCAAAATGGACATAAGAAAGACATACTAGAACCTACAAGACTGAATGAATCTAAATCTTCCCTTGGAGGGCGAGGGTTCCTTCATCAATGAGGCCTTGGGTCTTCTCTTGGTTGATCAATCTTTGAATTGAGCGTTTCAGTTGCACACATTTGTCAGTGGTATGCCCAGCGTACTTGTGGTATCTGCAAAACTTGGATGTATCTAAGTCTTCCTTTGGGTTAATAGGCTTGTAGTTCTCGAGCGGCTTGATCAAATTCTTTCCCACCAAAATGTCGAAGAACTCACCCACAGGCATTCCTAAGTCATCAAAATGTTCCTTTTTGATCTTCTTCTCGGGTATTGATGCCTTTAGTTGGTTGGTGGCCACAGCAGGCATCCTGAATGAGAAATTCTGATGTGTAGGATCATAAGGGGAACCATAAGCATGTGGATGATAGGGACCCCGGAATTGAATAGGAGGAGGAACTCTCAAGTATTCCTGAATGTAAGACAAATGGTGCTGCTCAATTTCATGCATGTCTTTGAGGAGGTTGATCACTCCCAACCTCATGTTTGAGACTTCTTTGAGGGCTTCAATGCTTTTCTCCAGAGACATGATGTGGAATTCTGTAAGAACATATGGCGGAGTCAAACCAATGAGTTGAATTAGATTCATAATTAATCTTAAGGCATCCTTGAGAAAATATTTGACCTCCACAATTTTGAGTTTGACCGGGCTGAAGTTGCCTACGTAACCCTCACCATTTAAGGTATGAGTCTCAGGTCACCGTAGTTCGAGGGGGCCCCGATTGATGATACAACCAGGGTTAAGTTTAGAGAAAGAGAGAGGATGAATGTAAAAGAGTCCGTTTGGTGAAAAAAAAAAGAGAGGAAGATGACTCGATCCTTGGTCAAATATAAGTGAGGGTGATCTAGACGAGCTAATCGGACTTGGTAAGTTGGCTTAGGTAGGCCCTAGATGGTGGTTTGATCTATATGGGTCGAGAGAGGTTTGATCTAGGTGGGTCTTTGGCTGAAGGGTGCTAGAGATAAAGGATCTAAACTATGGATGGTTTTAAGGCTAAGGGAGCAAACTGCGAATGGTTCAAGAGATAAGAGGTAGAACTTTGAAGGGTCCTAACTTGAAGGATGTAGACCGTGGGTGGTCAAAGGTAGAGGAATGGACCATGGATGGTCCAAGAGACGAGGGGTGGACCTCGAAGAGTCTCAGGTGGAAAGGTGGACCTTTAATGGTCCTAGATAGAGAGAGTGGACCTCGAAGGGTCCTAAATTGAGGAGTGGACCTTGAAGGGTCCAAGAGAAGAAGAGCGGACCTTGAACGGTCCAAGATATGAGGAGTGTGGACCTTGAAGGGTCCAAGAGAAGAAGAGCGGACCTTGAACGGTCCAAGATATGAGGAGTGTGGACCTTGAAGGGTCCAAGAGATGAGGAGTGGACCTTAAAGGGTCCAAGAGAAAAGGAGTGGACCTTAAAGGGTCCAAGAGAAGAGGAGCGGACCTTGAAGGGTCCAAGAGAAGAGGAGTGGACCTTGAACGGCCCAAGATATGAGGAGTGGACCTTGAACGGTCAAAGATATGAGAAGTGGACCTTGAATGGTCCAAGATTGGGAGAGTGGACATAGTATAGGAAGAGCACCACGAAGGGTCAAAGAGTGGACCTTGAACGGTCCAAGATAGAGAGGCGATCCTAGAGCGGTCCGCGGAGGGTGTGGACCTTGAAGGGTCCAAGAAGTAAAGAGCGGACCTCGGAGGGTCCTAGAAATGGAGAGTGGACCTCGGAGGGCCCTAGAAATGAGGAGTGGACCTCGGAGGGTCCTAGAGATGGAGAGTGGACCTCGGAGGGTCCTAGAGATGGAGAGTGGACCTCGGAGGGTCCTAGAGATGGAGATTGGACCTCGGAGGGTCCTAGAGATGGAGAGTGGACCTCGAAGGGTCCTAGAGATGGAGAGTGGACCTCGGAGGGTCCTAGAGGTGGAGAGCGGACCTCGGAGGGTCCTAGAGGTGGAGAGCGGACCTCGGAGGGTCCTAGAAGTGAGGAGCGGATCTCGGAGGGTCCTAGAAATTAGGAGCGGACCTCGGAGGGTCTTAAAAATGAGGAGCGGACCTCGGAGGGTCTTAAAAATGAGGAGCGGACCTCGGAGGGTCCTAAAAATGAGGAGCGGACCTCGGAGGGTCCTAAAAATGAGGAGCGGACCTCGGAGGGTCCTAAAAATGAGGAGCGGACCTCGGAGGGTCCTAAAAATGAGGAGCGAACCTCGGAGGGTCCTAAAAATGAGGAGCGAACCTCGGAGGGTCCTAAAAATGAGGAGCGGACCTCGGAGGGTCCTAAAAATGAAGAGCGGACCTCGGAGGGTCCTAAAAATGAAGAGCGGACCTCGGAAGGTCCTAGAAATAAGGAGCGGACCTCGGAGGGTCCTAGAAATAAGGAGCGGACCTCGGAGGGTCCTAGAAATGAGGAGCGGACCTCGGAGGGTCCTAGAAATGAGGAGCGGACCTCGGAGGGTCCTAGAAATGAGGGATAGTTAAGCACTTTATTTACAAAAAAGCCCTCTATTTTTATAGAACCTACTCTTGGTTGGAAGGGATACCCCTTTTTCGCAACTAACTAAAGGTCCTAAAGTGGTGGATCCTAACGACTAACCGTCTCATATAGACATTTAAGATGATATTTATGGGAAGTACCGCAAACCAATGATAGGCCAAGATCTTTTAACAATATACCACTCGACCTCACATAGCACGTCCTTTGAAAGGAAATCAATTTTTTAGTGCTCTTAATCTCTCGATAGATCTTGACTTATTATTGGTTCGTGGTGACTTAACATAAAGACCCCATTAATTGTCTACATAAAAAAAAGCTAGTCAAACCAACCGGTCATATGGAGTGTATTCCTAGAAAAGTGGGTGACGCAAGGGTTAGGTTTTAGGCTCCCACCGTGCAGCCGAAGCGCACTGATGAGTGAATGGCCAAGTGAGACTCGGAAGGGAGGCGACATGATCACCACACTTCCCGCACTTTGGCTTCTCCGAAGGGTAAAAGGGTGTCTGTGCAGTGTGACACGGACTCTAGTGGTAGTGTGAGGTAGAGAAGTCTAATTCTTTTTTAGAGAAAAAAGAGAAAGATTTTTTATTTACATGAAGTGCATGCATGCAATTGTGAATGTGTGCCCAAAATTTTTTGTTTATTGGAATTCACGCGAGTTTGAAGACATCCGAGTTATTTGAAAAACGGAGTCGCCACGCCATTTTGATTACCTCAAAACTTTGAAAATAAGGTTTTATGGGTTCGGAGGTTAAGTTACCCCTTGGGAAGAACGTTTGGCGTTCACCCAAAGTGCCTTGCCGGAGCAAGTCTCCCTAGATTTCATTAATCGTGTTTGCTTGCGTGCTTTCTTTGTGTGCATGTGTTTGGAAATAAAGGGGGGGGGGAATGTCCCAAGTTGTCTTCCGGACGTACAAACCATTTGTTGGTTGTCGCTCGGGATTCCTTGGAATTTATGTATTTGGGATTATGATCCCTTCCTCATCTTATGACTTATGATCATCGCATTTTAAACCTCGGGACCCTCGGGACTTGCGTGATCGAGAGAATGACTCTCTTTTGGGTCAAAGATGAGGTTCTTTAGGAAGGAATGTCCTTAGCCCATCAATCCTACGCTTTAAGACGGTCGAGCTCGTATAGAGGCTTCATACTCATTCTTAAGCGATAATCGGAGATATAGGGTTCAAGGTTATCCTTTTCCTAAAGAAATCATGAACCTTTAATGGAAGGAACGATGCAAAGATGAGAACTTTTACACCGGTCCGTTCCAAGGTTGGGGGAAAGGGGAAATGCATGATAAAAAAAAATGACTCTTTAATGACAAGATGACATTTTGGTTTTAGCAAATGATGCTTTTTGATTTAAAGAAATGATCTTTATGCAAATGATGCATAAAGATTTGATTTTTATGCAAATGATGCATTGAAAAAAGGGGGTTTTGATGCAAAGGATGCATTTTTATTGAAAAAGATTTGATCTTTGTATGCAAATGATGCATAAAGATAACATTTTTATTGGAAAATAGGGATTTTAGGTGCAAAGGATGCACCTTTATGAAAAAGACTACATTTTTATGACAAATGAGGTCTTAATGCATGCAAAGGGGAAAGGGGTGATAAAGATATGATCTTTATGAATAAATGCCAAGTCCCAAGCAAGATATATGACAATGCAATGAGCAAGTATATCAATTAAAATGCAAGGTTAGGGCGTGCGAGGTTACCAATCGTTTCCTTCGCTTCTTCTGGACGGAGCTAGGAGGAGAGGTTCTTCTTGGGTCTTCAAGGAGGAGGGAGATGGCTTCTTGAGCTTCTTTCTTCGCCTTCTTGAGCCTTCAAGGGTTTTTCTTCACGTCTGGACTGCTATGGAGTGTGTGTGTGTGATTGTTTGTGTTGTTGTTGTTGTTGAAATGGGTAGAGGAGGGCTCTATTTATAGGCAGTCTGGATAAGGCTAATGAAGCCGTGCGGCTGCAGGCCCTTTGCAAATGAGGCCGTGCGGTCTTATCCACAATGACTCAGCATTCTAGAACCATGCAAGGTGGCATCATTCTAGAAGCTTCTCCCTAATTAAGAAAAACGTGTTTTCTTAATTAGGAAGGCTCCTTACAGCCCTTAATTTAAATTTGACTGCTCCAGGACATTTCCTAACACTAGGAAGGTCCGGAATTACCGGGAAATTTACCGAAATGTCGGGAAAATTAACCGGAAGGCATGAGCGATTTGGGTACTTACGAAGCCCCTCGGCAACGTCACTTGCAAGGCGAGTGGGGTTGTCGATAGAAAAGGATCCGATCTGGCGAATGCCGAGACGGATTGGGAGACCGAGGTGGTCGAGTGGCTGAACCTTTTGGAAGGCTACCTACGTATCCCGGAGGAATCAAGCCAGGCCGTAGTTCGGAATTAGGATCCGCTGGGGAAGGAAGAAGAGAAACTGGTCTCTTGCCGGGAAAAAGAAGAGAAAATGACCTAGGAGGTCAAGCAATTGATCCTACTGGGGACATGCTAGGAGTGACCCATGTGGTCGAATATTTGAACTTTTATGAGGGGGCGCTTTATCACTGAGGAGTGACAAAGAAACAGGGTGACCAAAGTGGTCGAATGGCTGAACCTTTTATAAAAGGCTACCTACGTATCCCGGAGGAATCAAGCCTTGATCGTAGTTCAAGCATCACTAGATAGTTAGGAACGATGTCTAGGATCCTTGAGATTTTGACAATTCGGAGAGGTCACACCTGATGAAGCTAGAGCTTATGGCACTATCTCTTTATGACGGGGATAGAGGTAACTTAAGTTGGGAAACTTGAGCGTACGTCACTATTCGCGGATAGTGGTAGCACAATTTGAAATGACTTGGGCATTCGTCACTATTCGCGGATAGTGGTAGCACAATTTGAAATGACTTGGGCATACGTCACTATTCGCGGATAGTGGTAGCACAATTTGAAATGACTTGGGCATTCGTCACTATTCGCGGATAGTGGTAGCACAATTTGGAATGACTTGGGCATACTTCACTATTCGCGGATAGAGGTAGCACAAGTTGGAATGACTTGGGCATTCGTCACTATTCGCGGATAGAGGTAGCACAATTTGGAATGACTTGGGCATACTTCACTATTCGCGGATAGAGGTAGCACAAGTTGGAATGACTTGGGCATACTTCACTATTCGCGGATAGAGGTAGCACAAGTTGGAATGACTTGGGCATACTTCACTATTCGCGGATAGAGGTAGCACAAGTTGGAATGACTCGGGCATACTTCACTATTCGCGGATAGAGGTAGCACAAGTTGGAATGACTTGGGCATACTTCGCTATTCGCGGATAGAGGTAGCACAAGTTGGAATGACTTGGGCATACTTCACTATTCATGATAGAGGTAGCACAAGTTTAGAGTTCGACAATTCGGAGGTTGTCACCTAGTGTTATCCCGTTATAACGGAATTAACGGAGGCGACCGGGAATAAAGCTTGATTGCTAAAGAGATAAGGGATATTTTCGAAAAGATGTTATCTTGGTTAAAAGATAACGGAAATTGCATGCCCAAGTGGAAGGTCCAGGGGCAGGATTGTAATTTATGCTCAGAGCGAATGAGGCCGCCCGGCATGAGATGGAGAAAAAGAAGCCGTACGGCTAGAAGCCTATTTTTTCCAGATTATTTAAAATCAGGTTTTGAACGGGCATTGGGCACTTGTTGCCGCCCAAGAACGCAGAGAGAGAAGAGAGAGAGAGAATTTCGAAATTCTTCAACCCTTTTGCTTCCCTTTGATTTGAAATGGATCCTGAGGGCAATCCCATACCAAGGCAAGCAAGGAGAAACATCTCACGGCCGCGAGAAGGAGGAGGAAGGAGCTCGTGAGGACGGAGAGGAAGTATGACTTCCTTACGCCTCCATCTGAGCTTTATCCGGGAGAAGGGAGCACAAATCAACGAACCCGCGATCAGTTGGGGTAAGCATTCTCATTTTGCTCAAATCCGATGATTTTGCTTGATTTTTGAATGATTTAGGGCTTGACCCGAATTATAGGATTTTGAATGATTTTTTTTTTGAATGATTTTGAGATGCATGAACAACCTATGAGGCTAAGAATATGCATGTGCAATTTTATTTGACAAAAATTATGAGAATGACTCACTTTTTTCTCGCAAAATGAAGTAAGAATTTTTTCAAAATATGAGACGGAGTTCTTGCCTTGTGCTAGAACTAGGTCAAAATTCTGATTTTCAATGAGAAAACATGATTTTGGAAGATGAAAATGATTCATGCATGCCATTTTTTTTTTTGAAAAATAATGCTTATGTGCAAAAAATTGTGATTTTGTGCTTTAGGAAAGCAATGACGCGTTTCAAGTGATGAAAGACACGTTTTTGATGCAAAAGTTATGCTAGAAATCCTTTATGAATGCTTTTCTTTTGAAAATATGTGCACTTTTGAATATATGCATGCTTTTGAAATGATATGAAGGACTGACGCTTCTTTTGATGTGCTTGTCTACAGGAGAACAAGTCTAGAGGACCGTCGGAGATAGCGGTCAAGCTTTGGCAGAGGATGCCGGATTTTGAGAAGAATGGGGTGAACCCCAAGCACCGGTGAGGGCTACCGGCCCGGATGCATTTGTAGAGGCTATCTACGGGTGTCCACATCACCTCTAAGAGCAAGGGCTTGGTCCAGCCCTTTCTCGAGTTCTCGTGGGACAAGATCATAGCTTTCACCCGAGCCGGGAGAGCCGACAGTGACTCCCGCCGATTTCACCGCTATTACCGGCCTACAGCTCACCGGGAGGCCCGTGACTTGAGAGACCATATTACCGCCGAGGAGTTCCGTGCTTTGGTCGGGTTTGAGCCGATTCCCAAGGGGCCGGGGATGGAGACACGGAATGTCGAGGTGGCGCTCGTACTTGCATGCGTAACTTTGTTGCTAATGATGTGACCGCCCAAAGCACCGGCTAGAGCATTCATATGGTTGATGCTATCACACTATCTTTGCCAATTCCGGGACGATAGCTATGACTTGCCTCCTCGACTCTCTGGAGGATGTTGATGGGATAGGGACGGTCTCTTGGGAGAGGCCGGATTGGCGGAGCTCTACTTCTCGTTGGACATGTACAAATGAACAAGGCCGCTTGATGGACTCGCTTTCTTTTGCCCTTGAGGTAGTCTCCTTTCTTTTCTCTTTTCTCTTTTCCGTCTTGAGACTTTTATAAGAGAGAAAATGACCTTTTGATGTTTTGAACATGCAGCCTGGTTTTGTGAGGTGATCGGGTTCTTCCCTTGGAACCCAGAGTGATGTCACCATCTTCCCCGCTATGGTTCGCCGGAGGGGAGATGCGAGAGATAAATTCACTGGGAAGACCCGGATTACCTTCGATTACAAAATGGTGAGGCCGGTCATCAACAGGGATGGGCACGATGGAGTGGACTTCTACCCCGGGGCGGTATCCAGCAGATCTTGCCGGGAGATGCTATCGAGGTGACGAGGCAGAGGAGGTGGCTCACTGTGGCCGACATGTGATGTCATCTACTGGGGACCGCTTCTCGAGGCAAGATGGTCATGTTCCCCCACTAGATGCCATTACTCCTTCCGACCCTCCAAAGACGGATGCCGCAGCCTGTGGACTCGGCCGGCGGATGAGATTGCTAGGTACCAGTGTGCGTGGCCGCGGAGGAGTATTTTGACATGGACACCCTCTACGCCGTGTTTGTGGAGCAACGCTCGAGGACGCCACGAAGCTAGTGAAGCCGGCGGTCACTCGGGGATACGGGAGGATGAGCCCATCGACCCGCCGATCCCTCCCGCGCATCCGTCCTACATGGTCCATGGAGTGCCGAGGAGGATGAGGATACCGTCCCCGATGCTAGGGAGCCCCAAGACACCTTGCCGCCCGATAGCACCGTAAGTGTACTCTTAGGGTCTTATTCCCTTTTTAGCTTTCGCATTTTCGCTTTTGCAATTTTCTCGAGATTTTCCGAGATTTTCTCTTCTTTTTCTCGTGTTCCACTTTCGCACTTACGATAGGCCGGTTAGGCGTAATAGGGGCCGGAAGGACATGTGCCGGTCTCTTCCGAGGAAGCCGGCCCGCGCTTCGAAGGCGGCAAATGGATGCACAGGAGCCCCTGGGCGCAAGAGACGGCACGTCTGGGGCACAGCCGTCTACCTCATCGGCCTCGGAGTACTCTTCCAAAGGCCATGCCTCGGGGCGGGGACCCAACGCCGACATTCCGGGAGCACTCGGGCCGAGTACGGGCACGATAATGTCCATCTATCTCGATGTGAGCGACTGTGAGGACCCGATGAGGGAGGCTAGCATTTATGAGCCGAGCAAATGATGAAGATGAAGAAGAATCGGAGGCCTAGGAGGTCTCTAGAATAGATTTGGAACAAAAACAAACAATTTACAATTTTTATGCACACTTTGTTTATTTTTTGCTTTATTTGGGCGCCGATGGGGCGACAACATTGTATTTCTGTTTTATTTGCTTTTCTCATTCATGCTTTTTCAATTTGCATATTATCCGAGCCTGGGGCGACTTTTTTGCTTGGAATTGGGGCTGAAAATGGGCCAAAATGATTTATAATGGTGTATGAATGCTTGAATGGCTTCGGATATGTTTTTGTACGTGTTTTGGTTGAAAAAGTGGGGTGAAAACTCCCTTGGGCAGCAACTTTGGTTGCTGCAGAATTTTTCTCGCAGAGGGCTAATGTAGCCGTGCGGCACGGCCTTGAGGGCAAATGTAGCCGTGCGGCTTACGCCTGTCTCGAACCGGTTATTTTCTCGAATAAAAGCAAGGCTTGGCCATTTCATTTCATTTTCACTCTAGACTTGTCCCAATTGTTCCCAGAGCATATTTTGGACCTAAAAGCACCATCTTTGATCACTTTTGCGATGGAGAATCCCGTTAGATTGCAAAGGGGGAAACGAGACCATTTTCTATCCGGTCTTCAATCTTGGGCGAGATATAACTTCCAAAATCACAAGGGGCTGCTTGATTCTTCCTTCAAGATCAAGTCTTTATGGCATTTGAGGGATCTCCCGCCCGATTGGGATCGTCGAGAGCCGCAGCAAAGTTACGGGACGTCCGGAGACATGTTTATCGCTTTTCTTACAACGAAATTGTCCCAACGCACGAAGACTTGTGAGCCTTGATTGGGGGTCCCGAGACCGAGGCTATATCTATTCCGCTGATCGGAGACGTGCCGGTGACGGTAAAGCTTGCATCTTTCTCCGAGATTCCTTTGGGAGAGGCCGAGAGGATGATGGTAGCACCGGATAGGATTGACCTTTCCGATATCCCGGCAAGTTTGGGTCTCCGCATATGGCTGCGACCACGGTGGCTATGGATGCTTTCATTCTCTGCGTATTCTCTATTTTGTTCACTCGCCGAGTCCCAGTGGGGATCTGTCATGGTGGCCTCTTGGACATGGTCGAGACTGAGTGGCCGGGAAGGATATTGTCCCGCTGGTTTTGGGAGAGACATTTCATGGGATTGATAGGATGGCTCTGGGAGACCGCTTTCATGAGGTCCTGGGAGTCCGGCTATGTTGACTCGTAGGCCTGCAGAGAGGCTCGGGGCTTTGCACGGGGCTTTGCCGACTTCCGGTGCCCTTGGGTGATTTCTCGGAGAGGTGCACCTAGGCAGCGAGGAACAGGATAGGCGGGAGCCGATGATGGCTAGGCTATCCACTTCGGACATCCGTTGGTGGATACCACCACCGGAGGTTGCGGACCCAGGAGGATATTTCAGAGTCTTATGCTGTGAGGGTTCCAGGATTCTTTGGTCGTCCTTCTACATACCCTGCTTAGTATCCGGGCAGTTTGGGGCTTTACAGAGCCATTGAGTGATTGGGAGGACATCCGGACCATGGAGGTGGTGTCATTGGACATGAGAGATCCAAATGCCCGGCTTCTCTTTCTTCTCGAGGGCTTGGACACATCTTGCTTTCCCACCCAGGGGCTATCTTCGAAGCGGGGAAGAGCACCATCTTGACCACTGTCTACTTGGGCGGTACGAGAGGGAGATGGGAGCGACTCAGGTTATCTTGGAGGATAGACGTCGAGCTTTATTGGGAGGGCCGACGTGACTCGAGTAGGACTCGAGGGAGAGGCGAGGCTAAGGCGAGTTGCCATAACCAATCAGGTGACTTGGTCGAGAGATATGGAGGCTCGGTACAAAGAGATTGTCCGAGGTCGCTCCTTTGGCGAGGCTCGGAGGGAGGAGGTGCGGACTCGTGCTCGGATAGAGAGAGCACTCATTGACACGGGGTTGGTAGAGGCTCCGGTGAGGATACCGAGAGGTCGGGATGAGGGATACCGACATTATTGAGAAGAAAAGGAAGAAGACTCGACGAGGTCGAGGAAAAGGGAAGAAGGCGAAGAAGACTCGGCGAATGACGGCGACAAGTCTTTTCTCAAGATCCTCTTATTGCCATTTGCAAACACATTAGTTTATTTAGGCATTTTATTGTATTTTAGATCTTTTTAGCGGGTTAGCGAGTTAAGAGGTAGACCGTGCTTGAACTCATCAAGAAGTTTTTAACTTGTAATGAACAAGGCATATTATTTTAGAAATTAATCAAGACACATTTCATGGAAATTCAAATGTCTTTATTGATTGGGACCCGTTTTATGAAAAAACTCAAATACCCTTTATTATTTAGGACGCACTTCATGGAAGCTTGATTGTCCTTTTTATTGTTTAGACCGAACCATATATGGCTGCCTACGTTCCCCTTTTACAAGAAAGGCTAAGGGGCTCAGTCTACGTAGTTCATTACGGTGAACCAAATTTTTTATGTGCGGCCCTGTTTTTTGCCTAGACCGCCCTTTTTGGGGTTTTCGGCCTAGTTTGGGCATTACTCTTTTTGCACTAAGATTTTTTTCTTTTTTTTTTTTTTTATATGTGCAACCCTGTCTTTTGCCTAGACCGCCCTTTTTGGGGTTTTCGGCCTAGCTGGGCATTACTCTTTTTGCACTTTTTTTTTTTTTCTTTTTTTTTTTTTTTTTTTTTTTTTATTAGACATAGTATCTTCGGAGTTTATCACCGTTGGCCTGGGTGGACAAAGGGATTGCCATCCAAGTCTGCAAGCTTCATTGCTCCTCCGACGGTATTTTGCACCACATAAGGGCCGATCCGGGCGGGTTCCCATTTTCCCAGGGGTTGTCTCTGTAGGGGGCTTTACTTTCGGCACTAAGTCGCCCTCTTTGATGTCTCGGCCTTGACCTTTTTATCAAACGCTCGGCCATTCGCCTCTGGTAGGCTCGGGTGTGTTCCATGGCTTTTAGCCTTCTCTCGTCAAGCGGGGCTAACTCATCATGCATTACCGCGCTACCATTCCACTTCATTGACAACTGTTTTCCAGGAGGACCCTTAATGTGGGATTTCCAACTCCACTTTGGTAACACCGCTTCCATCCCGTAAGTTAGGGCAAAAGGAGTTTCTCCTGTGGTGTTCGACAGACGTTCTCCAGCCCCAGAGTGCTAGGTGCGGCTTTTCGGGCCAATCACGACCACGGGTGGCCATCTTCCGGATGATCCGCTCGAGTGTCTTATTAGCGGCTTCCACGGCTCCATTGGTCTCGAGGTCTGCGGGGGACGACTTGTGGCGAGTAACTCCCGGGCTCCCGGCAAATCACTCGCGGTCTCCTTTTCGAAGTGTGACCCATTATCATAAATGATCTCGTTGGGCACCCCATATGCTCGCACATTATGTTTTCTTTGATGAAGCTGGGCCACTTTTACGGAAGTGAGGACCTTGTAGGACTTGACCTCTACCCACTTGGTGAAGTAGTCGATGGCTACCAACACGAACTCATGCCCATTGCTTCCTGCCGGGGATATTTTCCCTATCACGTCGATGCCCCAAGTTGCAAACGGCCAAGGAGTCGTCATGCAGTACAGGTCATGAGGTGGGAGATGGTTGAGGTTGGCAAACCGCTGGCATTTGTCGCGAAACTCGGACGTCTTGAAACGATGCTGTTTCCATGGAGATCCAGTAGTAACCCATTCGAGGATCACTTGCATCAGGGCTCTGGCATTCATGTGAGGACCGCAGGGGCCATTGTGGACTTCGGTCATCAACTCTCTGGCTCTTTCTTGAGTGACACATAAGAGGAGTGGTCCTTGATATTGCTTCTTGTATAGGTTGCCTCCTAGAATGACATAATGAGAAGCCAACCTTTTCAGAGCTTGTAAGCTCTTGGCTCTGATACCTTCTTTCGGTCTACCTTCTTCGTCTCTGAAAGCTGACTCTCCGTCTTTGAGGAATTGGTAAATCTGATTGTACCAAGGTTCCTTTATAGGCTCGGGTCCCAGGTCCACTTCACAACAGAAGGCTGGGGCTTCTCTTCTACCCACTCTGAAGGGCTTTATGGCTTTTCCCTCGGGGATCTCTACCAATGAAGCTAGAGTAGCTAGGGCATCTGCGAATCTGTTCTTTTCCCTCGGCAAGTAGTGGAAAGTCACTTCTCTGAACTGTCCAGTCAACTCCTCCATATGGGCATGATACCGTTATAGGTTAGGGTCAACAGTCTTCCACTTGTTGGAGACTTGGTTGATGATCAGGGCTGAGTCTCCGTAAACTTCGAGCTCCTTGACATTTCTTTCTAAGGCAGCCTCCAAACCAGCAATGCAGGCTTCATACTCGGCGAGCATTGTTCGTGGCGGGGAAAGTTCAACTTGAGGGCTATGGGGGTATGCTCATCTTGCGGATCGACCAATAGCATTCCTACACCATTTCCTCTTTTGTTAGCGGCTCAGTCAAAGAACAAGCGCCATCTATTTTCGAGGCTCAGCTGCAAAGATCCCTTCATCTGGAAATTGGGGTTCGAGCCCTCTGTCTTCATTGCGGGGAAATTCGCCGGGTGATCAGACAATGCTTGACCCTTGATGGCCTTCTGGTCACATAGTTGATGTCGTGATTCTGCCAAGAAGAAGGACCACTTCGCTAGACGCATCGAGAGGAAGGCTTGTCAAAGATGTACTTGATGGGGTCCATTTTCGAGACCAAATTCACGGGGTGGGCTTGCATATAATGCTTCAACTTGCCGACTACCCGGACCGATCCTGCACAAGTCTTTTCACATGCTGAGTAGTGAGCTCACTCCCTGTAGCTTCCGGTGACAAAGTAAATGGCGTTTTCTACCCGAGAGTCTTTCTTCTCTGAGCAAGCATAGCCCCAGTGCAGAGTGTATGCAGTGACGTGGTGAGATAGAAGGCCAGAAGAGGCTTACATGTCTATGTGGGGGCATAGCAGGGGATGTACTAAGTATGCCTTGATACTGGTGAAAGGCATCTTGGCATTCTTCGGTCCATTACATTGTCCCATTCTTCTTCATGAGCTTGAAGATGGGCTCGCACATGAGTGGTCAGCGGATTGTGAAGCGGCTAATGTCTTGCAATTTACCCATGAAGCTCTTGACTTCTATGCAGGTTTGAGGTGACCTCATATCCATGATGGCTTTGATCTTTCGGGTCAACTTCTATACCTCGCTCCGTGACCATGTACCCGAGCACTTTTCCCCTTGTCACTCCGAAGGTGCCTTTGGCGGGGTTTAGTCTCATGGAATCTTTGTCTCGGCCTCTCAAAGAATTTTCGTAGGTCAACAAAGTGCTGCCCACCTTCTCCTTTGGAGTGGATTATCATGTCATCTACGTAGACCTCAATCTCCTTGTGGATCATGTCATGAAAAAGCGCGGTCGCGCCCTTTGGTAAGTAGCCCGGCATTCTTGAGCCCGAATGGCATTTCTTGTATAGCAGTGGGTTCCCCATGGTGTGGTGAAGGCTGTCTTTTCTTGGTCTTCCTCGGCCATCTTGATCTGGTTGTAGCCCGCAAAACCATCAACGAAGGATTTGACTTCGTAGTTGGCGGTGGAGTCCACAGGATGTCTATGTTTGGCGAGAGGGTAGTCGTCTTTGGGGCTGGCCTTGTTCGGATCTCGAAATCCACACAGCGCACCTTCCCATTGGCCTTGGTTACGGTCACGATGTTGGACAACCATGTCGGGTATTCAATAACTCTCGATGAACCCTACCCGCGGTAGCTTCTCAATTTCTTCTTTGACACTGTAGAGACCATTCCGGCTTGATCTTTCTCGGTTACGCTTTGCGGCTTAGCATCTGGTGCTAGAGGGATTCTGTGCTCTACTATCGAAGCTGTCTAGCCCGGCATATCCTTGTATGACCATGCAAACACGTCGACGTATTCTACGAGCGGCTCGATCAATGCTGTCCCTTTCAACCCCCTGGAAGAAGCTTCCAATCTGTGTCTCTTTAGGTTCCTCAATAGTACCCAAGTTCACACTTATCAAAACCTCCTCGGCAGCTTGGGCCCGGTTTTCCTCTTTTTCTAAAACACCTTAAAGATTTCTTTAATGTATTGTTCGTTTAGTGTGTTTGCATCTTGTTCAAATGATTCATTATTAAGCATTTGTTAAGTTTTGAGTTAATTTATCATTTGTTAAGTTGGCAATAAGAGGATAATCAGAAAGATTTGTCATTTCATTCAAAATAAGGGGAAAGATGACATCGATTACATTTTCATAATCCTCGGGCGTGAGGCCTTCGGATGACTCTGAGGACTGGAATTCGAAGATTCCTGACTCGACTGAAAAGACAGCACAGACTCTGGACCCTACACTACTTATTGACTCGAGGGGGACTTGACAAGGGTTGGACCGGGATCTCACTCCTTCTTGCTGTTGCCCTGGGGAGTAGCAGTCTTGCCAGCGTTCTTCAGAAAGTTGGAGACTCCGAACTGATCAAAAGCTTGCCGGAAATCATTAACAGGCCGGTACTGTGGAAAGATGGTGAGGGGAACTAAAGTAACTTGTTGCAATCTTTCAGCTAACTCTTCCGTAGCGGCTGGACTCATTGACTGAAGGATCTGGCTCATCTTATCAACGCTGCGATAGGTCATTTTCTCTTTAATCTTGGATACCACCACCTTGTCGGTGTAGCCTATAGGAGGGTTGGCTTGGATAATGATGATAAAGTCTTCTTCGGGGGGATCTTAATTCTTCCTTGATTGGCTACGTATTCAATAGGCTTTACGTGTTAGCCAGATCTGATGGCTTCTCATTGAACTTCACGATGGCCACAAATTCGGCACTTTACTGCTTGAGAGGATCATGCTGTCAGCTGGGGATATCGAGCTGGGCTGTGCTTGGGGTGACGGGTTTCTTGACGGGTTCCTTGGCATAATTGACATAGTAGTCGAACTTGCCCGAAGGCTCTCCTAAAGTTCCTACGCTCTTGTCCCCTGCTTCGTATCTTTCCTTAAGCTTCTGCTGTGTGGACTTTCTCTTCTTCTTCTTCCTTGAAGGAGCGTCCTCATTGATCCATTCTCGATACTCATACTCTGGCGGTCTTCACAATCACATACATCATACCGGATGTGAGGCTTGGGTTGAGCTGGGATAGCCCCTCCAATTGCTTGGTCATTACCGTTGTGGATTACCATGTTGGCCATTTTGACACTGAAAAGTGACAAAGCGAGGATTACGCGAATTATGCGAGGATTCTGCGCTAACAAGTCGGCCGACCCGGTGTTCTCACCCACTTCTTTCTCGCTGCGGGAAAGGGATAGGAAAGGTTTAGACTCGGGGTAGGTGTTTAGGCTGAAGGCTCAGGCAATATGCAAATTAGAATCTTCAAGTTTACTTAAAACAGTGTCTTTTATTAATATCTATTTGGTTGGAAAAGGGGTTCTGCCCTTCTTTTTTCGTAACTACACTAGATCCTGGATCAGTGGGTTCCGTCACTACGTCTATAAGCCCCTCGTATTCCACCTGTATTTCGACCTCCCGGGGTGGACGGCCCGGGCGAGGTCCTATAGGGCACGCGGATCCCACCGACCGAGAGTAAAGAACGCTCCTATCGGGTCTAGCGGGTCATAGGACCTTTCAACGCACGAGCGATGCGGATTATAGTCAAGGCAATATCGGGAAAGTCTCGTCTCTCTGCCTTGACGGATCTTTGACAGAGTTTCGCTTGAGCGAATGACGGTTTTTGACTTTCGGTAATGTCCGAGAATATAATAGGCATGGGTCGGGCGGCAAAAGCCGGATGACACAGTGTCACATTGAACTTCGTTGCATACGCAGTGCGTGAGTCGGAATCGAAGTCAATGCCGGTCAAGATCTTGCCAATTTTTCCTTGTCGGAATTTTGGCAGAGCTTCGCTTGAGCGAAAGATCTTTTGATTTTTGGCAAAGACTCGGTCTTGACTCTTACACATTCCGTGCGGGTCAAGGTCAATAGTCAATGTCGGAGTCAAGATCCCACCGATTTTTCCTTGTCGGAATTTCGGCAGAATTTCGCTTGAGCGAAAATCTTGGCTTAGTTATGAGCTAAGGCTTGACCTTTACGTGGGTATGCAAGCTGGGCTATATGACACGGACTAGACCAAAAACCAACCAAAGTCACGGTTTTTGAAACGTGTGACACGGGTGTGCATTGGTCGACATTGGCTGCCATGGGGAGGTTGGGATGATTCCGTGCGCGCCGGGAGCATCGTAAGGCTGTCCGTGGCTGCAGTGGAACCACCCTCGGGTTTGAAGGACGTGCGTGCAAAAGTGTACGAGGATATATCAGTGCGCGTAGTGTGCGGTCTCCTAAAAATGTTCCTTTTGAGTTAAAACAGAGATTTTCATAAATGTGTTTTTAAAGGAATGATTTTCGGGACGGGGAAAGTGCAACACATAAGCACGTAAATTTTAAGGAGCCCAGTCAGTCATGGAGCTGAGTAGCCCCAAGTGCTAGGGCTGCCCAGATTAACCATGATTTTCCTGGTGGAATTGCCACATTTGAGGTCGTATGGTCGAGAATCCTATGAGGATTGAGCCGTCTGGCGTGAATCAATTTTCCGGGTTCCACTCCTTTTGCTATTTTTCGGGTTGTTTCCCGTTCAAAGTATGCACGAGATTCCAAGATGCAAATGATGCAATGCATGGTAAGGAAAGCAAACACGATTAATGAAATCGGCGATGGGAGTCTAACCCGCTCAAAGGGAAAAGCTTTCTTCTATTTTTTTCAAAATTATTTTTTTCGAAAAAGGGATACTGAGTACGTGGGATTGTTAAACCACCTTGTTATCCCAAGCCCCGGGTTAGGGAGCGATACAGGAAGGGTAAGTGGGGTCCACCTATATACCAAGTATCGATTTTTGTTTTGAAATTAAAAGCTTTTCTCCTTTGGGATATTCCCCAGCGGAGTCGCCAAACTGTGAATGTGTGCCCAAAATTTTTTTGTTTATTGGAATTCACGCGAGTTTGAAGACATCCGAGTTATTTGAAAAACGGAGTCGCCACGCCATTTTGATTACCTCAAAACTTTGAAAAAAAGGTTTTTATGGGTTCGGAGGTTAAGTTACCCCTTGGGAAGAACGTTTGGCGTTCACCCAAAGTGCCTTGCCGGAGCAAGTCTCCCGAGATTTCATTAATCGTGTTTGCTTGCGTGCTTTCTTTGTGTGCATGTGTTTGAAAGATAAGAGGGGGGGAATGTCCCAAGTCGTCTTCCGGACGTACAAACCATTTGTTGGTTGTCGCTCGGGATTCCTTGGAATTTATGTATTTGGGATTGTGATCCCGTCCTCATCTATTGACTTGTGATCATCGCATTTTAACCTCGGGACCCTCGGGACTTGCGTGATCGAGAGAATGACTCTCTTTTGGTCAAAGATGAGGTTCTTTAGAAAGGAATGTCCTTAGCCCATCAATCCTACGCTTTAAGACGGTCGAGCTCGTATAGAGGCTTCATACTCATTCTTAAGCGATAATTGGAGATATAGGGTTCAAGGTTATCCTTTTCCTAAAGAAATCATGAACCTTTAATGGAAGGAACGATGCAAAGATGAGAACTTTTACACCGGTCCGTTCCAAGGTTAGGGAAAAGGGGGAATGCATGATGAAAAATGACTCTTTAATGAAAAGATGACATTTTGGTTTTAGCAAATGATGCTTTTTGATTGAAAGAAATGATCTTTATGCAAATGATGCATAAAGATAGGATTTTATGCAAATGATGCATTGAAAAAAGGGTTTTGATGCAAAGGATGCATTTTTATTGAAAAAGATTTGATCTTTATATGCAAATGATGCATAAAGATAACATTTTTATTAAAAAATAAGGATTTTAGGTGCAAAGGATGCACCTTTATGAAAAAAGACTACATTTTTATGACAAATGAGGTCTTAATGCATGCAAAAGGGGAAGGGGATGATAAAGATGTGATCTTTAAGCTACCAAGTCCCAAGCAATATAAAGACAATGCAATGAGCAATTTATAAAGCAATTAGGATGCAAGGATAGGGCGTGCGAGGTTACCAATGACTTCCTTTGCTTCTCGGGACGGAGCTAGGAGGAGAGGTCGATCTTTGGTCTTCAAGGAGGAGGGATGTAGCTTCTTGGCCTTCCTTCTTCTTCTTCTTGAATTCCCAGCAGTTTCTTCACGTATTTCAGAGTGTAGTGTGTATTTTTCTCATATATTGTGTGTGTTGAAATGGGTAGAGGAGGGCTCTATTTATAGGCAGTCTGGATAAGGCTAATGAAGCCGTGCGGCTGCAGGCCCTTTGCAAATGAGGCCGTGCGGTCTTATCCATTGTGACTCAGCATTCTAGAACCATGAAAGGTGGCATTATTCTAGAAGCTTCTCCCTAATTAAGAAAAACGTGTTTCTTAATTAGGAAGGCTCCCTTCAGCCCTTAATTTTAATTTGGGACTGCTCTAGGACATTTCCGGAACACTAGGAAGGTCCGGGGAATTACCGGGAAACTTACCGAAATGTCGGGAAAATTAACCGGAAGGCATGAGCCAGATTTGGGTACTTACACCACGCCACTTTGATATAGCCCAAAGCTTTGAAAAAAGGCTAAACATTTGATTGGGTTCGGGGGTCAAGTTACAACAGAAGAAGAAATGCTATCACTCCTATTGCCCGACGAATCGGTCTTTCTAGCATGTGGGGTGTTGGTTGTGTGCGGTGTTTACAGGAATAGATAGAAGAAACGGGATCATGCATAAGGAGGAGGGGAGAGAAAGAATTAATTGATGATCACACCCTAGAACCTTTGAGTTAGGCCCTCGGAAGGTGCACTAATCAACGTTCATCCTTGGGGGATTGTTGATCATGGGATAATTATAACTAAGGTGGAAGGTAAGAAATAGTTTCTAGATCCATTGGGTTTCTTTGGGCGAAACCTTAGATCATCCTCGGCTATAGCATATTTAAATATATTAAAACAGTCCTAAACCTAGCATAAAGGAACAATTAAAATATAATAAGTATGCAAATATAATAAGACAATAATAATAGGGAACAAAAATATTAAAAGAGAGTCTTACCAATCGTAGCAAGACTTTGGGGTCGAATCTAGGGCGATTCGAAGAGAGTAAGAAGAACTGTGGGTAAAACAAGAGTAGTCTCGTTTCTCCCGAGTGAATTGTATGTTTAGAATGGGAGCCGGGCACACTTATTTATAGTGCTTCGATACCTGGGCTTGGGCCAGAGCAAGGGTCGATCGGCCTTAAAATAAAGGGTCGATCGGCTCAAAACAAAGGGTCGATCGGCACAAGGATGCTATGTACGATCGGCACAAAATAAAAGGGTCAATCGGCTATACCACGGGTAAAAGGCCGATCGGCACTTTGATCTGGCGTACTTTCCACGCAGCAATGACGGCGCAGGTACGGATGAAGGGATTAAGGGATTTTTAGGGTTTCTTTAATATTAACCGGGCCAAGCATTTAAAATGCCTTTTTTCGGACCGGGTACTAACAGGTGCGTTGCTGGAGCTGCTAGGAAAACATCATGCCCTTCATTGGAGAAGAGGGGTGCAGCGGGTAGTTCCTCTTGGTGGACATCCCATACGACTTCCATGCATTCATCAAGAGTGTGACGGTGCTTGTTGACCTTTATCACGAAGATCTCTTCGCCTGGCGGGGCCAGAGAGTTGGCTTGAAGAATGCTGACGAATCTCCGATTGGAGACAGGGGGTTTACGTGCCCGCATCATGGCGATGCTCGGTGTTTTTTTCCAATCGCACTCCAAATGTTGGAAACGACAGTTGAACTTGATGTATCGGACGGCTTAGAGTCCGCCCGCTCGAGTACATTTACATAGTTAGCATCTCCGGACTCTGAGGATTACGATGAGATTTGCCCCGATAGTCCCCTGGTCGGTTTGAAGGAGGTAGCCCGGTGCACCGGGCACGTTTGGCTCTTGTCTCGGCTTCGTTTCCTATGAGGAAAGCTGCTCTCTCCGATGACTTCAAGATCTCCCTGCCGGTTAATGAACTTGATGCATTGATGGAGAGCGGAGGCTATGGCTTTCATGTGATGCGACGGGCGTCCTAACGAGCCGTGAATTCGGATGGAATGTCCATTACGTGGAATTTTGCTGGCACCATTTGGGTTTCGAACCAGAGTTCGAGCACCGTCCCAGGATGGGGACGAGACGTCTGTCGTAGGCCTTGATAGTCCGGGTAGACGGAATCAGATGGCTTTCGTTGATGCGCAGGGCTCGCATCATGCTGAGAGGGAGAACGTTAACGGCTGACCCGTTGTCTACCAATACTCCGGGGAGTGTTATGGTGTTGAGCTTGAGAGTGATGTACATAGCTTCGTTGTGCCCCGAGGCATCTCTCGGTAGGTCTTCATCACAGAACGTGATCATACTGATATACAGTCGGGAATCGTAGATCTGATCTCTATTCGGAGAAGGAGAGTCATCCAGCCATCCATTTCCTCTCTTCCTCTTACGAGGCAAAGCCTTTGCTGGAGCCTCGGGATTGCGTTGAGGCTATTTGTGGCGGTTGCCGCCCTTGGTTTGCACGTTGATCGAGTGCGAGTGCCAAGCTAACTTTGACCTTCCTTTGCCGGTCCGGCCTCGGAAGCTGGACAAATTGAACCTTGGATGATCCCGTGGGGGGTTAGGCTTCTGACTGGCAGTAAGATTACCAAGGTCTGAGGTATTCCGGTTGTAAGTGCTCCAATTTGAGTTGTTAGAATTTTCGTTAGAAAATTAACGAAAGTTTTAACATTTCTAACATTTCTAACAATTCCTAACTTTCCTAACAAAGTGAGGGTAGATTAGGGATTGCCATTTAAAGATAAACCATGGAAAGGAATCAAAAAAGCAAAAGAAATTGGAAAAATCCGAATTAGGCAAGTTGAAAAACAAAAACTGCTGGAATTTTGAATAATATTCTTCCTGTTCAAAGCCTGAAGCAGCATTTAATGCACCAGGCATGTTTACGGAACCCTCCGCGCGGATATGTTTGCATCTCACAGGGGCCTATAAATTGAACCCTCCTCTCTCAGTTTACACAACACATTTTACTCACAGAAGCTGTATTCTGGCGAAAAATAGAGAGAAAACAGTGGGAATCCTTAGATTGCCACCATTTTCTCTTGAATCTTTCCCAATTTCACTTCAAACATTCTCAAATCACTCTTAAACACACCAAGCTCAAGCTTAAAACACTACTCAAGCGGAAGATTAGGGAGAAAACATAGAGGACTTAAGTGTTATCTACTTGTTTTCTCTTTGATCAACTCTATCATCAAACCCTAAACACATTCAAGCCTTGAATCCACCCAAACACAAATCCAAACACCAAATCTTGATACTCCTCAAGTCAAACACCAAATCTTGATACTCCTCAAGTCAAATTTCAAGCCTAGAAAGATAGGGTGTCACCATTGATAAAGCCCTCCTTCTCTAAACCCTAAAACTCCCTTTTAACTTCTTGTTCATCTTGTTCTTACCTTGATTTACTTTATGTCTAGTTTAACTTAAATCTTGACCTAAGATGGTCATCTTGAAGTTCATCTTCATGAATGACCATCTCAAATGGTCCACATTTTAAATCTCTAGTTGATTTTTCTCTTTAATTTCATCTCTACAAAATTCCCCTTCCCAAGCAAATGAAATGCTTAAGTCCTAATGTACCCCAAGGATGGTTTAATCTAGTTGATTCACCACTAAAATGTCAAGTGATCACTAATCAAAACCTAGGGAAATGGGGACAAGCATGGATGCAAAACCCCCTTTAAAATCATGTTTTCCTTCTTGAGAAATTGCTGTCCAGTAGCAATTTTCTAAGACCTCTGTCCATGGTCTAATTTTTTGGACACAGATAAACTTGGAATTTGGTGTTGACTACAAAACACTTTTTGTAGCCAACATCCAGAGATTTCCATACATATTTTTACTTTATTTTTTTCGTGAGTAAAACTCCATTTTTCAAATTTTCATTTAAAGGTCAGTTCATCATTCTCTGGAAATCCAGATCTCACATCTGAGATTTACAGAAGGTTTTGGTCCCTCAAATCATCTCCAAAATGGGAAGTTCTTTTACAGAAACCTTATTTAAGGTGTTTTGAACATTTTTCATTCTCGGACTTTTCCCAGATTCTGGAGTTTTCAAGCCCTAAAGTCCATTTCAAAATCAAGTGTCCACTGCCTTTTTCATTCTGGCAGAAATGGTTTTCAACTTCCAAAAATCTTTTGAGTGTCAAATCTCAACCCAAAAATCACACCAAAAATCATGGGATCTGTCCAAAGTCTAATAAAGAATTTCCAATTTTTACTTTCCTCAGTTTCAACTTATTTTGGCCAAAGTAACACACACACACACACACAAATGGTTTTAGCTTGAAAGACTCGTTTTCACGAGGCATTCAGTGCACACTAATGTCCTTCCCGGCGTGTAACGTGACCTCCGAACCCAAATTTCTAATCTCGGGCAGTTTTCAAAGTTTTGGCCCTTAAAACAAATATGGCGTGGCGACTCCGTTTGATTTCAAAAAATCGGGTACATCACAGTGGCGACTCTGCTGGGGATAGGAATGTTTTATCTTTTCAAAAAAAAAAGGGGAGAAAAACTTTTGAGGGTCAAGCTTCCGTCCCGGCATAAAAAATCATTTGTTGTGTGTGTGTTGATTTTGCACATTTCGTATTTGTTTTGGTCGCCTCGGAAAAAGTCAAAATTTTGGTATCGGAATCATGTCCCTAAGCTGTTGGAATTTTTGTGATTATGTGCTTATGTGTTCATTAAATTTCAAAAAAAAATTAAAAAAAAAAAAGAGACTTTTCAAAAAAAAAAGAAAACTTTCAAAAAAAAATCATGCATCATACTTTTTAAGACACATAAAAAAATCTCTATTTTACTCAGAAAAAGAAGATAGACTGCTTGCACACTACGCGCACGTGGCCTTACACTGCACACTACGTCCCTAACCCGGGGAAATCCTTGTCGCAGCCCGTTTGGTCTTATTACGCCTCTCGGTGCAAGCACGGGACTACCCAAACATCCCATGGAGCCTCGTGTCGACCATGCACTGTCCGTGACACACTTTGTCCAGAGACCCGGTTGGTTTTTAGTTTGAGTACGTGTCATGCCCTGTACGTGTATAGACCTTTCCTTTCAAGCCTTTGTCGGCATACCGACTCAATATCTTTCGGGTCCCTAATCAGTCGAAGTCATGCCGGTTTTCCGCCGCGGACTTTGACCAAGATATTGACCGGCGCCTTGACTTTGACTTTGGTGGCACAAATTATACACGAGACTCCCGGCATGACCTTTGAGTCATCAAGGATTAACGGTTATTCCATGCCTAATTACGGCCCTAGCCGACGACAAGTCAAGATCAATTGCGGACGCTTATCAGTCCAAATCATGCCGACTTTTCGTCGAGCCCTCGGACATGATCTTGACTTTGACGTCAGTTTTGTCCGTAATTTATATCGAATGCTCGTTAAGACTAGATTACTCGCCAGACTTTTAGTATCATTTTTCTTTTCGGTCGGTGGGACCCGCTTGCCCTATAGGACCCTCGCCCGGGGCTGTCCACCCTAGGAGGTCGAAATACAGGTGGAATACGAGGGGCTTATAGACGTAGTGATGGGGCCCACTGATCCAGGAATCAGAGTAGTTTGCGAAAAAGAAAAGCAATCTTTTCCAACCGATTAGGTTAATAAAGCGTGTTTTAAGTAAACAAGAACAAATAATTGCATGTTGCATGAGCCCAAAGCCCAAACACCTACCCTCCTTCAAATCCCACCATCTGAACCCTCATGTATTTCCCCCATTGCTCCGCACAAAGCTTGGTTTCGGGCACCGGGTCACCGTTTGATCAGTTGGGAAGAGTCAAGCGCGTCATCAGCTTCACCGTCTTTTTCGAATCCCGGGTTTGAGAATGTACGCATCGGTAGTAACGATGGGGACAACATCACTCCGCCTCCGGGACTCCTCGAAGCGAACGGCGGTGGAATCGGTTAGCCGAACGGATGAGAGTGCGATAAGAAGCACGGTGAACGGCCTTATGGAGGCTATCAAGAGCCACGGTTTGGCCGCCAGCCTCAACCCCGAAGGCACCTTCACCGTGGAAGAGGAGGAGGACCCCAATCCCAATCTTGGTCGCCCGACTACTCCGAGGATGCCACCACCAACCTCCTTCGGTACTACCGAGAACCCATGTTCCTCGATCTGGGTCGGACCACCGGATCCATGCGGCTGACGGGCGGAATCGGTTTGCGGCTCCTCGGTGGGGGCAAAGTCGATGCGGAATGTCCTCTCATGGTTGGGGTTACCTCGGAATGCCCCGGCAAATTGGAATCCCACCTCGGTTCGGAACCGATCAATCAGGACCTTCCACGGCCAGCGCCAACCGCGAGTTCGGAATGCACCGCGGTGCAGTTGCAGGCCACGATCGGGAGTCCTTCCTCGAGAATGGTACTAGCTGTTTGCTCACTCCTCATGACTCTCACAAATCCATTTCTCACTCAGACTTCTATGGGTTATTAAGCCTCCATCCCGGTTTCATCCGAACCACCGGGACCGCAGTATCCCCACAGTTACACACCTTCGCCACGACGGCCATGCAATTCAACAATCGGGACAGCAGCCCGCACTCAAGCCTACATATGGGCCTTACTCCGGAAATCCGAGCTACCCAGCTACATCGGGACTGCCTTCACCCTCTTTGCCGGTTGAAAACCCACAGCAAGCCGCAAGGTTCTATCCTTTTGCTCAGGGTCCTACTCAAGCTCCCGAAGGTAATTCGGGCCGAGACGGGTTTTCACCTATGTCCGGATCGGCCGTTCCCTCCACCGATCTGCCGCCGGTAGTAGCTCCTCTCTCTAGCTCGGTCAGTGGTATGAATGCCATGGTTCCACCACAAGATCCTCATCGGCTTGGTTCATGGAACAACACAAGGAAATGAAAGCGCGAGATCGGCGAATTGACCGCCAAGAAGTGCTTTCTTCGGCCTACGGATCCAGGACTCCATTGTTCCCTGCCCCACAAATTCGTGATGCCTAATCTGGATCTCTTTGATGGGGCTGCATGCCCAAAAACCCATTTGGACACATATACCTTGGCGATGAAGGCGAAGGATGCACCAATCGGCGGTTGGGCGACTATTTCGGTTATCTTTGAAATCCGGTGCCTTAAAATGGTTCTTCCGTTTGAAACCCGAGGCCGGGGCTACATGGGACCGGATCACCGGTGCCTTCACGAGAGAAGTACAAGGCCAACTTGGAATGGGAAACAAACGGGGTTGACACGCAAACAACGGTGCGGCGTCAGATGAGAACATCGGGGACTTTTACAAGCGTTGGAACTTAAAGCTCGGTGAAATGGCCATTCCTCCCTCGACGGAGCGGTTAGACATCTTTCGGTCATGCTTGAAGCCGCATTTGAGAGCCTCCCTCGGCCACTTCCCCTACGGCGACTTGCGTGCAATGGTTAATTCAGGGCTAAGTTTGAAAAGGCATACAATCAGCAGCCGACTGCTGCACCCGCCTACAGATATCGGGCTCCTCCCTCCAACATTGCTCTCGCTCCCGCTAAAGGCAAAGAGACAATCAGCTACGCGGGACAGGACTGTAACAATGCCACTTCCTTTGTTCCCAAGAAACACGATGCATCCGGATCCGGCTCCAAGACTTGAGAAACTTTGGAATGCCTTTGAGTGATATCTTCAGAGGATTGGTAAAAGAAGGTTTGCTCCAACCTTTAGATAATTATCAGCCCAGAAACCCCAATGCTCCTTTGGATACCTCCAAGCATTGTGCCTTTCATCAGTACCATGGGCACCTGACAGATGATTGCGTCCCCCTGAAAAAGGCAATCCAAAGTTTGATTGAACAAGGGAGGTTAGAAGTGCTCAAGGGCCCAGCACCATCAATAACCCGTTCCCTAGAAATAACAACATGGGTATCAACATGGTCGAGTTTGGTGATTCAAGCCTTATGGGCACAATGGAATTTGACTCGCCCCTTTGTGAGGTCAATGAACCGGTCATCGCGAGGCAATGAAAATGGTCGGATTGAGCGGGGAAGTTGACAAAGAAGTCTGATGGGAAGACTGCACGCGGCTCCGTCTCCGGCGTCGAAGAATAGATGCATGATCCAACGGCAAAGAGCGGCTAGACTAGGGGCTACCTATCTCTAAGATAGTCTTTTAGTCAACCTTCGTAGGTTCTAGTACTTTTCTTTCACCTAAGTCCGTCTTGGACACTTGTCGGTTTTGTCCACCTCGAATGTTGTGGAAAGAAGCTTAACTATCATTTAAAATTTTAATATATATAAGTCTTTTCTTCTTTTCTTGCTAGACTCGAGACATCACTTGCACACCCATGTTACACTTAATTGAAATGGTTTTATCCTAGATGATCACTTGTGCTGCTCAACCACTAATTCTTCGAAATAATTAATATTTAAATTAATAGGAAGTGAGAAAATCAATTGATGTCCTTCTCAAATTGGGACTTACCAACTCCCCATCTCGCATCTCATATGCTCACATCTCTTTCATCATCCTCGTCATTGACCAAGAGTTTGTATAAATCTTCCTCAAGTAAGCTTGAGCAAGAAATGAAGCCTTGACCTCGTTTAGGTCATCCGGTAGGGATTGCGGTTGAAGCCTCTCACCCATAGGAAAGCTATTACCTTACCCTCACCAAACAATATCCTTTCATTTCAAGATCGGCATGTTTTGAAACCCTGTTTAGCCATCACCTTTGCTCCTTATTGAAAGAAGTCCAAGCAACGCCAAAGAAGTTAGTTTTGAGAGTCGGCGATGCATAAAATATCTCAAGCCGTGAAGGAAGGACGAAGATAATCCTCAACTCCTCAGGAGGCTTTCCAAGTCAAAAAAAAAAAAAAAGGCTCAAGCAAAAGAAGCTTCAAAAAAAAAAAAGAAGGACTGTCGATCCTCACAATTCAGTAAAAAATCCCCGACTTCTCAAGAAGCTCTCCGATGATCAAAAAGGAGCCTGAATTCTCGCAAGTTCGCGAAAAGTTGTCAATAGCTTGGATATTCCTCTCACCATTACCTTAAATCAATCCCGAGCCATCCTCTCGATTTTAGAGGATATTCCCATTACCCTCGCCTTTGGACAAAGTCAAAATTTGACCTCTCATTCTTAGAGGCAATCAATCTTCCCCGCCATAGATTTTCCCAAATACATCCCTGCAAGCCAACTTCTCATCATTAGAGGTTCAGTCAGCAAAAGGCCCAGCCGACCTCTCATCTTAAGAGGTCATGATTTCCCAAATCACCCGATGGCCGATCGAAGCCCGGAAACCCAGCTGCAATTCCTATCGGATAGCAATCTTTAAGATCTAAATCAAATTAATGCTTCATTGCTTGCTTAAATTGGAATCTAATTCATCTTGGTTCAAAATCATCAATCAAAGATCGTGCAAATTCAAATCTGATGTGAGCATAATTCATTTCTACTCCACAAACACTTGCCGTGGATGTCCCACTGGGGCTTCGCATCCGTGTCTTTCATGGACACTCTAAGGGGATATGTTATTCAATCCTCCAAATCCTCAAAATCCCCAAAGGTCCTCAGAATTTCAACATTCGTTCTCTTTTCATTCGGGATAAGCCCGAACTACGGCGACCTGAGCTCTTCAGAATGGAGGGAACGTAGGCAACCAGAAATGGTCCGGTCGAAATCACAAACAAATTTCAAAGAAAAAAAAATCCGTTCTCATCAAGGATTGTCCCTATACACTTTCCGCCCTTCCGAGCTTGATTCTCGATATCAGTTGGTTTTCTCCCTGTGATTAATCAAAATATTTGTTCATATCAAATTTAGTGTTTGAATAACCCGAACATTAACAAAGGGTTTCAAGCAGCCTTGTGATCATCATGAATAAGACAAGTTTTCAAGTGTCTCGAAGAGTCTTCTCTTTCTACATCATAGGAAAATAGAGCCAAACAACTTTGTCTTTACGTACCGGGGGCTTCCATACACTTTTCCACACCTTGTGATCCTTATACTCTCTCAAAAGAGTCAAACCTAAAGCGAGTATGTATACACAAAATTGGGATTCATTCCCACTTTTCGAAAGATGTGCCCCTGCACGTAAACATTTCTGAGTCTTGTCCATTGACTGATTGACTAAGATTTAAAAAGATGGGTGCCCCCTTGGTCACATGATGACTACGATGGGAATTTGCTCACGAATTTCTTCACGCTGGGGCTTGCTAAGCGGTTCTCCCAGGTTCTCCTATATCAACTCTTCAAGCTAGGGCTTCTATAGTCATCTTTGGGTCCACATTGGGTTCTTCACTACGAGATAGATTCGCCAAGTCACTTCTTCAAAATCTGGACTTTGCCTACTCAGGATCCGGGAGCTTTGTCAAGCTGGTCTTTTGGACCCGAATTTTATCAAGTCAGAATTTCAGCTTCAGAACTTGGTACACAGCAGCTTCCCGTAGCATCAGAATTTAAGATCGGGGTTTTCTCCCGGCATTAGCAATTCCATCAAATCACTCTCCGAACAAGGTGCTCCAAAGCCTGTCGGCATCAGCTTCAAATGACCAAGAGTGAGAGGGAAAATTTCGACCAAGACCCGGGATCCGAATCCAATCCCATCAAAACCGAGGTCCATGTGATACTGGTAACAAAACCTCATCAACAGCCGCTGTTTAAATCGCGATCGAGGGCTCTCACCCCCCACTTGCTCAAAATCTGTTTCAAACAGTCTCCAGACACATGCATCCCCACAAAAATCTCCCCAGGGCCCATGAAGCATGCACAAAACTTGAATCAATAAGAAAAATCCTAAATGATTGAAGATCATAAATCATAATTTCCCTGCCAAAAGCGTAGGCTAGGTGCATCTTCGAAAGCAAGTAAATGAATCATCTCATAATCATTTTTGGTTCTATGCATGCATCTGCCATCATGAATGTCATATATGCATCTTCCTCTCTACTAACCAATGCAGGAATTCGGCAAGGATGATCTTCACCAAAGTCGACCTCCAAATGTCCACAAATGGATGAAAACAACCCCCAACATCCACAAACATATGAAGACCGCCTCCAGTGTCTACAATTCGGTCAGAGATGCCAAGTTCTCAAATACAGTTCGGTCAGGGACGCCAAGTTCTCAAATACAAATCGGTCAGAGACGCCAAGTTCTCAAATACAGTTCGGTCAGGGACGCCAAGTTCTCAAATACAAATCGGTCAGAGACGCCAAGATCTCAAATGCAAATCGGTCAGGGATGCCAAGTTCTCAAAATGCAAATCGGTCAGGGATGCCAAGTTCTCAAAATACAAATCGGTCAGAGACGCCAAGATCTGAAATGCAAATCGGTCAGGGATGCCAAGTTTTCAAAATACAAATCGGTCAGAGACGCCAAGATCTCAAATGCAAATCGGTCAGGGATGCCAAGTTCTCAAAATACAAATCGGTCAGAGACACCAAGTTCTCAAATACAAATCGGTCAGAGACGCCAAGTTCTCAAAAGATGCATCAAGACTCTCAACACTATCAACTACCACAGAGCCCCGCAAATTGCTCTCCTGCAGGTAAACACAACAAAGGTACGTTAGTCCTTCAACATATCTCAAAAATATGCATACACTCACAAATGTTGCATGATTACCCATAGCGTTAGCTATCTCTATCTTCACAAATAGCCACGTAAGCTTTAGCAATCCTCGGGCGACTTCCCTAAAATAGTCAATCCTCGGGTGACTTCCCTAAAATAGTCAATCCTCGGGCGACTTCCCTAAAATAGTCAATCCTCGGGTGACTCCCCTAAGAGCAGTCAACCTCGGGTACAAAGTCCGTGGCCTCTCGTTATCGCCACTATGTAGCCTACCATAGGTACATCCACTTGACCAACATTGGTCACCCTTCTTCCCGATAGTTCTCGTAAGCCCGAGTCTTCCCCAGCAAGAACACCTTCAAATAGTCTCCCTCAGGTACAAAACCTCAGCTTAGGTTCATACTCCTGAACCAAACCTCGACTTAGGATCATACTCCTGAACTAAGTTCCCATTTAGGTTCATACTCCTGAACCAAGACCCCGACTTAGGATCATACTCCTGAACTGAGTCCCCATTTAGGTTCATACTCCTGAACTAAACCTCGACTTAGAATCATACTCCTGAACTAAGTCCCCATTTAGGTTCATACTCCTGAACTAAACCTCGACTTAGGTTCATACTCCTGAACTAAACCTCGACTTAGAATCATACTCCTGAACTAAGTCCCCATTTAGGTTCATACTCCTGAACTAAACCTCAACTTAGAATCATACTCCTGAACTAAGTCCCCATTTAGGTTCATACTCCTGAACTAAACCTCGACTTAGGTTCATACTCCTGAACTAAACCTCGACTTAGAATCATACTCCTGAACTAAGTCCCCATTTAGGTTCATACTCCTGAACTAAACCTCGACTTAGAATCATACTCCTGAACTAAGTCCCCATTTAGGTTCATACTCCTGAACTAAACCTCGACTTAGAATCATACTCCTGAACTAAGTCCCCATTTAGGTTCATACTCCTGAACTAAACCTCGACTTAGAACTAAGCCCCCATTTAGGTTCATACTCCTGAACTAAACCTCGACTTAGAATCATACTCCTGAACTAAGCCCCCATTTAGGTTCATACTCCTGAACTAAACCTCGACTTAGAATCTTACTCCTGAACTAAGTCCCCATTTAGGTTCATACTCCTGAACTAAACTCCAACAAAGGCTAACAAAATCCCCAGCCAAGTTAATGGAATCCCGTTTCTTTTCCCATTATCATCCATTTCCCCGGCAGCAAACGTAAGACCGATCCCTTCAAACGAAGTCCACCAAAAGACTGTCTATCCCCTCGAAGCCTGGATACGAACATCGAAGGAAATCATTTCAAAACAAGTTGATACCTCCAGATCACCCATCATCAAGGTTTGAGGCACCTAAGACGCCATCATCAAGGTTTGAGGCACCTAAGACGCCATCATCAAGGTTCGAGGCACCTAAGATGCCATCATCAAGGTTTGAGGCACCTAAGACGCCATCATCAAGGTTCGAGGCACCTAAGACGCCATCACCAAGGTTCAAGGAACCTAAGGTGCCATCATTAAGGTTTAAGGCACCTAAAATGCTATCACACACAACACGAGGAAAGAGATAAATCGCAATCATCTCCTAATTCGACAAGCCGAAATCATTACTAGGGTGACTTCCCAAAAAATAGTCAGATCATAGGGCGACTTCCCAAAAATAGTCAGACCATAGGGTGACTTCCCAAAAATAGTCAGATCTTAGGGTGACTTCCCAAAAATAGTCAGATCTTAGGGTGACTTCCCAAAAATAGTCAAACCTTAGGGCGACTCCCCAAAAATAGTCAGATCATAGGGCGACTTCCCAAAAATAGTCAAACCATAGGGCGACTTCCCAAAAATAGTCAAACCATAGGGCGACTTCCCAAAAATAGTCAAACCATAGGGCGACTTCCCAAAAATAGTCAGATCATAGGGCGACTTCCCAAAAATAGTCAAACCATAGGGCGACTTCCCAAAAATAGTCAAATCTTAGGGTCGACGACTGAAGATGGTCGAAAAACCCGAACTACGACTGGCTTGATTCCTCTTAAGGATACGTAGGTAGCCTACCATTTAGGTTCAGCCATCCGACCGAAAATGGTCATTCCTATCCCCAGCAGAGCGGATAGCCATCTAACCAAAAATGGTCATTCCTATCCCCCACAGAGCGGATAGCCGTCCGACCGAAAATGGTCATTCCTATCCCCAGCAGAGCGGATACACAACTCCAGCCACCAGACCAAAATGGTCATTCCTATCCCCTGCAAAGCGGATAGCCGTCAGACCAAAATGGTCATTCCCATCCCCAGCAGAGCAGATAGCCATCAGACCGAAAATGGTCATTTCCTATCCCCGGCAGAGCGGATGTACAATTTCAGCCATCAGACCAAAATGGTCATCTCTTATCCCCAACAGAGTTTCTTTCAGCAACCACCTGCATAACTCGCTCGCCAGGTTGACATCCTAAAACAGTCACTCCAGGGTCAAAGACCCGAACTACGGCTGGCTTGATTCCTCTTAAGGATACGTAGGTAGCCTATTAAATAGGCCACCAGTCAAAGACCCGAACTACGGCTGGCTTGATTCCTCTTAAGGATACGTAGGTAGCCTATTAAATAGGTTCAGCCGCTTCCTTCGAAAGCGCCTTCGCCGAGGGGCTACTGTAAGTGCTCCAATTTGAGTTGTTAGAATTTTCGTTAGAAAATTAACGAAAGTTTTAACATTTCTAACATTTCTAACAATTCCTAACATTCCTAACAAAGTGAGGGTAAATTAGGGATTTCCATTTAAAGATAAACCATGGAAAGGAATCAAAAAAGCAAAAGAAATTGGAAAAATCCGAATTAGGCAAGTTGAAAAACAAAAACTGCTGGAATTTTGAATAATATTCTTCCAGTTCAAAGCCTGAAGCAACATTTAATGCACCAGGCACGTTTACGGAACCCTCCGCGCGGATATGTTTGCATCTCACAGGGGCCTATAAATTGAACCCTCCTCTCTCAGTTTACACAACACATTTTACTCACAGAAGCTGTATTCTGGCGAAAAATAGAGAGAAAACAGTGGGAATCCTTAGATTGCCACCATTTTCTCTTGAATCTTTCCCAATTTCACTTCAAACATTCTCAAATCACTCTTAAACACACCAAGCTCAAGCTTAAAACACTACTCAAGAGGAAGATTAGGGAGAAAACATAGAGGACTTAAGTGTTATCTACTTGTTTTCTCTTTGATCAACTCTATCATCAAACCCTAAACACATTCAAGCCTTGAATCCACCCAAACACAAATCCAAACACCAAATCTTGATACTCCTCAAGTCAAACACCAAATCTTGATACTCCTCAAGTCAAATTCCAAGCCTAGGAAGATAGGGTGTCACCATTGGTAAAGCCCTCCTTCTCTAAACCCTAAAACTCCCTTTTAACTTCTTGTTCATCTTGTTCTTACTTTGATTTACTTTATGTCTAGTTTAACTTAAATCTTGACCTAAGATGGTCATCTTGAAGTTCATCTTCATGAATGACCATCTCAAATGGTCCACATTTTAAATCTCTAGTTGATTTTTCTCTTTAATTTCATCTCTACAAAATTCCCCTTCCCAAGCAAATGAAATGCTTAAGTCCTAATGTACCCCAAGGATGGTTTGATCTAGTTGATTCACCACTAAAATGTCAAGTGATCACTAATCAAAACCTAGGGAAATGGGGACAAGCATGGATGCAAAACCCCCTTTAAAATCATGTTTTCCTTCTTGAGAAATTGCTGTCCAGTAGCAATTTTCTAAGACATCTGTCCATGGTCTAATTTTTTGGACACAGATAAACTTGGAATTTGGTGTTGACTACAAAACACTTTTTGTAGCCAACATCCAGAGAATTCCAGACATATTTTTACTTTATTTTTTTCATGAGTGAAACTCCATTTTTCAAATTTTCATTTAAAGGTCAGTTCATCAGTCTCTGGAAATCCAGATCTCACATCTGAGATTTCCAGAAAGTTTTGGTCCCTCAAATCATCTCCAAAATGGGAAGTTCTTTTACAAAAACCTTATTTAAGGTGTTTTGAACATTTTTCATTCTCGGACTTTTCCCAGATTCTGGAGTTTTCAAGCCCTAAAGTCCATTTCAAAATCAAGTGTCCACTGCCTTTTTCATTCTGGCAGAAATGGTTTTCAACTTCCAAAAATCTTTTGAGTGTCAAATCTCAACCCAAAAATCACACAAAAATCATGGGATCTGTCCAAAGTCTAATAAAGAATTCCCAATTTTTACTTTCCTCAGTTTCAACTTATTTTGGCCAAAGTAACACACACACACACAAATGGTTTTTAAGCTTGGAAGACTCGTTTCACGAGGCATTCCGGGTGCACACTAACGTCCTTCCCGGCGTGTAACGTGACCTCCGAACCCAAATTTCTAATCTCGGGCATTTTTCAAAGTTTTGGCCCTTAAAACAAAAATGGCGTGGCGACTCCGTTTGATTTCAAAAAAATCGGGTACATCACACCGGTGTCCCAAGGTCTGAACTCTGGTGTCAGCAGGACTTTTCGGCTTTCCCACCCCTGTCTGCTCTAAAGCTGCATGGCCTGGAGGAAGGGAGGACTGGCTGGAGTAGAGTACGTAGTATTCGAACTTCCCAGATGGCTCTCTGAGTGTACCCACACTGGTGCCTCCAGCTTCGTATCTTTCTCTCAGTTGTTGTTGAGAGGACTTCTTCTTCTGTTTTCTCGGAGGATTGCTCCGAACTATGTCTTGGGACTCGTACTCCCGGGCAAAGCGGAGCGATCCACAAACATCGTAGCTGATGTGGACATTTGATGAGGACCCGGCTGGAAGAGGCGGAGGGACTGGCTCCGCGACAATCTTCTTGGGCAACCACTCAATGGAATTCACACTGTTGTTGTTGTTCGGAAAAGGGTTTCCGACTGTATTAGGCCCACGAGGGCGCTCCAACATTCCTTCCTCTATCAAGTTCTGAATTTTGTATCGTAACCCCATGCAGTTGTCTGTGGTATGGCCGTGATACTGATGGAAGGCGCAGTACTTGCTCTTGTCAGCGTTGACTACGGGATTCTTGGGTTTGTAATTTGCAACGGGTTTAAGGAGACCTTCCTTGATTAACCCTTCCAAAGATCTTGCTCGGTGGCATGTCTAACTTGTCGAAGTGTACGGCAGCCGCTTCGAGTAGAATTGTTGCTTTGTGGGACCGGGTTTCGTTGCCCGACCGTTGTCCCTGATGGATGCAGTTGACAGACGTATCTTTCCCTTTGCCGGGGGCCGGTGCGGGATTGAATGCAACTGCTGAGCGGTATCTGTATGGATGTGCAGTAGCCAACTTTTCCTTGAGATCCTTCTCGAACTGTGAGCCGGCATTGACCATGGCCCGAAGATCCGGGAAGAAATGATGACCGATGAGAGTTCCGATGGACGGTCTTAAGCAGGACTTGAAGATCCGCATTTGTTCATCCTTGGAGAGTGGCTCCATGATCTCGGAGAGTTTCCAGCTCCACCTCTTGGAGAATTCTCCGATGCTTTCATCCGCTTTCTGCTCAGTGGTGATTAAGTCCTCGCGACTTGTTTCCCACTCTAAGTTGGATCGGTACCGTTCCAGGAAGATGTTACCGATCCGATCCCGTGTGTGGCGATCCGCAGCTTGACCCTCAGAAACCATCGTAACGCTGAACTCTTGAGCGTATGCTGGAAGTAGTCGACCATTTGCTGGAGGGTTGCTCCTTTCGCTCTCATGCCGAGAACGTAGGTGTCGACGTGCATTTGAGGACATTCGATTCCGTCGAATCGGTCCATCTCCGACATTCTGAACTTGGCAGGGAGAGGCGTGACCATTCCCGGATCTGTAGATTTGAGCATTTCCTGCTTTGAGCTGCTCATGGTGGCTTTCAGGTCTTTCATCTGTTCGACCATCCAGGCTAAGGTTGGGTCCAGTGGTGGACTGTGAGGCTCGGCACCGGGTGCTACCACGTGAGCGGTAGTGATTGGAGGTGGAAGGCTTGATATATGTGGATATATGGGGGCCTTTTCGAATCAGATCGGGGTTTGTCCCCGGTGTTTTGGGATTCGTCTATAGGCAACGGGATGAACCCGGGAGGGTATGAAGGATATTGGCATCATGCGAGATGGTCCAGTGCGCCGGTGGTATTGAGTGATAGGAGTAGCACTGGCCGGCCAAATATGGCGGGGGTTGCCCTAAGAGGTGGCAACGTGAAGCCTAGGTCATACTGTTTCCTTGGTTCGAAGGAATCCCGTAAGTTGGTGGGGGAGGAACCTCGATTGAAGGTTTGAGGAACCGGTTTCGGGGAATCGTCATCCTCGACCAGGACAAAAGTACCATCTGACTGGGGGATAGCTGCTATACCTCGCTCATTCAGAAGTTGTACCACAAAATTCTGCTGATCTTCTTTCTGCCTCTTGTGAACCTCGCAAGCCCGGATGGCTTCTTCCAATGTCATATCTGTTACCGGTGGCGGGGGTCCTTCCCCGTCACGATTTCTCGGTGAGCTAGACATGTCGGAAATTCTGGCTGAGGGAACTGAGGGAACCGAAGAACTGTCTGACGCTGCCGTAACGGTGATTCTGGCAAGGCGCTGACCCGGAAATCTGAACCACTTTCTGCTCGCTGCAGGGAATGAAAGGAAGGGTTTAGGCTCCGGAAAGGGGTATTTGGCTCAAGGTTTCGGGTTCGTGCAATGTGCAGTTACCGATTAATGTTTACTTAAAGCGCGTTTTCTCAGAGTCCTAATCTGTTGGAAAAGAGCGTGTCTTCTTTTTCGCAACTAATCCTAGAGCTCTAATCAGTGGATCTCGTCACTACGCTTATAAGCCCCTCGTTTCCATTTGTAGATCATCTTTCTCGGGACGGACTATCCCGAGCGAGGTCCTATAAGGCAAGCGAGTTCCACCGACAAAGGAAAAAGTGAACTTAAGGCTAGCTGTTCACGCAAACTTCCAACGTATGTGACGCACAGGCCACAGTCGAAGTCAACGTCCTTAAGTTAAGGCGGGGATCGTGCCAAAATTTCGGCATGACCTCTCCTGACTCGCTTGCGCGAGGGACCTTAGCTTTTAGCGTTGGCCAAGTTGTGGCTGGCACAGTACATACGGTGAGGTTTGGTGATACGACGTCACATTGAACCTTCGGGTATATTTTTCGGCAGAGCTCCGCGTCAAAGTCAAGGCTAAAAAGCTCGAGACTTCGGGTCGGGAACGACCTTCGGTCTCAATCTTTCGAGCTTGACTCGGGGCGGGACCCGGCGTAAAAAATATATACTTAGGCTTTATGACACGAGCTAAGCCAAAAACCAACCGGGGTCTTGGACAAAGTGTGACACAAAGAGTGCATGGCTTACACGGGCTAGGATGGGCTGTTTGGGACGACCCCATGCGCCCCCGAAAGGTGTCTGGCAGACCAATCGGTGTGCAACTGATAAGACCATCTCGGGTTACGGGTTGTAGTGTGCAGTGTACCGAGGCAGCAAGTGCTTGTGAAGTGCGGTGTACAGAGGCAGCAAGTGCGAGTAGTGTGCGGTCACTAAAATTCTTTTTTTTTCTGAGTAAAACAGAGATTTTTCAGAATGTGTCTTAAAGCATTATGATGCGCAGTTCAAAAGACAGCAATGAAAATCAAACATGAATGGGGATGCACAAACATGGTATGATTTTGAAAAGTTGAAAATGTAATGCCTTTTGTAAAAACCGTTCGAGGTTTTAAAGTAACACACGCACACGAAAAATGAGGAAGGGTAAACGAAAGTTTGACCCACGGAAGGCTTTTTTGAAAACATCGGCAGTTTTGAAAAAAGTATCTTTATTCCCCAGCGGAGTCACCAACTGAAATTACCCGGGATTTCGTGCGGACACGAAACGCGGTTATCTTTCGCGGGGTGTTGGTGTCTGAGACCTCGCTTTTCGGGAAGGAATGAGGAGTCGCCACGCGGTTTTTGTATTTTGAGCCCAAAACGTTGAGAAACGGCTTTAATGAAAAGGTGTCATTTTTATTGGTAGCAAAAACTTAGGAAAAAACTTTGAAAATGGGGGTCATTTTTATTGGTAGCAAAAACGAGTAAAAAGCTTTGAGTACCAGAGATTGTTAGGTTCGGAGGTCACGTTACGTTTCGGGAAGAGTATTACGAGATCACCGAAATGCCTCGTATGACGAGTCTTTCTACCTTTCTCGAAAATCGTGTGTGTGTGTGTGTTTTGAAATGGGGGCTTGAATGACAAGCTTAATCTTGGTTTGAATGTCAAACGTTGATTAGGAGACTTTGTTTGAAAAGACGAGCGTTTGAATGACAAACGCCGGTTTTGAGTTTGAAATGGAGTTCGAAGGTCGAACTCCGGTTTTGAACCGGGCGAGTCATTGTTAACGATTTTTACGGGAAAAAGCGTATTAAATGATTTTGAGTGTCAAATGGCGGCTTTTAGTTTGAATATGAGCGTTTGGATGCCAAACGTCATTTCGCGCGTTTTGAAAGAGAGTTCGAAGGACGAACTCCGATTTTGAACCGGGCATTACATTGTTAACGATTTTTACGGGAAAAAACGTATTAAATGATATGCAATCAACGAATCGGGTTGCGACTCGGACTTTGAAAAGTAAATACTATCACAATCCAAACGGGTCGGACTTGTAAATGACAGTATTTAAAGCAGTATCAACGGAATCGAACGATCCGTAATCGTAAATGACGATCGACCAGCCAAACGACTCGAAATTGTAAATGACGATCGACGAGCCAAAACGGATCGAAATTGTAAATGACGTTCGATGGATCAAACGGTCTGGAATTGTAAATGACAGGAAAGTAAATGACGATCGACAGATCGATCGATCCGGAATAGTAAATGACATAAAAAGTAAACGGAACGGGGTCGGAACGCCGTTTTAACCCGTGATTACTTCTCTTACGGGAAGAGAAGAGGATCGAGGGGCTAAAACGTATCGAACCCCGTTAGATGGAGGCGTCTACATTTCAATAACGTAGTTCGAAACGGTAGTAGCGATTGGCGCGTAAACCGAGACGAAACGAGAGATCAGAGAAAGGGAGTTATACCTATGGCTAGGGTCGACTCCTTTGGCTCAGGGGGCATATACGGGATACAGAAAGTAGTTTGAAACGGTGTTTCGGAGTGGAGGAGGGCGTATTTGATCGAAATATGGAGTTTTCACGCAAAACGAGGTAAAACCGAGGCTCGGGAGGGGTGAGAATCAGTTTGGGCCGTGAGGTTTTGGTGGAGGGAGGTTATTTTTTTGTGTTACAAATGGCTTTGACAGCCTTTCTATTTATAGGTGAAATTTCAGTAGGAGTCCGGCCTGACTTAGACTAAAATCCAGGGGGTTTTGTGGTATTTTGGAATTTTGAGGGACTTACTGGCAATTTCTGAAGACTGCAGAGGGAGTCCGGCCGGACTTTGACTGAAATCCAGGGGTATTTTAGTCTTTTCCCTTTGATTTCTGATTGAAGGGTGATGGGAGGGAGGTGGCATGGCTGCCACGTGTCCCATGACTCACCATTTGCATGGGAGTTCGTTTTCGGGTCCCGGTTTTGCCCGTTTTTAAAATAACAGTCCGAAAAATGTTTGAAACGCCCCCGGAAAGTGCCAGAAAGTGCGTTTTTCAGGGAAAGCTGTACTTTTACGTGCGATGACATGTGTCAAGTACGTTTTGACGTCGGGATGCACGGGGCAGTCCCGGGACGTCTCGTTGGCATGGCAACGGGGAGATTAACGAGTTTCGGTTAACCTGGAGTGGTCCAGTTAACGGATTCCGGTTAACTTTCTGACGGATTTTGATGATCCGGATTTGGGTACTTACATCGCCATTTTATCATTTCTCCACTGTTTCGGCCTCCTAACCGGTGCATCACTCGGTCTCCTTCTCACATGTCCAAACCACCTTAGACGATTTTCCCTCATTTGATCCTCAATGGGCGCAACTCCTACTTTACCTCTGATCACCTCATTCCCCAATCGATCCTTTCTTGTATGACCGCACATCCATCGAAGCATACGCATCTCCGCCACATTCATCTTATGCACGTGACACTGTTTCACGGCCCAACATTCGGTGCTGTAAAGCAATGCCGGCCTAATTGCCGTGCGGTAGAATTTTCCCTTTAATCTATTGGGCATGCCGCGATCACATAGAAACCCTGTGGCACTCTTCCACTTCAACCAACCTGCTTTAATCCTATGAGCCACATCTCCATATAATTCTCCATCCTTTTGGATAATGGATCCAAGATAGCGAAAAAACTCAGAAGCTTGGACAATATTTCCATAAAATGTGACCGCCCCTGCCTCCCTACTTCCAACTCTGCCCCAAAAAGATGAAAATTGGACAAAAAACTATTGATTTCATATTTATTGGGTATGCTCACAATAGTAGTGCTTATAGATTTCTTGTGAATGAATCAATAATTCAAGATATACACAAGAATACTATAATGGAATCAAGAAATGCTTATTTCTATGCGAATGTGTTTCCATGTAAAAGAGATGGAGCAAGCTCATTTAAACGGATACATGATTCAATAGAAGAAGTAGAAGAAGAAACTCATCATGATGGAAATGATGAAAAAGAGGTGGAACCTCGACGTAGCAAACGAGGTAGGATAGAAAAATCCTATGGTCCGTATTTTCTAACCTATATGCTTGAAAGCGAACCACTAGGATATAGGTGAATTTTTAAAAGGAAAATGAAGACGGATGAAATAATTTACAAGTATAAGGCAAGACTTGTAATTAAAGATTACAAGCAAAAGGAAATCCTTGATTACTTTGATACATATTCTCCGATTACGAGAATAATATCTATAAGAATTGTAATTGCAATAGCCGCATTGCGGAATCTTGAAATACATCAAATGGATGTTAAAAATGCTTTTTTTAATGGGAATTTAGAAGAAGAAATTTATATGAATAACCCAAAGGATTTTCTGCACCGAGGCAAGAAAATAAAGTGTGCAGATTAATAAAGTCATTGTATGTCTTGAAATAAACACCGAAACAATGGTATCAAACGTTTGATCAAGCCATGATGGAAAGTGGATTTAAAATAAATGAATGTGACAAATGTATCTATATTAAAAACACGAAAAATTGCTATGTCGTTTTGTGTCTTTATGTAGATGACATGCTTATCATACGAAGCTGTTATAAAATGATAAAATCTACTAAAGATATGTTGAACTCAAAGTTTGACATGAAAGATATGGGTTTAGCCAACGTCATCCTTGGCATAGAAATTTCAAGAATATCAAATGGACTTGCTTTAAGCCAGTCACATTATTTTGATAAGATTCTTGAGAAATTCAGCAAGGTTGACCTAGATATAGCTAGAACCCCAATAGACATGAATCAACATCTATCAAAAAATAGAGGTGAGGAAGTTTCTCAATTTGAATCGAGAATCATTGGAAGTCTAATGTACTTAATGAGTTGTACTAGACCAGATATTGCTTACATGGTTAGCAAATTGAGTCAGTATACAAGTAATCTTGAAGCCGAACATTTGAATGGTATAGTGAGAGTACTAAGGTACTTAAGATATAATCGAAATTATGATTTACACTATACCATACATCCAACGGTAGTTGAAGGATATAGTAATGCTAATATGATATTCAATATAAAAGACTCAAGGTGTATGAGCGGATTTGTATTCACATCAGTAAGATCAATTATATCATGGAAATCTTCTAAACAAATGGTTATAACTAGATCCACAATGGAATATGAGTTTATATTGTTAAATAAATGTGGTGAAGAAGCTGAATGGCTACACAAATTTGTAGAAGATATTCCAAGATGGACAAAGCCCATGCCACCAATATGTATAGATTGTGATAGCCAATCAATGATTGGAAGGGCACAAAATCATATGTATAATGGTAAGTTTAGACACATACCTCGAAGACATATAGATAACTACTCTCAAGTGGTACAATATCCACTTAATATGTTAAGTTGAAGAAAATCGAATCCGTTAACCAAAGGGTTAATAAAGAGTTAGTTGAAAGCTCGACGAGTGGAATGTGACTTAAGCCTCTTTAAGTAAAAAACAACAGAAAACCCAATCTAGATGACTAGATATCCCAAGTACTAGATTCAATGAGACCGCCTAACTGTTATAAGACTTGTAGCGTCACTGTGGGAAACCAACCCCAAGTCCATTCCTATAAGTGACATCCCGAAATGACAAGGATATGCCTATGACTTTTAATGATTGTTACGCATCGAAAAATTGAGCAGGGTAGTATGGGTTACCTTTAAGAAATTACCTATGTGAGATAGTAGTGGGGCCACTTCGAAGAGAATTGTACGAGGCTCAATTCTTAGACCCTCTCCCAGAACCAGGCATATGTTAAGGGCCATAATTGAACATAGCTATAAGAATTGAAGTATGTTAGGACGATACTTGTGTCAAGCATATGATTGGCTACACAAAAAACATAACGATTCAAGGATATCGCGTCTATCGACTTGCGAGTAGACTAAATATGCTTGTACAAATGAAGCTTCAATAGGCATTCCCACATCTTTCGTATGCAAGTTTTCGCCTGCCGGACTTTATCACCATTTCCACATTATTTTCTTCTGTGTAGGGGATTGTTGGAAAAATAGAGTGTGTTTGAAGGGAATAATGAGTTATTTCCTAAATCGATTGTTGGTCAAATGACTAAATTGATTGTATGTTTGTGTTTTACTCCATGAGAACATTGAAATAATATATTCATTTATCCAAAATGGTTGAGGGATGAATTAGATATTAAAACTCAAAATAAGTGGGTTGTAAGTGGTATATGTGGTTATCCCACATTGAAAGGAAATGTAAAAGGATACTAGTTTATATACTCCTACACTTTAGTAGGGACTAAGATTGTGTGGCATAGAGGCTCTCGCTCGCGCATGAGCGCGCATGTGGGGTGAAAATCAAGGTCCAAAATGTGTTTGGGGCTACCGATCTCATGTGCGTCCTGCAGACACGAATGTAGCTCCAAATTAGCCTAATCGCGCTAGCTCACCTTTTGCTATTATTTATGAATTTCGATTGAAAAATTATTACTCACATAATGATTGACAGATTTTGTAACTTCCACCACTCGGCTTTGATGACAAATTTGATTCCGAGAATTGTAACTGCAAGACCAAAATCAATACAAAATTAAATCTGGTTTAATTTTGTGATTAAGGTTGATCATCTGTTTTTGGTTCTTGGCAGCTATAAACAAGAGCTTCACAGACAAATTGTGACATACTCCGTCCATCCCACTTCAAGGGTCCTGGTGGTAGGATTTCATGCTTCTTAAGATTTTTTTAAAAAAATGAATAAAGAATTGTAAGTGGGTAGAAGATTAGAGGAGAGATTATGTAAAAGTTAACAATTTAATCTTTCCCCCTCTTTTTGATTCCACTAACCCAAAATAATTAAAAGTATAAACAATACTTTCAGTTTCACCTTGCAACATTAGGAGGGAAAAATGAAAATTTCAAATTCTCTCTTTTTTAAAAAAAAAAAATAAAACACCAGCTATATATACTTTCAGTTTCAGTATATGAAAGGCATAGTTCCTCCATAGTTCACTGAAGACACAAAGTTCAGCAAGTTCAACCATTTTTTTACAGTTTCTACATACACTAGTACATACACTAAGGCAAGGCATAGTTCAGCCACTTTTTTACAGTTTCAAATGAGAACCAAAAATTTAACCACTCAAGAAAAGCAGTGCATAGCTGAGTTCTTGCTTCAAAATCACAAAGATGGGAAAATTATCAACGGCGGACTAGCTGAAGCTTCAAACAAGTGGGAAGTTATCAAAAAGGCAGATCATCGAATCTGGACTACTGCAAAACAACAAAAGGCAGCTGGATTACCACTCAATTTAAAGTCAAAAAAGTTTGGAAGACAAGGGCCTAAGCAATTGAAAATCGACGAGGCAAAAGTGATGGCAATTACCACTCAAATCACGGTGCACAATAAGGAGACTAGCTCAAAAGCTTGGTGTGAGCAAAACTATAGTTGGAAGATGGGTATATAAAGAAGTTATAAGAAGTCACACAAATGCAATCCATCTGAAACTCACTGAAGCAAACAAAATACATAGGTTATGATTCTCAGTTTCAAAGTTAATGCATGACAACTTGCTCAATTTAACTATATTTAAGGACATGCATTGCGATGTGCACATAGATGAAAAATGGTTTCATCTCTCACAAGTTAGTGAGAGATATTACATGCTACCAAATGAAAGAGATCCATATAGAACATGCAAGTCAAAAAAGTTCATTCCAAAAATAATGTTTATGTGTGCAGTGGCTAGGCCATTATTTGGGAGTAATGGGGAGGTTATATTTGATGGAAAGATTGGAATTCTCCCTTTTACCTTCAAAGAGCCCGCAAAAAGGAATAGAAAAAATAGACCAAGAGGAACCCTAGTGACCAAATCTGTTGTGTAAATTACCAAAGCAGTGATCAAAGATACCCTAATCAATAAAATCATACCATCAATCAAACAACTTCGGCTACCTTTTGCAAGTAAGAGTATCATAATACAACAAGACAATGCAAGACCACATATTAGCGATGATGATCCAGATTTTAGGGCAGTAACTTTCTCTTATGGGTTTAACATTATCCTAGCTCAGTAACCACCTAACTCTCCAGACCTTAATGTACTAGACTTGGGGTTTTTCAGGGCAATACAATCGCTGCAAACAGAAATAGCCTCTTACACCCTTGATGAACTACTAGTTGCAGTTCATGAGGCTTTTTATGAACTAGATGCAAGTACATTGAATAAAGAATTTTTGTCATTACAAAATTGCATGGTAGATATTATGAAGATTTTTGGGAGCAATGATTATCCTGGGCCTCATATGGGTAAAAATGCACTAGAGAGGTAAGGACTACTTCCTAGTAATGTACCCGTAAATAGTACAATGGTAAGAGGCTGCATTGACTACCTACTACAACAACAACAAATAAATGATATCGAAGAGTTGGTGACACAAATGGGCTACATAGATCAATGAAGACATAAGACAAGTGTGATGAAGACACCTTTTGAGGTAAACCGTGAATGCTTTCACTTTTTGAGATGTAAAATTGTGAACACTTTACTTTTTGTAATTGTAAGTACTACACTTTTGGAGACAAAAGTTTGTCTTGGCCATTTGTGAACTGATGTAAAGAATGGCAGTTAAATGATGTAATGAACAAATATGAGTTGTATTTTGAGAATGTAAAGACTGATAACTATAAATTCCCTAATCAGCAACTTCTTCCTATGTACAAATGTTGGAAAAGAATGTAAAGACTGATAACTATACACTCCCCTTTTACTCACAATATTAGGCAGGTCAGTGCAACACATAGAATTTCACATATTCAAGACACTACAAATTAATGCATCAATAAATCAACTAATATACCATAAATTTCACATATTCAAGACCCCTTTTACAAAACAATAACCATACCAGTAATTTCAAACAAAAATTAAACAAAGAAAGAAATAACCTGCGGGTACTTAAGAAGGCATTTTTTAACTTCATCAGTTGCCGGATAGAATGGATTCACGTCTGGATCGGGGCCAACAGTCCAAGGAAGGAAGATGGCCAACATTTTCAGCGTAGACCGATGCCCATAAGCTTTACCCCAGTCGGATATTGGACTCAAAATCCCAAAATCAATGACATCTGGCTTGTTTTCAACCATCACAGAGTCATTGTCGGTGGGGGTGGAGAATAGTGTTTTCGGCATAAGGGTTTTATATATCTAGAGGCGAATCAAAGAACGGAAAAGCCATAAATTTGGTCAGAATTGAACCTTGATAAGAGCCAGTAACCCCATATTGAATCGGCAAACCCGATTCTTCACCTGGGTTAAAAACCCACAAATCGAGAGTCATGGGAACGGGAACAGAGGAACCAACGGTGGGAAGCCTCACAATGAAGCAATTTTGAGTAAATGATGGTGAATCCATAGGTAAATAGGGTTAAGGCTTTGAAAATGAGAGTATAATAAGAGAGAGATTGGGGTTTTCGGGTTCCAAATCTTGGGGGAAGAACGAAGGGAGAAGAGAGAAAAGAAGAAGTTCCATAGCACGGTGAGTTGTTCATCGGCAGTGGAGGCGCCGCTTGAACTGAGAAGATGTTGGTCCCAAAGGTGGCAACAAGGGTGAAAAACAGCTAGAGAGGGGGTGAATAGCTGTTAAAAATTTTTCGTCCTCTTTTTGAAAACGAAACCTCTTGCTTACAAAACCGCTTGCAGTGTATTAAAAACCGCAAGTAGTATTGCAAAATGCACAGCGGAATATCTTAAGTAAAGTAGTGCGGTTTAGAGGTGCGGTTTATAGAGTGGTTTTGTGTGTGCGGTTTTTACAAACAGTAAAGTGAGGTTTTTACAATGATTAACCAGAAACACAATTCACAACAATGGATAACTGTAAATGAGATCAAACAGATAAAGTCAAAATAATCAGCAATGAACTGTAAGTAAAATGCAGAAAAGTAAGAACACAATATTTGAAGTGGTTCAATCGTAAATGATCTACATCCACTACCAAGATGGTTAGTCTTGGATTTTCTAATGCTAGATTTTATATTAAATTATGAGAGAGATTGCAAAGTACAATAATCAATACTTAGATCTAAAATCTATTCTATGAAGATCAAATTCTAGATTATAACCAGTGTATCTCAAATGAATAATATATGTGATTAAACAAGTGAGGTGTGTGTGTGTGTATTTAACAAGATCAAGTCTCTTTGAATCTATATGATATAGAGCACAATGATTCTTGGGTGTTAAAGGCTTGATTTCCGGGCTGGAGATTTTTCTTGAAGGAAGAAGATGAAGATTCAAAGGGTTGAATAATTTCTGGAAAAGCTTCAATCTTCTTATGAACTCACTATAATTTCAATTTCTCAAGCAATCTTCAAATTTTGAAGAATTGGGGTATTTATACCCAAGCATCAAGAAAGTAGCCTTTGGGAACAGCTGTAGCAAGTACTATACTGGTGCGTTCTGATTGGTTCACAAATCCACTTTTGTCCCTTGTTCAAAAGTTGTAGATAAAGCTGATCAGACCTTAGCTGTAATTAAGGAATGAAGGAAATCTGTCACCTTTTCAGAATCCTTGCAGATCATGTCTGACACTTAGTCACGTGACAAGATTTGATGGTTGACTTTCAAATAATGATGACGTGGATTCCAACGGTCAAAAGTGGTTCAACTTCAAGTCTTCAATCATTGGATGCGGTCTGGTGAAGATGTGGTTTAGGCGTGCAATTTCACCAGACGAGGTTTCACAGTGCGGTCTTAAGATTGGAACTGCACTGCGGTTTCGCTAGTGCGGTTCACTAAATTAGGCTTCACTGCGGTTGTCAAGAAACGGTTTCAATGTAAGAATTCCATACTGCGGTTTGTTGGTGCGATTTCATACGTGTGTTCTGAAACCTCTTGAACTGAAACCTCATGTCCAATGAGTCTTGTGTCACTCTTCAAGCCTAAATAAAACTATTCTACAAAATGGACTTACACTAAAAAATTTAAGTCTAAGCTTCATTACATATGAGCCTAAAGTCCAAAAAATAGAGATGAGGTTATGGTATCAATCAAATCCAAGCTAAAGCTAGGAGAGTTAAAGTATGCATACCCAACAATCTCCCCCTATTTGATTGATGCCATTACCTACTATAACAAAAGCAAACATTGTACTTGGTAAAAACATGTCCATAAGAATTAACATGGTAAGTCATGTCTCAAGTCAATGCACACACTAGCTTAAGTTATAGATTTCTATACTATAGAAAGATAAATAACTTACAAATTGAAAGTATAGAAATGCATTCAGTACACTTAGAAAATATGAGTTTAAGATTAAAATGCGGTTTAAACTGAATGTTTAAACTTCAATTCAAAAATATGATTTTTAAGTTAAAAGATATTTGAATGAGGTTTTAAACCATTGCGATTTCATTGTTCTAAAAACAAGCAGTTTGATATGAATAGATAGGAAAGTAAATTACAAGGTTACAAAAAATAGCAAAAATAGTTAGACAAAAAGAAGTACAAATATTACGGTTTAATGCTGGGGCGGTCCATCCACGATGTGCTCATCCACGTGCGGTCTGGTGAAGATGAAATGCTCAGCCCTCAGAGTTCTTCTTAGTCTTCTCACCTCTTCTGCGGTCCGTTGATGTGCGGTCTCTAGATTGTTGATGGAATTTATAGCGGTTTCAAGTCTAGATTCTTGTTGAGGTCTTCTATTTTGGTGTGGAAGGATGAATCCAAAGAATTGAAAAATGTATGGATTTGATCTTGAATGGCTTCTGAAATTGCGGTTTGGGCTTCTTGCAGATTGGCTTCAATTTCATTTAAGCTCCCCCTCAAAGAGTTATCCAGCTCATTGATTTTTGTGCTGAGCTTGGAGTTGAATCCCTCTTTGAGGTTATCAAATTTGTCATTCACTTCATCTGTTAGACAATCTAACTTTACAGTTAGACTGTCTCTCATTAAATTCATTTTCATGCTCAGCTCTTCCTTAAGAGTATCCATTTCAGATAGGAGGCTAGATTCAACTGAGTCCAGAGCAGATTTGAAGTCAGAAGCTGGTTGCGGTCTGGAGTTGAATGAATTGAGAAGTTCATCTTGGAAAGTTTCTAGGGCGGTTTTGGTGGAGAGGTTGAAGGCATTGGAAAATTGATTCAGAATTCTTTCAGCTGGGTTGTTGAAACTTTATCTTCCAGGGTTTGAAGAATTCCATCAGCCAGATCTTTTCGAAATTCCTCAAAGCATTTTTCAGCTAAGGTTTGAACAATGTTTGCTACGGAACTCTCCCCCTTAATGGCATCAAGCTTGAGTAGAATTATCTTCATTGAAGATTTATAAGCACCTAGCTCCAGGGATTGAGTGGCAAGAAGATGGGCTTGGGTATCAACATGGTCTTGAAGGGAGCGGTTTGAGGCTTCAAGGGTTGAGTTGGATGCAGTTAGTTTTATCATATGGCCTTGGTTTATAAGGATTTGGCTTTGAATGAGATGAAGGGTGGATAGAATTTGGGAGTAGTCAATAGGAGGGGCGGTTGAGGTGGAAGGGGCGGTTTGGGTTAAGGGAAGTGTTTGGGTAGGGGGTGCGGTTTGAGTGAGTTTAGTGTGAAGGGTTTGGAAAATTTGGGTTACTAGGATTGTATGAGGTTAGGTTGGAGGGGGTGGGATGGGTGAGGTTTGGTTAGTTGCGGTCTGGGTAGGTGGAGGAATTGTGGAAGTGGGAATGTTTACGATTTTAGGAGGAGTTTTTATGGGTGAAGTAGATGGGGTGGCTGAATGAACAGAAAAAGGAGGTGTAGGAGTATTAGTGGGAGAAGTTTTTAGGGGGGTGGAGTTTGAACGCAGCTGGAACGAGGAGGGGAAAGAGTAGGGTCTTTGTGGTGTGACGTAGAAATGGCTGGGCCACCTGAAGGTTTGGGGGACCTGGCCTTGAAGGCATTGGAGAGAGGGGGTGTGTGGTTGGAACGGATGAAGCGGTCTAAGTCTGTATCTAAGGGAGGAGGGGAGGAGGAATACAAGGATTCCTTATCAAAATATGATGCGGTTTCCCCAGCCATGGGCTCAGTATTTTGGGCCACCCTTTTGAGGAAACGTTGAGGCCCCTTTTTGGTTGATTTCTTGGCCATCATCTTAAACTGCTTCTTTGTGGTCTCCCCCTGAATTGGTGCCTCAGATTGCAGTTTAGGTGAGGGTTGCGGTTTGGGAGAAGGGGATTTTGATGGTGAGGAATGGTGAGATTGGATTGGGGATTGTATTGGTGATAGGATGGGTGATTGAGGTTGAGGAGGTGGAGGGGGTTGGGTGGTTGGCTGCGGTTTTAGAGGAGGTGCGATTTGCTTACCCATAGAAGCTCTTTTCTCAAACTTCTCCAGTTCAGCTCTATGGAAATCCATCATATCTTCATCAGTCTGAATTTTCTCCTGAGCAACCTTTGCCACTCTGGCTCTAGCAATCAATGCAGGAATACTAGCATCTTTTTCCTCATCAGATTCATCTTCATCAACTAGGGCCATTTTCTTCTTCACTTGGCTAGGACCAGCAGCAGCAGCATGCGGTTTGGGTGCTGGTGCGGTTCTGTCCTTTTTAGCACGCGGTTCAGCCTGGCGTGCGATCTTCCTAGCCTTCTTAACCTCTTTCCCAACCGCTTTGTCTGCGGTCTTAGGATTCATCTCAACATAGAATTCCTTTGTTGAGAGAGTATCATTTTCCCACAGCTTCTTGTATAGTTCATCCCCATTTTTGAAACGAAATAAATGGCACACATTCAGACCTAAGGTTTCTTTGCCACTGGACCAGTCTACCTGCAATTCTGGATTGAGCAGTCTGATTTCTTCCAAATGCTTGTAATTGGTGAAGACTGCGGTCAAGAGTCTGCAAAAGGGTCCCCATCTTTGATCCACTCCTTTCTCCTTAGATTGGTAGGTATCTATGTGAGAAGATAGTTCCCTTAGGAGGATCTTTGGCCAGTGAAGGGGTGTCTCATTTATGATGGCATAGCAGTACATCCACTGCTGGCTTGTAAAATTATTATGGTCGCAATTCTTCCCAAAAATGGACTTCCCAATCAAGAAGCACAAATGGCTTATTAATTCTCCAAAGTCTTTCCTGGGAATAGCCTTGTATCTCCCAGAGAGAGTTGGAATTCCAGCTAGGGTTGAGGCTGTAGCATCTTGAATTTCTTGGGGTAGTCTCTCATTAGCATTGGGGACATGAAATCCAAATGTATTCCTAATATCCATATAATCAATTGTAACTTCCAGACTTTCTATATTTGCGGTCAGGCAAGGGATGGTCTTGCCATTTCCAAGATCTCTGGTGCTGGTAGTTGCATTGGAATAGAATTGGTCAACAAAGGATGGAATGGTGAAGGTTTGCTTTTTGGTGAAGAGGGGTAAAATTCCAGAGGCATCCATCTTCCTGATCATTTCCCTTCCTAGGGCATCTTTTCTCAGCTCTACTTCAGTGATTTCCCAACCAGGTAGCAAAAAGTGAGGATCCTACAAAGATAGAAGATATGAAGTTAGATCCATTTTAAGAAATCACAGTTCACATGCGGTTTTAAGCACTCATGCGGTTTAGCACTGGTGCGGTTGAGAAAACAAAATTTCTCAACTCCAAGTGAACTGTGAATTTATGCCTAGGAGATAAATTGAAATACTTGAAAACATATTTACTAGTACGTAGCATTGTAATCCAAAGTTATCCCACACTTCCAAGAAGATCCTGTTGGGGAAGATTATGGTTTCCAGGCTATATACTAAGTAAAAATCAAGTTTGCAAAAAGACAAGTGAGAAATAGCATGCGGTTTAAGATGAAATGCGGTTTAGATAAAAAAAATATGGACAACATAACTGAACATACCAAAAGTGCCGAGTTGGGCCAAGCAGGTAAAGCCCAATTACATCCAGCTTTGATTATCACATTCTCAATAGGGCTGGCCCAGTCAGAGAATGGCCCAAAGCCCATCTCAAGCGTCAGTCGACTAAGCCCATGGTCCGACCTACAGGTCCCGACCTAACTTAGTCCGACCTCATGATCCATGCTACAATTCGGGTACGAACCATGCTCTACCCGACAGTCAGGTCGACCATTCCACGAGTGGCGACCTCGACCTGAATTAACAAGTGACGACTTGATACTTGCAGGCGTATTTGGTTGAACTATTCTCATAACCACATCCCTACAAATCAGGGACCGTTATAGACACGTTCCCATTACCAATAACCGCCGCTACAATCACGGAGCACATGTCGCCTCCCCAAAAATACATCACTCTTGTCTATAAATACTTCATCACTACCAAACGGTGAAAGGTAACTGCCATTTTGTTATCAGAATTCATTATTCTATACATTTTGAGCTATAAACAACGGTAATCTTACTCACGCCCGAGCGTCTTCGCCGGAGACACATCCGGCTAGTCGTGGGTTCTGCTGTGTCAAGGAGCCAGGTGATCGCTCCCGCCACGTGGAGGAAGATTGATAAGCACATTTCCGGCAAAGATCGCTTGGTTCCATTGCCGGGAAACGTGCTTCAACTTGACCTCGAAATTTTTTAACAACCTGCAACAATGGTGACTTCGGACGGACACGTATCTGAGGCTTCACTTGGGCATGAAGAAGTGAACAACAACAACACTAATGCAAATGCAAATGCTGAAAACTTGAGTTTGCCTCCTCCCCCACCAAATCGTCCCTCACGGTGTAGAGCCACACGCTCTACCGCATCGCTGATGGCGTGGGTTTGCTCGACACAAGGAGAGGCAAAAGGCACATGGATGGGCAAGGAGCTCCACCCTTCCTAAACGTCCAACCGGCTCAAAGTGAACGTTGACACAGGTGTCCCTCCACCAACCCTATGAGCAAGAAAGAGATGATGTTAGAGAGGGCCCGCATTTTGGCCGACCTAATAGCTATGGAAGAGGCAGAGCAGCCGACGTGCGCTCCGAAAGAGTGGATCGTACTGTGTCTCTAATGGACAAATGTGCTAGGAGTATGAGGCCAAATGAAGGTGTGGGACGTAATGGTGACAACAGGATAGTTCGCCGAGCTCCTACCATCGTGCATGTGCCGAGTAACGACCTCGAGGGCCAGCCTCACCGAAATAGAGAGCAGAGGCTCTGGCCGACTTAAGGACACGCTAATGCCCAATAGAAACAGTGCATGTTTCTCCGGCGCGAACTCGTAGATCGGGGTCTCAAAGAGACGTAAATGGGCGCAGTCGCCTATAAGAGAGGACAGGCGCAGGTCGCCATCTCTGCCGAGAGGCGCAGGTCGCCTCAAAGAAGCAATGTGCATAGATCCCCGCCCGATCGAGAGAGGGCCAATTCCCACAGAGAGACAGGAGGAGTAGGCAGTGACTCCCTAGGAGTGAAGGCCGAGAGGTCGAATGCTTTGCTCCCTCCCGGGAGATGAGAGACCCGTGCCGAGAGAATGGTTGTTGATGAAAAAGAAATTTGAGCAATGGGAAGAGGAGAAGAAAAAAGAGACGGGAAAGGTTGAACGAATTGACTTTGCTCTTCGACCTTTTCCAAAGAAATCGTAGATAGTCGACCTCCTCCTACTTTCAAAGTTGCCTCTTCCGGAGAAGTACTGCAGGTCGACAAATGCCAGGAGCCACATATCACATCCGGAAGCCACTATGTGTTTTGTCGCCAATGAGGATGACAACATGTGCAAAGCTCTCCTAAGCACACTTACCGGGCAAATTTTTAACTTGGTTCAATGGTTCGTCGCCGGTAGTATCACCACTGGGGCATGCTTCGTAACAAAATTCTTAGACCGCTTCGATTGCAGGAGCTCTAAGATAACCGTCACCGATCCGAATAACTTGGTGCAGTGGTAAGAATGAAAGCTCGATGAGCTATTTCACCAAGTTCAAAGAAATGGTTGATAAGATAGAGGAAGACCTCACGCAGGAGGTAATCAATTGCTTCCGAAGTGGTATTTCCTCGAAGACATGGACTACGAGCTCACAGCCGAACGGTCACAACTCGACAGAGTTGTTTGAAAAGGTGTATAATGTCGCTCCGGCCGAGGAAAGGAAAGAAAAGAAGAATGGTAAGAGCCCCAAGGTTGAAGTCGCCGACGATAAAAAGGAATCCAACAAGAATGGGGGAACAATAAAAATGGAAAGAAATGTAACTAGGGCGACAGAGAAGGTGCCCGAAGCTTTCACTCCCTCACGGTGAGTCGAACCGAGATTTTGAATGCCGTCGAGCCGGCTCCTCCAAATTCCAATGAATCCAGGCAACAAGTTCAAAGGGACAACAGCAAGTACCGCGACTACCACAAAGACACCGGTCATCTCACGTAGGATTGCTTGGGATTAAAGCGTATCATCCAGAGAATGGTCGACTGTGGGAGACTAGAAGCTTATGTGGAAGAGACCTCAAGCTGGGGGAGGTGAGCAAACGGCAGGTGGGCAACAAGGACCTAGGCAGCCTAGACCGAACTTGGGGGTCATCACCGAACAAGCAAGCAACACGGCCATCAAGCACAAGATATTCCAGCCTTTAATAAGGCCCCACATGTGCCTCCAAGGAGAGAAATAAGAGATGAGGCGATCGGCTTCTACCCCCACGAATTGGCAACAAATATGGCGGCTAGGGAGCAAGTTCTCGTCATCCCAGTCTCATTGATGGATGTACGACGAGCGTACTCTTAGTCGACACTCTGGGCCTCGCAAGGATATTTTGTTTTACAAAACTTTCAAGGAAATGGGTCTTAATGATGAACAATTTGGAGAGATATGATGGCGAGGTTGGAGGGCTTCACCAACCACCGAGTTGATGCTAAAGGCCGAGCATAGTGCTCGACGTCGACCTAGGCCACCCCTCGGGATTGTCTCGAAGGTACAATTTATCGTAATTGATGTAAATAGTGACTATGCCGCCATACTTGGAATTCTGGACCGGAGTCGCTCTTGGAATGGTAGCATCAATTCCTCACCGGCGAGTAAAGTTCCCCACACCTATACCGGAGTGGGTTGCGTACAAGGCACGGCTCGTGCTTATCTCGGATCATGTTCTCGAGAGAAAGAAAGAAAAGGGAGCCGGAGATTGAGATCACATGGTTACTTGAAGCCGTCTCGCCGATCACCAAAACTACCCGACCGTCAACAATCACCGACGTGGTAGAGTCGATCTATCGCTCAAATGACGAGGTCATGCTTGAGTCGACACGTCACTCTAACACCACCGAGGTCGATTCGGATGCGGCTATGAGTCGATCAAGTCGTCATAGGTGACCTATGCCTCCGGATAGACAATAACTCGGGGGCCCCTACCAACAAGGTGGCGTACAAGCTTGATGATATGATAGGCCGAGGAGGCTCCACACTTAGGAGCCGAGGAAAGACAAAAGGTCGGTGGAGATCATAGTGGAGACTCTACAATTCGAGAGATGGACCGAGCTAGAAGCCGTCGATGAGCCGGAGTCACCATTACCAACTCTTCCTACCCCGACCAAAAAATTCAAATTGGAAAGCAGCTTATCAGCCGAGGAGCGAGCGTAAATTATCAAGCTACTCAAAGAAAGCAAAGTGATGTCTTCGCATGGAGAGTAGAGGACATGAGGGGAATCAAGGGGGAGGTCGCCGTTCATCGGCTCGAAGTCAACCCGACCATTGCCTAGACCCGAATTGAGAAGCTTTGCTCGCGACAAGGAGGAAGCTATAAAAACCGAGGTACAAAAACTTTTGAGTGCAGGATAATCAAAGAGGCCACTCATACAACGTGGTTGGCCAACGTGGTCATGGTGAAGAAATCAAATGGCAAATGGCGGATGTGTGTCGACTTCACTACTCTTAATCTAGCTTGCCCAAAGGACGCTTATCCCCTTCCAAAGATCGACAAGCTAGTTGATTCTATTGCTGGTCACTCCACCTCGGTTCTCGACGCTTACTCGAGGCTATCACCGCATTAAGATGCACGAGGATGATATAGTCAAAACAGCATTTCAGCAAATTGGGGCATCTACCGCTACAATATGATGCCATTTGGTTTGAAGAATGCGGGTGCAACTTATCGTAGAATGGTGAATAAAGTCTTTGCCTCACAAATTGGTCGAAATATGGAGGCTTACGTTGACGACATGGTCATTAAAACCAAGGCCTGAGTCACGTAGTCGACCTAAAGGAGACATTCGCCAATTTACGAGCAAACGACATGAAGCTCAATCCCAGCAAATGTGTGTTTGGAGTGGCTGGCCGGCAAGTTCTTGGGATTCATGGTATCTCAAAGAGGCATAGAAGCTAATCCGGAGAAGATAAAGGCTTTAGTCGACATGAAGGCTCCTACCAAATATTGTCAAAGAGATGCAACGACTTAACGGAAGGGTAGCAGGCTCTTGGTCGCTTCATATCTAAATCGCCAGAGAGATCTCTCCCCTTCTTCAAAGCGTTGAGGGACGAAAAGCTTTGAATGGACGACCGAATGTCATTCGTCGTTCCAACAATTGAAGGATTATCTTGCTACTCCACCTCTCGCTCGCAGCCCGACGACCGGCGAGACTTTATTTGTGTATCTATCTCGTAGGAGACAAGCCGCTTGCCGCAGTATTGATTAGAGAGGATGAAGGGCTTCGTAAGCTCGTGTACTATATCAAAGCAAAGCTTTATCGATGTGGAAAGGTATTACAACGCCGAGAAAGTCGCTTATGCTCTAGTCGTAGCTTCAAGAAAGTTACGAGCTTATTTTCCGGCTCATCCAATCGTGGTTCTTACCAATGCTCCTTTAAGAAAAATACCGCACAAGCCGGAGAGTTCAGTCGACTACTCAATTGGTCAATTGCCCTCACCGAATTTGACATTGAGTATCGACCTCGAAAGGCGTTGAAGGCTCAAGCTCGGCGACTTCTTGGGTCGAGCTTACGTTCACCAAGGAAGATGACGACGCGAGCTCCAAAGAAAAGGGCAAAGGGAAAGAGCCGAGTCACAAGTCGCCATCACTCTACCCGTCGATTGTTGGAAGGTCTATTCGAGACGGGTCAAGCAACCAAAAATGTCAGGTGGAGCTGAATTGTCTTGGTCGAGCAGTGCTGGGACCATTTACGAGGAATCGCTAAGGTTCAAATTTGACGCTTCCAACAACCAAGGTGAATATGAAGCCTTGATTGCGGCTATCGAGTATGCACGAAGTGTTTTGGAGCGACTAAGATCATGGCCTACTTGTGATTCGCGGTTGATAGTCAACCGAGGTCGAGAGCAAGTATGAAGTGCTCGATTCTACTCTCATCAAATACTGCGACCTGGTGAAGGAACTAATAAAGGACTTAGAATTACAGGAGATTGAAAAGGATTGGAAGAGAAGATAGCAACGAGTGTGATCTCCTTTCGAAACTTGCTACTTCAAATGAGCCACATGACGAGCCCATCTCCTTCCTCGAAAATCCGGCTTATGAGAGGGTAAAAAATTCAGTGCATAGATGATCCCTCAAGAAATTGGACTCGTGAGAGGTGTTGGATCGAGGAAATGAAAGCATATTTAGAGAATGGAGAGCCGAGATGACGAAAGAAGGCTCGAGCTATCAAAAAGAAAGCTCCGAGGTATGTGATTCAGGGAGGCGAGCTATTCGAAGATCCTACACTCGACCATTTCTAAAGTGTGTCCATCCTCAAGCAGGTCGCCCTACTAATACACGAAGTGCACAGTGGAATTTGTGGTGGACACCAGGGCCAGGGACTCTAGCCGACAAATTAATCACTTTGGGATACTACTGCCGCATACGAGGCGATACTCATAATTTTGTTCAACGGTGCGATCAATGCCAAAGGTTTGCCAACTTACCTCATATGCCTACAACCGAGCGAGACTCCGGTAATTGCGGCTCGGCCATTCGACATGTGGGGTGTCGACTTGATTGGACCCTTCCCTCCCGCCGAGGAAATTGCAAATATGTGATCGTTGCTATAGATTACTTCACTAAATGGGTTGAGGCTAAACCATTAGCTCGTATCACGGAGGAAAATGCTATCAATTTCATTCATGATTTCATTTGGTGTCGATTTGGTTTTCCTCGAGCCATAGTATCGAACAACGGTTGCAATTCTCCGCAGCCTTCGAAGCGAGAGATGAACAGAGTGGGAATCGAAGCATTGGCAATCTTCGTCGCGTACCCTCAAGGAAATGGGCAAGGCGAAGGCGAATAAACTTGTCCTATCGGCACTCAAGACGGGACTCGTAGGTCGACGCAACAACCTGGTTGGACGAACTCCCACTTGCTCTTTGGGCGGTTCGCACAACCACTCGAGGGCCTACGGAAACCCCTTTCGCTCTCACATATGGATCGAGAGGCCATGGCACCCGCCGAGCTCGAGATTCCCATTGCTAGAGTGACTTTCTTCAATCGGGAGCAAAATGATAACAACGAGATTGATCGACCTGGATTTAATCGACGAGAAGCGAGAAACAGCCTACCTCCGAATGGTCAACTACAAGCAGCGAACTAAAAGTTACCACGACAAGAAGGTCAGGGCAAGGTCGTTCCAAGTTGGAGATTATGTGTTGAGAAAGATTGAAGCAACGGGTAGAAGGACCCAGCAGAACAAGCTATCTCCTAACTGGGAAGGTCCCTATATAGTCACTCGAGTCGTCAAAGAAGGAACCTACATGATAGCTCATCCCGGAGGTGACGAGTTGAAACATCCTTGGCATGCTACTCACCTCATCAAATACTACTTCTAGTTTTCGGTTTCAAAGTTCAAACTTGTGTTAGCTCTTGTTTCAAGTTGATGTAAACATGTTTCCTACTTCAATAAAAAGCGCAGTTTATTCGATCAAACATAGTGTTTCTCCAATCCCAATAAGCTCGACTCTTAGTCAGTTTGTCATAATAAGCTCGATTCTTAATCAGCTTAGTTAATTTAACAAGTCCGACTCTTAGTCGACTTCGTTCCAACAAACTCGACTCTTAGTCAGTTTGTCATAATAAGCTCGATTCTTAATCAGCTTAGTTAATTTAACAAGTCCGACTCTTAGTCGACTTCGTTCTAACAAACTCGAATCCTAGTCAGTTTGTTCTAATTAGCTCGATTCTTAATCAGCTTAGTTAATTTAACAAGTCCGACTCTTAGTCGACTTCGTTCTAACAAACTCGAATCCTAGTCAGTTTGTTCTAATTAGCTTGATTCTTAATCAGCTTTATCCATTTAACAGGCCCGACTCTTAGTCGACTCCATTTTAACTAACTCGATTCTTAATCAGTTTGTTCTAATTAGCTGGACCCTAGGTCAGCTTCAGTAGTGTGAGCAGGTTCGACTCATGGTCAACCTCATTCACAAAAAAGTTAAGCAAGTCTGAGGTCGACTAAGTAAATAAAGATCAAGTCACCTTTAAGCTCAAGTTGACTCATTTACCCTATCTATATCTAGCTCGACACTTACTTCAACAAGCATACAACATGCAATCAAGAAAGGTTGGCTACGATTAAATATGAACAAGTCTCCCAAAAGTGGGCTAAGACTTAAAACATGATAACTTGTTTCTATGCCTCCCAAAAACTGGGCCAAGGCATTCAGATAATGTTAGATCAAAAAAGGCAAAAATTGTTTGGAACTTGTTTATTACAATGTTGCTTGAAATAATTTAAGAGGCCAGGTCGACATTGGTGCGATCGTCGGTGGTAACTTGATCTTCACTCATAGGATCTTGTTCTTTGAGGGCTCGAGGTTTACCGGCTCGGTATAGACCGTGATCGACATCCTCTTCCCATAGTGGCGGCGTCTTCCATCTCTTGTAAGATTACATCGAAGTTTCTATCAAGTACAGGGGAGCTTCCCACTTCTCACAGTGGTCCTCTTCATCTTCTTGAGCAATGAAGGCCAGATCATTTTCGAGGTAGGGAACGAGCGAGTGGCCACCTCTAGCCGTCATATCATACTGGGATTCAGAAAACCAACGAGCTAACTGCTCGATGGTAACTGTCGCTGTTGGATCCACCAATGCTCGACGAGCCATATGCCTCTTCCCAACCTCGAGAAAGTCCTGGGCCTTAGACACGATGGCATTATAATACTCGTCCCCCTCTTTAAACTTTTCAACCGCAACTTCAGTGGCGTTCTTAGCAGCAATGTCAGCAGCAGCCTTCTCAGCAGCCTTGAGGTCTTCTTGCCATTTCCCACCGTTCATAGCCAACGATCAGGATGTTGCCACGTCATCATGGTCGACCTACTTCAAAGACTAGCATCGACCTTCGAGTGAAGCAATTTTCAACAAAGAAATCTTCTTAACTTCCAAGTCGACGAAGTCAACTCGAAAGTTGGGGGCCACTGAACATACCAAAAGTGCCGAGTTGGGCCAAGCAGGTAAAGCCCAATTACATCCAGCTTTGATTATCACATTCTCAATAGGGCTGGCCCAGTCAGAGAATGGCCCAAAGCCCATCTCAAGCGTCAGTCGACTAAGCCCATGGTCCGACCTACAGGTCCCGACCTAACTTAGTCCGACCTCATGATCCATGCTACAATTCGGGTACGAACCATGCTCTACCCGACAGTCAGGTCGACCATTCCACGAGTGGCGACCTCGACCTGAATTAACAAGTGACGACTTGATACTTGCAGGCGTATTTGGTTGAACTATTCTCATAACCACATCCCTACAAATCAGGGGACCGTTATAGACACGTTCCCATTACCAATAACCGCCGCTACAATCACGGAGCACATGTCGCCTCCCCAAAAATACATCACTCTTGTCTATAAATACTTCATCACTACCAAACGGTGAAAGGTAACTGCCATTTTGTTATCAGAATTCATTATTCTATACATTTTGAGCTATAAACAACGGTAATCTTACTCTCACGCCCGAGCGTCTTCGCCGGAGACACATCCGGCTAGTCGTGGGTTCTGTTTTCAGTTCAAGGAGCCAGGTGATCAGTCCTGCCACGTGGAGGAAGATTGATAAGCACATTTCCTGCAGCATCAATAACATCTAACAATTAGAGAAAAACAACATGCGATTTACACATGCGGTTTAACATCCAAAGGTGAACATGCGGTTTCAAACAAGTATAGTCAGTTTGCGGTTTTTAGCATGCAGATTTAAACTAGGAAGCATGCGATTTGAGAGATGAGGTTCTAAGGAATTCAAATCCAAGATTTTCAAAAAATTTCTAAGTATGAAAACAAGATTCAAGAATCATAGAATCCAAAACATAGGAAAATTTCTGAAAAACTTATGAACAGTGCATATGAACACGAAGAAAACTCAAGAACAGAGATATATCAAAAGTTCATCAAAATCAATAACTAACATATCAAAATGATCACATTGGGCAGTGGATTAACAATATAACAGTAAAAATCCAAACTTTACCCAGAATTATCAAGAAATAGCCAAGAACACGAAATGGGTTTCTAAAACCCTTAAACTGAATTTTTCAAAATCAACAACCAAAACATGTATAGATCATAAAATAAGTTGCATAATCTTAATCCTAACAATATTTCGAGTAGAACCTAACAAGAATTATTCAAAATGAACAAGAAATGAAGCAGAAATCAAGAAAATTCAGTTAGAGGAGTATGAAGGGTTTACTGCGTTCATCCATGGCTGATTTTGCAGAAATAGGACTATTAAGGTTCAGAAAAACATACCATATCGTTGAAGGCTTTTTTGGCTACTCTAGGAATGGCTGAATCTCTTTGTCTCTTAGCAGCCATTAAAATTTTAAAGTTTTTGAAAATGAAGGTTTATAGAGAGAGTTGGTAGAGAGAGAAAGTGAACAGTAGCAAGGACAGAGAGTTGGCACGTAAAGAGTCAACCAGTTTCACCAAATCATATATATATAGGTGGTGAAGGGGCAGTGTGCAGAAAGTGATGATGGTTCCACTTAACTGTTGCACCCTTTCAACTTCTGCACACTGTTCTATGACGGCTAACATGAAGGTTTTTAATGCAAATATTATTTTTGCATTAAATGCTTTTAAATTTTAAATAAACGTGAGAAAATATTTGCAAAAATACCCTTATGCCAAACTAAGGACCAAATAAAAATAAAGAAAACTTACTTGGGTCCATGTGTCAAGCAAAAAAAAAAAAATGAACAGTTTTTTTTAATAGGGATAGAAATATCAAACCTGATTGAAGCTTCTTTAAAGCTTTGAAAAATAAAAACATTGAAAATATTCTAAGTGTTGAAACGCGGTTTACTATCATGCGATCTGAGCAACATGCGGTCTGGAGTTTCACGCGGTCTTGACTACATGCGGTTTGGATCACGCGGTTTCAACAGGGGTGAGGTTTAAAACCTCAACAGGAATTTTAACCTAAAATCCACATACTTAACACACAAGTTAGTAATAAAAAATATGGACTTATTTAAGTTCAAGCATACCCATTTCTCCTCGGAGGAAAGAAAACCTCTTGGAGTCAAGAGCTTTGGTGAGGATGTTAGCAATCTGATTGTCTGTCCCCACATACTCTAAATGGATATTTCCCTTTTCCACATGGTCTTTGAGGAAATGATACTTGATATCAATGTTCTTGGTCTTTGAGTGCATGACAGGGTTATTGGAAACTGAAATTGTTTATGTGTTGTCACACATGATTGGGCAATTTCCTTCATTAATTCCATAGTCCACTAACTGTTCCTTCATCCAAAGAATTTGGCAGCAATAACTTCCAGCAGCAATATTTTCAGCCTCTGTAGTTGACACTGAAACTGAGGCTTACTTCTTGTTGGCCCAAGCAACTAGTCTATTTATGAGGAAGTGACAAGTCCCATTAGTGTTTTTTCTATCAATAGAGCAAGCTGCATAATCTGCATCTGAATAACCTACAAGGTCGAAATTCGAATCTTTGGAATACAAAAGTTCAAGATTAGTAGTTCCAGAGAGATAGCATATTATATGCTTGACTGCACTTAAATGTGCTTCTCTTGGATCGACTTGATAGCAAGCACATACACAAACACTAAACATAATATCTGGCCTACTAGGAGTTAAATAAAGTAATGAGCCAATCATACCTCGATATAAGGTTTGATCAACCTTCTTACCTTTTAGATCTTTGTCTAGCTTATTGCTGGTAGCCATGGGAGTATCGTATGCTTTTGTATTTTCCAATCCAAACATCTTGATTAACTCCTTTGTGTATTTGGCTTGGCTGAGGAAGATTCCTTCTTCGCATTGTTTGATTTGAAGCTCGAGGAAGAATGTCAATTCTCCCATCATGCTCATCTCAAACTTGCTTTTAATTAGCTTTTCAAAACGCTTACATAGTAATTCATTAGTAGAGGCAAAAATAATATCATCAACATAAATTTGAACAAGTAATGAATGATTGTTATAATAGGCAATGAATAGAGTTGTATCGATTTTACCGCGTTTGAAGCCTTTTTCTAGTAGAAATTTAGATAGAGTCTCATACCACGCCCTAGGAGCTTGTTTGAGTCCATACAAAACCTTTTGGAGTTTGTAGACATGATTTGGAAATTTTGAGTCATCAAATCCAGGAGGTTGAGCAACGTATATGGTTTCTTGAAGTTCACCGTTGAGGAATGCACTCTTAACGTCCATTTGATATAGCTTGAAATGCTTGTAAGAGGCGTAGGCCAAGAAGATTCTGATTGCTTCTAGTCTTGAAACAGGAGCAAAAGTTTCGTCGTAGTCGATTCCTTCTTCTTGCTTATATCTTTATGCAACCAACCTTGCTTTGCTTCTGGTGATGCTTCCATTATCGTCCATCTTGTTCCTAAACACCCACTTTGTCCCTATCACTCCCTGATCATGAGGTCTAGGCACTAATGTCCAAACCTTACATCTTTCAAATTGGTTGAGTTCTTCTTGCATAACAACGACCCAACTAGAATCTTGGAGCGCTTTATCAACTTTCTTGGGTTCAATTTGAGATATCAAAGAAATATGCTCGTCATAGTTTGATCTCCTTGTTTGAACTCCAGAAAACAAATCACCAATCACATTTGAGAGAGGGTAACTGCTGACTTCACGAACCTCGAGGGGTAAATCTGGTTGAACTGAGGTTTGCTGAAGATCTTCTAATGGAACATCGTTAGATCCTTCAGTGAAGTCATGGAATGTAAGCTGACAAAGAGGTTCTATAAGTTGGATGGGTGAATTCTCAACATCTTCCCTTGTGGTTGCATCTGGAGTAGGACCTTCAGGTGCGGTTTCAAAATTGCGGTTTGAGGGAATTTCAGTTGAGGTTGATGGATTTTTCGGTTCTTGAGGTTTAGGTGCAGTTTTAGAAGATTCACCTCTTTCATTAGTCTTAACAAAATCATCAGCAACATTTGGAGCCAAATGTGGCCCAATGAGAGAATGTTCATCAAAAGTGACATGGACAGATTATACTATCTTTAAACTAGTTTTATTGAAAACACGAAAAGCTTTAGAATGTTTAGCATACCCAACAAAAATACCTTCATCAGCCTTATCTCTAAATTTACCTCTATTTTCTCTTCCATTGTAGAAGATAAAGCATTTGCAGCCAAAGATTTTGAAGAATGCAATGTTGGGGGTTCTTCCTCTCCAAAGTTCATATGGAGTTTTGTTGTAGGATCTTTCAACAGTATATCTTTTATTTTCTTTGCAGAGATCGTCACCTTCAAGGTAGCTCTCTAGGGCATCCCACATCTGCTTTGCGATTTTGGAATACATCACTTTTTGAAGGGTTGATACGGGCAAGGTTCCAGAAATAATGAATCTTGCTTTACTGTCCAAAGCAGCTAATCGTTTTTCCTCATCAGACCACTCAGATTTAGGCTTTGGGACTTCTGGAGTTTCAGCACTGGTGGTTGGATTGGTGTTGGCCTTCATGGGAACAAAGGGGCCATTCGTCACGCATTCCACCGACATTTCGTCAATGGTTTCCAAATGAATTAACATTCAGACCTTCCAGATGTCAAAGTGGTCTTCATCCAAAATAAGAATGTGTGAATAGTTAACCGTTGTCATGGTTTTTTAATTTGCCATAGTGAATCGACACATAAGCTGTTAAGCTTGAAAAACAGAAGTTTTATAAATTTGTTTGCTCTGATACCACTTGTTGGTCCCAAAGGTGGCAACAAGGGTGAAAAACAGCTAGAGGGGGGGTGAATAGTTGTTATAAATTTTTTTCCCCCTTTTTGAAAAAGAAACATCTTGCTTACAAAATCGCTTGCAGTGTATTAAAAATCGCAAGTAGTATTGCAAAATGCACAGCGAAATATCTTAAGTAAAGTAGTGCGGTTTAGAGGTGCGGTTTATAGAGCGGTTTTATGTGTGCGGTTTTTACAAACAGTAAAGTGAGGTTTTTACAATGATTAACCAGAAGCATAATTCACAACAATGGATAATTGTAAATGAGATCAAACAGATAAAGACAAAATAATCAGTAAAGAACTGTAAGTAAAATGCAGAAAAGTAAGAACACAATATTTGGAGTGGTTCAATCGTAAATGATCTACATCCACTACCAAGATGGTTAGTCTTGGATTTTTTAATGCTAGATTTTATATTAGTGTATGAGAGAGATTACAAAGAACAATAATCAATACTCAGATCTAAAATCTATTATATGAAGATCAAATCCTAGACTATAACCAATGTATCTCAAATGAATAATCTATGTGATTAAACAAGTGAGGTGTGTGTGTGTTTAACAATATCAAAGCTCTTTGAATCTATATGATATAGAGCACAATGATTCTTGGGTGTTAAAGGCTTGATTTATGGGCTGGAGATCTTTCTTGAAGGATGAAGATGAAGATTCAAAGGGTTGAATAATTTCTAGAAAAAGCTTCAATCTTCTTATGAACTCACTGTAATTTCAATTTCTCAAGCAATCTTCAAATGTTGAAGAATGGGGGTATTTATACCTAAGCACCAAGAAAGTAGACGTTGGGAACAGCTGTAGCAAGTACTGTACTAGTGCATTCTGATTGGTCCACAAATCCACTTTGTTGGGTTTCGTGGGTCCATGCGCAGCGGAAATTTTGGGTATGCATGTTTTAACCCTCCTATTTTGTATTAGATTTGATTGATACCATAACCTCCCATCTATTTTTAAGGACTTTAGGACCCTATGTAATGAAGCTTAGACTTCAATTTTTTAGCTAAGTCCATTTTATAGAATAGGTTAAATTTAGGCTTGAAGACTGGCACAAGACTCATTGGATTGGAGAGTTGCAGTTCAACAGTTTCATAACCGCATGTGGATCTCCTAGTTGAATCTGCTACTACAGTGCAACTGCTTGATGAACCGCACCTGTGCAGTGCATCTCCAACCGCTCTGTGCAACCTCCTGGTGTAGCTAACCGCACCTCATAAACCGCTCTACACCAGACCGCATCCAATGATTGAAGACTTGAAGTGAACCAATTTTTAACTGTTGGAATCCACGTCAGCAATATCAAAAGTCAACCACTAAATCTTGTCACGTGATTCAATGTCAGAGAAGATCTGCAAGGATCTTGAAAAGGTGACAGGTGTCCTAACCTCATTGCTTTGCACTGAGCCTCGATCACCTTTTTTCCGATAGTTGTACCAAAGGACAAAAGTGGATAGTGTGGACCAATGGGAAAACATCAAGTACTGTCCTTGCAACAACTGTGTCCAACGGCTAGTTCCTTGGTGCTTGGGTATAAATACCCCTAATCTTCACCATTTGAAGATTGCTTGAAAAATTGAGAAGTGCTGTGTTCATAGAAGCTAAGCTCTACCCAGAAATTCATAAGTCCTTTGAATCTTCATCTTCAACCTTCAAGAAATATTTCCCAGCCCAGAAATCAAGCCTTAACACATTCAAGAATCATTGTGCTCTACATCTCACAGATTTAAAGAGCCTTGATCTTGTTCTCACACACACACCTCACTTGTGTAATCACATAGATTAATCATTTGAGATACACTGGTTATAGTCTTAGGATTTGATCTTCATAGAATAGATTTTAGATTTGAGTATCAAACGTTGTATCTTGTAATCTCTAATACTCAATAGTAAAATCACTCTTGAAAATCCAAGACTAACCATCTTGGTAGTGGACGTAGATCGTTTATCGATTGAACCACTCCAAATCACGTGTTCTTACTTTCTGCATTTATATTTCCTGTGATTACTAATTATTTATCTCTGTCTCTGTTTGATCTTTATTTAGCTATCCATTATTGTGAAATAGTGTTTGGAGTTAACATTGTCAAAAATACACGTGTTTGTAAAACTGCAATTATCAAAACCGCACCACCAAAACCGCTTTACAAACCGCCTCTATCAAACCGCTTTGCAACTTAAATATTCCGCTGTGCATTTTACATCTTCACTTGCAGTCTATTATCAACTGCAAGAGATTTTGTAAGCAAGAGGTTTAGTTTTTAAAAGAGGACGAAAAATTTGTAACAACTATTCACCCCCCCTCTAGCTATATTTTCACCCTTGTTGCCACCTTTGGGACCAACAAGTGGTATCAGAGCTAACACATTTTAAAATCTCTGTTTTTCAAGCTTAACAGCTTGTGTGCCGATTCAATATGGAAAACTCAAAAATGATGACAACTGTTAACTATTCACACATTCCAATCTTGGACGAAGACCACTTTGACATCTGGAAGTGCCGAATGCTTATTCATTTGGAAACTATAGATTTAGATCTTTGGTGGAGTGCGTAGTCAATGGGCCATGGATTCCAATGAAGGCCAACACTGATCCAACCACCAATGCTGAAACTCCAGAGGTCAAAAAACCAAAAGAAGAGTGGTCGGATGAAGAGAAGAGATTAGTTGCCTTGGACAGCAAGGCTAGACACATCATTTCTGGAACCCTCCCTGTTTCAACTCTTTAGAAAGTGATGTATCTCAAAACCGCAAAGCAGATGTGGGATGCCATAGAGAGCTACCTTGAAGGTGATGACGAATGCAAGGAAAGCAAATTATATGCTGTTGAAAGATCCTACAACAACTTCAACAGAAAACCCAACGAAACCTTGCGTCAAACCTATGACCGCTATGTTGAGGTAGTCAATGCTTGTAGATTTCTTGGCAAAACTTTAACCGATAAGGAAATCAATATGACTTTCCTGTCTGCTTTAGGTTCTAGATGGGTAAATAAGGCTACCTCTCTAGAAGACTCAAAAGTTTTGAATACTTGGTCGTTAAGTAACTTGTATGCAAACCTTAGAGTCTATGAGCTTAAATTAAATCATATTGAAGAGATTGAAGGAAAAACCAAATCGCTTTCCATGTCCGTTGTGGAACAAGAGGAGAAACCATCTACATCCAATCAAACTGCAGATCCTTCCATATCAACCTCATCACTCATCGAGATGGATGATGATGATTTTTCCATGTTTGTAAAAAGATTTCAAAAGTTTAGAAAATCCTCTAAACCTTTTACAAAAACTTTTTCAAAAGGAAAACCTCCTGCAACATTTTTTAAGGCTGGATATACAAAGAAAAAGAGTGATCTAGTTTGCTACAATTGTAGAAAACCTGGTCACTTTGCATCTGAGTGTCCACAGCCCAAATACGAATACTTGAAAAAGAAAACCTCTCCTGCGAAATTTTCTGCCAATGGAGAGATGGTTCTTTGAGGAGGAAGAGAATTCCAAGGAATTAGCATCTTGGATTGAAGCAGTTCTGATGATGGAAGTGATGAAGAAACCGAAGACGTTAATCTCTGCGCTTAGTTGCGGATGCTTGGAGTAGTCGGATTACGAGTCATTTGAGTTGCAAGATATGGAGGAAAAAGAGGTTTCTGCAAAACTTCCAAATTTTAAGTTGGATGATAATGTCAAACTTACTCCTAGCGTTAAGATAGGAAATTGTTCGTATTCTTGTCCCATTTTCTCTTCTAAAAATGCTCCACCTTCAAAAGCAATTCCAAATAAAAAAGTTTTGAAAAAGGTGGTGGAAGAAGTTTCTCCCTCGGAACACGAAAAGATGTTTAAGGAAGCTGAAATGGTGATCCATCAATTCTCTAATCTTAAGAAAGCCTTAAGCTTAGCTCATGATGAACTTAATCTGTACAAGACGGAGAAAACAATGATGAGGTCCGAAATTTCAAATCTTACGGACCAAATCAAAAAGATGACTCCTCTTGCTGATCAAAACCGCATTCTTGAAACTAAGGTTGCTGCACTTCAACTCCGGAATGATGACCTGGTCACCCAACTCAACGATCGTCAAAAAATTATTGATGGGTGGCTCAAGTCAAAATCTTATGCAGAACAAATCATAGATACCCAAATTACCCAGTGGAGTTCTTGAGGGTATAGGATTTGGATCTCTGAGAAGAAGAAAGTGTGCATCACTGCCGGTGAAAAGGATGAGGAAATTTTGAAACTAACTAAAGAAATTCCTAAGGGGAAGCGTGCAAAGGCTAAGGGTAAAGGACAACAAAATTGTAATTTTGTCTACCCAAAAGGAAAGCAATATGGGAAGAATTCTCAGATGAAGCCAAAGGATTCTGAGGAAGTAGCTGAAGAGGAAATGGCTTATCGAATTGGCCGTATCCCTGCTCCAACCGCTTCTGGTGGAAAAGGTGGTACTGGCAACTCAGGATGACCGCGCATCTTCTTCGACCGCTCTCCTGCCTTCAAAAGCAGAAATAGCATTCCTAGAAAATACGTGGTCAAACCAAAGCCGGTTCCTTTGTCAAGGAGAGGATGACCGCTCCTCCCAAACCGCATGCAACTTCCTAAGAAAAGTAAGGAGTTAGTAAAACCTCATGATGCTTATAGCTTTTATAAATGCTCTGTGTGTGATGGTTTAGGTCGCAAGGCCGCAGAATTCCTTTTGCGGTTCACATCCGATGCCGGGAAGAGTAAACCTCCTTACGTCCAAACGAGGTGTGGGTCGTGAAGGGTTGCTAACTTCAGGACCCAAGGAATAAAGGGGGACCTCGTTCTTAATGTTTACATTTCAGGTCCTCTGCTTCATGCCTGGTCACTCCAAGGAAAATGAATGGTATCTTGACAGTGGCTACTCAAGACATATGACTGGAGATAGATCATTGCTTAAAGATGTCGTTGAAGCAAGTGGTCCATCTATAACCTTTGGTGACAACAACAAAGGCAAGACCATTGGATATGGTGTTATAAGGAGAGGAAACCTAACTATTGAGAAGGTTTCTCTTGTTGAAGGACTCAAGCACAACCTCCTTTCAATTTCTCAATTCTGTGACAAAGGAATGCTTTGGAACTTCACATCATCAAACTGCTTTATCAAAGATAGCATTTCCGGCGTCACCCTACTCACAGGGATTCGTAAGAGTAATATTTACATTATTGATCTAAATTCTGCATGTAGTATTACTAATCTCTGTTTTGTAGCTAAAAATGTGAGCGAAAATAGTTGGCTTTGGCACAAGAGGTTGAGCCACTTGAACTTCAAGTATCTTGCAAAGATTGGTAGGGAAAACCTCGTTCGTGGTTTACCTAAAGTGGCTGACCACCATCCAGAGAAATGCAGTGCATGCCATTGGAGGTACAACCCAGGTAAACACATTCCAAGGAACCTTCCATTATCAAAAGTTTCTGAGTACAAAACATTTACTTTAGACCTGTGGTTCCCGGTCAAGAGAATTCAGGAGATGCGCTGCTTCTTGATATTGACTCAAATGCAACGCCGACTTGCACTTATGTTCCGAGACAACTGACCAGAACTGAGCTGCTCAAACTCCTCGAATGGTTTCTCCCTTCTCATCAATGGATGCAAATGCTTACCACCGGCCTTGAGATCGTGTGGTGATTTTATTCCGAAGACCATGCTCATTTCCTTACCTTGAGCCAATCATCAAACAATCGGGAGAATCGTTTGTTTATCATGCCGATCAGCTTTCATCCCGAGAATGGTATAATCCTAGACGGGGATGATATCCGACTTTTCCATGAAGTATCGTGATGTCCATATTGGTAGCAAAAGGCAGGAAATGGCAAGAGTAAATATGATTGATCCGGCCTCGATTCTGAATCCATGTATTATTTGGGACGGAGATTTGGCCAGAAAGATCACCCACATTATGTTGCAAAATGGATCAAAGTGCTAGCGGTGGAATGAATCACATCTCCTGTGATTGACACGGATAGTGCTGCATGCTCGATTATGATAGTGATGAAAGTGATAATGAAGGATGCTACTTGTGCCCGCAAGAAGATGATCGTCTCATCCGGATTCTAGATGGAAGTAAAATCGATTTAATGACATACCATACATCATGATGATGTCATTACAGAATGATGCAAGCGCCTACATGCGTGACTTAAGCCATTAAGAGGGCTGATTTTCTTTTTCTAAGTGGAGTTTGCTTTTAATTTCTTTTTAAAGCTTTATGTGTGGTTGTAATATAAAGAATAGATAGTGCTAAATAAAGATAAGTTAGTGCTTATCTCCATGTAAAAAAGTGTGTTGTTTGTATTATCACCTATTTACTATAAATAGGGGTGAAGGTTTTCATTGTAAGATATCCTTTGAAGAAATAAAAACTTTCTTTCTTATTTTCCTTCTCTCTATTCTCTCTAGCAAAGTCATAAGTTTTAAATGTTCTTGAAATGTTCTTGAGTGTTCTTGTTGAGTGTTTTAAATGTTCTTGAAATGTTCTTGAGTGTTCTTGTTGAGTGTTCTTGTGTTGATCTTCTTATATGTTTGTTCTTGTTAAGTATTCTTGTGGTATTGTTCTTATAGGTCTTCTATAGATCTACCATACACCTCCCCCCATCTTTTGGTATGCAGCTTGGTAAGCAGTCCGCGTTGTCTTTCACCAGCAAGACCGCTCCATCAACTTCAAGATGCTTACAAATGCTTCACATAGATTTGTTTGGACCCGTAACCATTGCCAGCATTGGAGGAAGTAGGTATACCTTAGTGGTGGTGGATGATTATTCAAGATATACGTGGGTTGAGATGATGATTTCCAAAGATGATTGCTATGATATTCTCACCGCACTTTTTAGACGGCTCTAAACTCAAAAAGAAGACGACATCGTTAGTGTTCGATCAGATAATGGAAGTAATTTAAGAACGGGCGATATCCAGTTGCTCGGTATTGCACAGGATGACCATGTGTATGATTGATCACAATTTCTCAATCGCCGGCGTACCACAACAAAATGGGGTTGTGGAAAGGAAGGAATAGGACATTGATTGGAGGGCCGGAAAGACAATGATATTTGAAGCGGAAGCTACCTCAGCATTTTTGAAGGCCGAAGCAATGCAACACAAAGCACGCTGTCACTCGTAACCGACCCTCATCAACAAAACCTATAACAAGACTCCCTATGAGAGCTTTTGCTTGAGAAGAACCCCCAACATTGCATTCTTCAAGATCTTTTGAAATTTGCCGCAAATGCTTTGTCCCTCTAGACAACGGAAGAGAAAATAGAGGACAAATTACGGGGCCAAGGCCGACGAAGGTATTTATTGGGTTGGGTATCATGCTAAACTTATTCAATAGCTTTTCGTGTTTTCAATAAAACTAGTTTAAAAATAGTTGAGTCTCGTCCATGTTACTTTTGATGTGCATTCTCTCCTTGAGCCACATTTGGCTCCAAATGTTGCCTAATGATTTTGTTGAAGCATAATGAAAGCAAAGGGTGAACCGTCTCAAACCCGACAGCCTGAACCTCAACCGCAAAATCCAGACCTTTTTCAACTGAAATTCCACTCAAACCGCGATTTGAAACCGGCACCTGAAATTCCCATTCCGCATGCAGTGACTCCAAGGGAAGAAGAAGTTGAGAATTCCCCTTTATCCCACTTTGTTGAACCTCTTACGTCAACTTACCTTCCATGATTTCGTACCGTAAAAGAGATCTCAATGATGTTCCAATTGAAGATCTTCAAAGCAAACCTCAAGTTACCAACCAGGCTTACCCCCGAGGTTCGTGAAGTCAGCCATCACCCTCTCACAAATGTGATTGGTGATCTGTTTTTGGTGTTCAAACAAGGAGATCGAACTATGACGAGCATACTTCCGTTATCTCAAGTTGAACCCAAGAAGATTGATGAAGCACTCCAAGATTCCGGTTGGGGGTCGCTATGCAAGAAGAACTTCAACCGGTTTGAAAGATGCAAGGTTACTGGACTTTGGTGCCTAGACCTCGGGATCAAGGAGTGATAGGAACTAAGTGGGTATTTAGGAATAAGATGGATGAGAATGGAAGCATCACTAGGAATAAAGCAAGGTTGGTTGCACAAGGATATAGGCAAGAAGAAGGAATCGATTACGACGAAACCTTTGCTCCAGTTGCAAGATTGGAAGCTATCAAAATCTTCTTAGCCTACGCCTCTTTCAAGCGTTTCAAGTTATATCAAATGGACGTGAAGAGTGCCTTCCTCAATGGTGAACTGTAAGAGATCGTGTATGTTGCCCAACCGCCTGGATTTGAAGACTCTAAATTTCCCAATCATGTCTACAAACTCCAGAAGGCTTTGTATGGACTTAAGCAAGCTCCAAGGGCATGGTATGAGACTCTCTCTAAATTTTTACTAGAAAAAGGATTTAAACACGGTAAAATCGATACAACTCTTTTTATTGCCAAATACAATGATCATACTTTACTTGTTCAAATATATGTTGATGATATCATTTTTGGTTCTACTAACGAGTTACTTTGTAAGTGTTTCGAAAAGCTAATGAAAAGCAAGTTTGAGATGAGCATGATGGGAGAATTAACATTCTTCCTCAGGCTTCAAATCAAGCAATGCGAAGAAGGTATTTTCCTCAGCCAAGCCAAATACACCAAGGAGCTAATAAAGAAGTTTGGATTAGAAAATGCTAAAGCATATGATACTCCAATGGCCACCGACAATAAGATAGACAAAGATCTCAAAGGTAAGAAAGTTGATCAAACGTTATATCGAGATATGATTGGCTCATTACTTTATTTAACTACTAGTAGGCCCGATATCATGTTTAGTGTCTGTGTATGTACACGCTATCAAGCAGATCCTAGAGAAGCACATCTCATTGCAGTTAAGCGTATAATCCGCTATCTATCTGGAACCACTAACCTTGGACTTTGGTATTCCAAAGATTCGAACTTCGATCTTGTAGGTTATTCAGATGCAGATTATGCAGCTTGTACTATTGACAGGAAAAGCACTAGTGGTACTTGTCATTTCCTTGGGAATAGACTAGTTGCTTGGGCCAGCAAGAAGCAAGCATCAGTTTTAGTGTCAACCACAAGAGGCTCGTGTACATTATCGCTGGTAGTTGTTGTTGTCAAATCCTTTGGATGAAGCAAAGACCATTGGTGGACTATGGAATTGAAGAAGGAAATTGCCCTATCATGTGCGACGACACTTCAACAATTTCGCTCAACAACCCTGTCATGCATTCCAAGACCAAGCATATTGATATCAAGTTTCATTTCCTCAAAGACCATGTGGAGAAGAGGAATATCAATTTAGAGTACGTGGGGACAAAGACAACTGACATTGGCGACATCCTCACCAAGGCTCTTGACTCCAAGAGGTTTTCATTCCTTAGAGGAGAAATGGGTATGCTTGAACTTAAATGATTCCATACTTTTTATTTGCTAACTCGTGTGTTGAGTATAGGTTGAAATTCCTATGGAGGATACAAACCTCACCCTTGTTGAACCGCGTGTACAAAACCGCATATAGTCCAACCGCCCTGCAGCCAACCGCTTCATTCCAACCGCGTGCTGCAGCTCAACCGCTTGGACCTCAACCGCGTTTCAACTTGGAGTATTTTCTAATTTTTTGCTTATGTTTATTAAAAAAAAATTGTTCAAATTCCTTTATTTATTTTTCAGTCCTTACTTTTTCTTTAAAGGTTTATTTGCAAATGTTTTCCCTCGAAATTTTAAAATTTGAATGCATTTAATGCAAAGGGAACATTGACATTAAATGGGTTTTATGTCAGCCGTCATTGGTTGATGTAAGGAAGCTGAATGGGTGCAACTTTGCAATGATTCACTGCTTTGGTTAGTGAAACAGTCCTTTCAACTACCCTAACCCTAAAACCTTTTCCTATAAATAGAAGACATAACCTACCTTTTCAAACTTTCCATTCTGTCTTCTCTGACATTCGTACTATCTAGTGTCAGTTTTCACCAAACTCTCCCTTCTCTATCTTCAAAAATTGGTTAAAAAGGTTTAAATTTCTTCAAATCAATGGCTCCCAAACAACCTATCTTTGACATGGTATGATTTCTAACCCTTATCTCTTTATCATTTCTGTAAATCATACTTACATGAACTGCCATTGTTAAACCTTTGAAACCTTCGAATGAACAAAACTGATTTTTACTTATTGTGACTTCATTTCTTGATCATTTTGAATGAAATTTGTTGGGTTTTGTGCGGATTCATGCATGGATTTAGGTTATAAACTTTATTTCATGATCAACACACATTTTGAGCACTGATTTTGAACCTTAAACTTTTTAAGTTTCGAAACCCACTTCTGATTTTTTTGCATTTTCTGGGTGATTGTGAGTAAAGTAGATATTTTTATTGTTATATTATTGATCTACTGCTCAATGTGATCATTTTGACATATTATTTGTTCATTTTGGTCAACATTCATCAAATCTCTGTTCTTGGTGTTCTTCGTGTTCTTCATGCATTCATGTGACTGTTCATCATCTTTCTTAAAATTTTCCTATGTTTTGGATTGACCTAATTTTCAATCTTGTTTTTCATAACTTAGAAAATTTTTGGAAATTTTGGATTCTGTTTTGCATGTTTGAACCGCTTCATTCCCAACCGCATGCTGATCTTTTGAAACCGCTCACCTGTAACTGCTTATCCTTGTGTTTCAAAACCGCATGTGGTTTATGGTCATACAACCGCTCGCTAAAAACCGCATGCCATGTTTTCAAAACCGCATCTATATATCTTTTGAAACCGCATGCTAGAAAAATACTTAAGTTTTACTAAGTATATAGGCTGGAAACCAAGAACTTCCTCTCTAAGCATCGCTTGCAGTGTGGGATAACTTTGGATTACAATGCCACGTGCTAAGTAAAATATGCTTATGTATTTTTCTTATTTGTTTCCCTACCTGTATTCACAGTTTCCTTGAGGTTTGGAAATTATCAATTTTAAAAACCGCACTATTGCCAACCGCATATGTGCACCAAACCGCTTGCAAACTGTGACCTTATTAAAATGTTCTAACTTGAGTGTTTTCTTTGTAGAATACCAAATACTTTTTACCAGGATGGGAGATAAATGAACCAGAACTGAGGTCTGATGCTCTTGGAAAAGAGATGATCAGAAAATGCAGAGAATACGGAATCCTTACCCCTCTTCAACAAACAACAAACCTACACCATCCCTCTCTTCATAGATCAATTCTACTCAACCGCAGTGCGTGGAGAGAGAGTGCTGTCTGATGGGAAGAAGATCCCCAGTTTAGTGGGAGTTGTTGAAGGATTCAAGGTGTCCATAGACTACTTAGACATCAGAAGTACTTATGATTTTCACATTTCTGGTGCTCCAGTTGAAGTTTCCCAAGAAGTCCAGGATGCCACCTGCTCAACCCTCACTGGAACTCTGGATTCATTAGCTGGGTACTATAAGAAGAAGGCAAGGAGAGACTTTGGAGAACTGATGAGCCATCTATGCTATCTAGTTGGGAAGTCTGTATGTGGTAAAACTAGAAATCACAACAACTTCACCTCACAGCAGTGGCAATATTGCTGTGCCATCTACAACGGCATGAAGCTCCATTGGCCCAAAATTTTGATGAGAGAGCTGGCCAGCAGCATTGATGCTTATCAGTTGAAGACTAAAGATGTGCATACCAGATGGAGACCTTTTGGTAGATTGCTAACTGCTATCTTTGCCAACTACCAGCATTTGGAAGATTTGAGGCTCACTACCCCTGATATTTGCATACACTGGGGAGTTGAAGAATCCTTTGGACTCAAGGCTTGTCATTCCTTTAGATTCTCATTTGGAAATGATGACTACAGAGCCCTCTATGATGCTGATACCTTTCAACCCAAGGAACATTTTTTGGAAATGACCCCTGCAACCGCAGTGACAGCATTGGGTAAGGCTTTAAAGAAGGTATCAAGGAAGAGAAAAACTCCCGCGTAACCGCTCCTAAGCCAACCGTAACCGCACCTACACAACCGCGTGGTACAATCCGGTGCTCGACCTAGCAGAAAGGGAAAGATAAGATGTCCCTTTTGGATGAGATTGCAGAGGAAGAAGAAGAAGATGCAACCATTCCTCCCTTGGTTGCTAGAGCTAAGAAGGCCAAGCAGACTAAGGATACTTTGGCTAAGATGTCTGATGAGGATTTGATCGCCTTCTATAAGGCTGAGATTGAAAGAATGGAGAAAGAGAGAGCTGAGAAGGGTGCAGCTAAAGGAAAAACCAAGGAACCCATTCCCCAACCGCCTCCTTCTCAACCGCCCCAAACCCAACCTATTAACTCCAAAGACCATCTCAATCCCCTGTCCATTCTCATCATTCCTCCCCAGCCAAATCTGCCTCTCCCAAACCGCCTTCTCCTCCTCAACCGCAAAGAGCAGCAACCGCTCAGGGGGAGAAGCCAAAAAGACTTAAACAATTAGCCCAGAAAAGAACCCCAATCAAAGGCCCCAAACGCTTTTTAAACCGCGTTGCTAATCAACCGTCTCCTTCCCCACCTTCTTCTCATTCCACTTCACATTCACCATCCCAATCACCTTCCAAATCTCATTCCTCCTCTGACCAAAACAGAACCCCAACTCCCTCACCTCAACGTTCCAACCGCTCAAATTCCCCTCCTCATTCAAACCACGCTCAATCACCTCCTTATTCTCATCACACTCCAGCCATCTCCATTTCCAACCTAAACCGCGATCTAACCCCTTCTCCTGACCGCGTCAATACTCCACCTCCTCCAAATTCTCCTATCCCTGAGAATTCCCCTCATCAACATAAATCCCCTTCTGTTGAAGTTCACACTACTAGCTCCTCCTCTAATTCCAACCCTATTACTTCCAAAATCCCTACTTCTAACATTCCACCTCCTCCAACCGCACCAATTTCAACCGCACCTACTACTTTACCCCAAACACTTACTATACCTCCTTCAACCACTTCAACATACACAGTCCCAGCCAGCCACCTTTTCCAAACCCATTTAAACCCATTACCTCAGACCGCTCCTCCAACTCAATCTCAACCGCCTCCTTCAATCACCCAAATCCCATCCACTTCAACCGCCCCTTCTGACTACCTCCAAATTCTGTCCACCCTCCAACTTATTCAATCACACTTGGTTGTAAACCAAGGGCATATGCTAAAGCTTACAGAATCCAACATTGCCTTGGCCAAATCCAACTCCTCCCTTGAAGCCTCCAACCGCACTCTGCATGCCAAAGTTGATTCTCAAACCGCTGAAATGGCTATCTTAAAATCACAGTTTCTTGATGCCATTAAGGGGGAGAGATCACCTTCTGATATTGCAAATATTGAAACCGCCCTTAAAACCGCAGCAGAGTCCTCCCTATTCAAGTTCAAAGTTGAACTCCAAGCCGCAGTTCTTGCATTCCTAGGGGATTCCGTCAACAAAGATCAACTCAAGGATTTTATGCAACAACTTACAACTGCCTTTTGTGATTCTGTTGATCATACAATTGGTAGATTCAAAACAGAATTGATGGGAGATATAAGGAACCTCAACTTGCAACCTGTTCAAGCTTCAACCTCAACCTCCCCTTCCCAAGCCGCCCTTGAAGCCTTGGAACTCAAAGTCCTGTCTGAGCTAGACTCCCTCAAAGACAGAATTAATGTTGATCTCAACATAGTGGGAGACAGTCTCAAGGAGTAGGTAAAGACCTTTGATGGTGATATCTCTTTCAGATTTGAGAACCTCAAGGCAGGATTCAACCTCAAACTTGACAACTCCATCAAGGAATTGAAGTCCAACCTGAATGTTACTGTTGATCTGGAACCGCTGAGAGATGCTCTATCTACTCAAACCGTAGCCATTCAGAATGAGATCTTCACTTTTTACAACTCTCTCAAGGCCTGCATTGAAGCCTTTACAACTGAGATCAAAGAGAGTGTAGCTGCCAATACCAGATCAGTTGATGATGTAGGCTCAACCGCTGCTTAATCCGTGACCACACTTAGAGCAGTTGAGACCACCTTGGGAAGACATTCTAAAGACCTCAAAGCTCTTAGAAGAATCATCAGAGGAGAAAGTTCAGCCTTCAGACCTTAAGGACCGCAAGTGCCAAATCAAGAGGTGAACCAGCGTCATGATCAAACGCGCCATCAACCGCATCAGCATTAGGACCGCTCTTCACTGTAATTCCTTTCCTTTTTGCTGAACTCTTTTTTGTTTTGTTGGATCGCACTTCATGTATTTTCTTTTTTCCAACTTCTTTTGATCTTTTGTAACCTTGTAATTTTCCTTCATTCTTGTACTTGTAATCATCTTAGGAATTAATGGAAATTGCATCATGGTTCCAAAACTTTGTTCATATCAAACTGCTTGTTTGTAGAACAATGAAACCGCATATGGTTTATAACCTCATTCAAATATTTTCTAACTTAAATTCATATTTTTGAAATGAAGGTTAAACATTCAGTTTAAACCGCACTTTGAACTTAAACTCACATTTTTAAGTGCACTGAATGCATTTCTATACTTTCCATATTGTAAGTATTTATCTTTCAGATAGTATAGAAATCTATAGCTTAAGCTAAGTGTGTGCATTGACTTGGGACATGAATTACCATGTTAATTCCTATGGACATGTTCTTACCAAGTACAATGTTTGCTTAAGTTATAGTAGGTAATGGCATCAATCAAATAGGGGGAGATTGTTGGGTATGCATGTTTTAACCCTCCTATTTTGTATTAGATTTGATTGATACCATAACCTCCCGTCTATTTTTAAGGACTTTAGGACCCTATGTAATGAAGCTTAAACTTCAATTTTTTAGCTAAGTCCATTTTATAGAATAGGTTAAATTTAGGCTTGAAGACTGGCACAAGACTCATTGGATTGGAGAGTTGCGGTTGGCCAGCTCATAACCGCCTTGTGAAATCGCACATGCAAACCGCATGTGGAACTCCTAGTTGAATCTGCTACTACAGTGCAACCGCTTGATGAACCGCACCTGTGCAGTGCATCTCCAACCGCTCTGTGCAACCTCCTGGTGTAGCTAACCGCACCTCATAAACCGCTCTACACCAGACCGCATCCAATGATTGAAGACTTGAAATGAACCACTTTTTAACCGTTGGAATCCACGTCAGCAATATCAAAAGTCAACCACTAAATCTTGTCACGTGATTCAATGTCAGAGAAGATCTGCAAGGATCTTGAAAAGGTGACAGGTGTCCTAACCTCATTGCTTGGTACTGAGCCCGATCGCCTTTTCTCGCGGCACTGCACTAAAGGACAAAAGTGGATAGTGTGGACCAATGGAAAAGCATAAAGTACTGTCCTTGCAACAGCTGTGTCCAACGGCTAGTTCCTTGGTGCTTGGGTATAAATACCCCTAATCTTCACCATTTGAAGATTGCTTGAAAAATTGAGAAGTGCTGTGTTCATAGAAGCTGAAGCTCTGCCCAGAAATTTATAAGTTCTTTGAATCTTCATCTTCAACCTTCAAGAAATATTTCCTAGCCCAGAAATCAAGCCTTAACACATTCAAGAATCATTGTGCTCTACATCTCACAGATTTAAAGATCCTTGATCTTGTTCTCACACACACACCTCACTTGTTTAATCACATAGATTAATCATTTGAGATACACTGGTTATAGTCTTAGGATTTGATCTTCATAGAATAGATTTTAGATTTGAGTATCAAACGTTGTATCTTGTAATCTCTCATACTCAATAGTAAAATCACTCTTGAAAATCCAAGACTAACCATCTTGGTAGTGGACGTAGATCGTTTATCGATTGAACCACTCCAAATCACGTGTTCTTACTTTCTGCATTTATATTTCCTGTGATTACTAATTATTTATCTCTGTCTCTGTTTGATCTTTATTTAGCTATCCATTATTGTGAAATAGTGTTTGGAGTTAACATTGTCAAAACTACACATGTTTGTAAAACTGCAATTATCAAAACCGCACCACCAAAACCGCTTTACAAACCGCCTCTATCAAACCGCGTTGCAACTTAAATATTCCGCTGTGCATTTTACATCTTCACTTGCAATCTATTATCAACTGCAAGAGATTTTGTAAGCAAGAGGTTTAGTTTTTAAAAGAGGGCAAAAAATTTGTAACAGCTATTCACCCCCCCCTCTAGCTGTATTTTCACCCTTGTTGCCACCTTTGGGACCAACAGGAAGAAAGCAAATTAACACGAAAACCCGGAGCCATGGATCCGTTCTAGATGATTAATTAAATAGGATGAAATAGAATTACTAACCTTGATGCCCTTTGTCTTTGACAAACTTGTTCCAACTCCGGATTTAATGATCTTGTGAATTCTTGATGAACGAAGCTTGAATCACGAACTTAAGATCTTGAATTGCGAAGATCTTCTATGTGTATCCACACGTTGAACGAACCCTAGAACTCTTCTAGGTGGATTGCTAGATCCCTTGATTGAAACCCCTTTCAATCTATGAAAAATATGGAATTGGTTGTGTTTTGATTCTCAATTCTCAATTGAAAACTCTCAATTTGTGTTTCTTTAAACCTAAATTTCGTATGTCTTGACTAGGGAAAAAGGGGGGCTGTATTTATATACTATAAATACTTTTCCTATTTGGAAAACCCTAATTCCAAGTCAATTTCATATCTGTTCAGCGTCGACGGGATGACTCGTCCCATAGGGCACGAGTCGTCCCCTTTCACATTGCCTCAGAAACAGTCGTCCCCCTTAAGGGGAATAGTTAGTACAAATCTTGGGCACGAGTCGTCCTTTGGGCACGAGTCATCCCATATGGGACGAGTCGTCCCCCAGGACACAACCTCTAAAACACTCGTCCCCGGCCAAGGGAATAGTTGGTTCTGGCCAAGGGATGAGTCATCCCCTCAGTACAAAAACTCCATATTTTCCATTTTTGACAATTCGTTCGATGTGTGTGACCCCATAGGACTATATTATGTTGGTAATGAGTACGATCACATCGATCCTTATAAGACATGAGCGAACTATAGCAAGCCATCATTACTACCCAAATAATATAATATCAAGTTTAATTTCGTACATAGAACATATCACAATCCCATTGTCACACGATGTTATATTGAACATGAGTCATAGTCCACGTCAACTCATATTGTTCAATGCTTTCTCGTTACCAAGTAAATTGATCAATCGAATGTTATTAATCACATTAATTGACATGGCCATGTACATCATCAATCTTACTTACGAGTGGCCTAGCAAACATCTCTCTTTATGAGGGACAAATTTCCATCTTGACTTATCATTCTTCCCAACAAGAATCCTATCATGCCAATAATAGCCCTTATTGTTATCCGGTTAAAGATAATGTTAAACTATATCAAACACAATATTCATCG